>CM077657.1:9287500-9827500 GCA_039707465.1 Rhabdophis nuchalis | reverse complement strand
AAAGACATGCTTTTTTCATCAAGCCGGCTTAGCCTAACCTCCCATGGGGACTTTTAGAAAAGTTTTAAATTGGGTTTTAAATAATTGGTTTTAGCATAGGATTGGGATTATTTAATATATATTTTAAATTATTTATTCATTTTCTATTTTGTATATCTTTTTAAATTTCCTGTGCGCCGCCCTGGGTCCTCTGTGGAGAAGGGCGGGATATAAATGTAATAAAATAAATAAATAAATAAATAAAAGAAAAAGAACTGGAAAAAAATCACAAAATACTGTTACCTGGCCATTGAAACTACACGGCTATGGAGGAAACACACAACAGTGATGCCCATTGTCATCGGGGCACTTGGTACCATGTCCAAGCATTTTATAAGATTCATCAACAAATTGCAGCTTCCTGCAATAACACCAGCAGAATTGCAAAAAAAAAAACCTGCGCTGCTCGGAACATCGTACATCTTAAGAAGGCCCTTGGTTGATACCTAGGACGCTGGCAGCAACCTGTATCAACCATTAGCACCAGTCAATGGTATTTATGATACATTTTTGAATGTTCAGTTGACTGAGTTTCATGTTTAATGAATGAGTTTCATGTTTAATCGTATGAAAATGAAGTAGGTTGGCAATGCCGTCCTGGTCTAATTCAACTGGCCAGTCACATAAGTTATTCTAACAAGTGGTACAAACCCAGAAAGGGGTTTAGCTTAGATTTGAGTTGGTTGTGTGAATCCCCCAAAATTGTATTACTTTACCAAACAGCAGGCAAATTGCTTGAATGCCATCAACTTATTTAACAGAAGGCGTGACTCTCGCATATCCAACTTACTAGTGTTAGTTAACAAGAATTAGTTAACAGCCTCCGAGCTGCCTGTCATGCTCAGAATTAGCAGGACTCTGCAGTGGTTTGGGTTCAACTCCACCAAGATATTTGGGAGAAAGACAAGGTGCTTGTCTGCAATGCTTTAAAATAGCTCTGACTATCCCAGGGAGAAGCGGCTGTACGAGTTGTCCTCCAGATCGTATGCTGCCCATTATCTCACTATCCAAGCGATTCTGGGAAAAATCAATGCCAACACTAGCTAGGTACAACATAATAATAATAATAATAATATTTTTATTTTATATACCACGTCCTCTCCCCAGAGGGACTCGGAGCGGTGCACAGGGAAAAACTAAAAACACAAAATATGTACATCAATAATACAATAAAATAAAAATAAATTAAACTAATTGTCCCTGCGCTAAAATCCCCATTAAAAACTAATGTTCCCTAAAAAACCCTACAGGAAGAGACTACCCTAGGCCGGCCAAGCAGAAAAAGTGTGTTTTTAATTTTTGGCGGAAGGAGCGGAGGTCCGTAGTTGTTCTAATGTCGGGGGGAAGGTCGTTCCAGAGGGCTGGGCCCGCCACAGAGAAGGCCCTTCCCCTGGGCGTCACCCGCTGACAAAGTCTAGTGGACGGCACCCGGAGAAGTCCCTCTCTGTGGGAGCGAATCGGCCGTGAGGATGTATGGGGCAGGATCCTATCCCGCAGATAGCTAGGTCCCGAGCCATGGAGCGCTTTAAAGATGACAACTAGCACCTTGTGTGTGTGTAGCACCAACATGTGTGTTTAACAACCTGACCTTCCTCCCGTCTTCTTTTTCAGATCCTTACTCAGGACGCCTGGTTCTAGGCAACCTGTCCCAGTTTGAAGAGGGTCATTACCTGTGTACAGCTGTCAACTCTCTCGGGAACAGCTCCTGTCACATCGACCTCACTACAAAACGTTGAGTTTGGTCTTATCTGCTCCATTTAATTTAATTTAATTTAATTTCCAATGTTTCTATACTACTACTTGTTTAAACATGGATGTCCATTAATGCTTATAATCACATCATTTTCTTTCAGGCCTCCTCTGAAATAAATGAGAAAAAAATATTAGCCTAATAAAAGATTCACATCTGCTTTCTATATCAAGATACTTCAACATGTGGGAATCATAATTCAATCCAATAAACTACCATTTGGCCAATATAGTATATGAAAAACTCAACCCTTTTAAGGAAAACACGGAAGCAACGAAATCATCAGGCTAGAAACTGGGTGACCGTAAGTTCTAGTTTTGAGTACAAAGCCAACCGGGTGACCTTGGGCCACTCCCATCCTCTCAGCCCTAGGAAGGAGACTTCACTTCTGCAAACTCTATCCAAGAAAACCGTTTCCTTGGCAAGGTTTTCCAGAGGGACTGCCCAAGATCGCCTAGTTGCTTTTGTGCTATGACAGAACTAGAACACACAGTCCCTGGTTTCTAGCCTGACGCCTTCCTTAATACACACAGCTGGCTCTCCAATTGATGATTTACTGCGTGTTGTTACCCTGTTTCCCAGAAAATAAAACCTCCCTGGATAATAAGACCAATTGGGCTTTTGAGCGCATGCACTAAAATAAGCCCTCCCCGAAAATGTTTAAACGCATGTGCAGCCATTCCCTGCCATTGCCTCAGGTTGAGGAGGCAAGGCCGGAAGGGGGGATGGGAGGGGGAAGCTCCTCTTTTATTCCCTATGGGAGGAGCCATTCATCATCCACCTGTGGCCTTACTCCCAGATCAATTCAATTTCAATTTCAATTTATTTCAATTTGTATACCGCGCCTATCTCCATCGAGATGGACTCAGGGCGGTGCACAGGAGAATTAAATAACACAATAAACAACAGCAAATACAATAACAATAATTAAAAAGAATTAAATTAAGAAACCTGTGCTAAAAATTCCCATTAATAAAAACCCACCATCCATTTACCCATTGGCTAGAGCTGTATCGCACCTGAGGTCTAAGCTCTAAGCTAGACCAGCTTGCTGGAAAAAGTATGTCTTGAGTGAACGGTGAAAGAGGGGAAGGTCTGTGATGGTACGAAGTTCAGGGGGTAGGTTGTTCCAGAGGGCCGGCCCTGCCACAGAGGAGCCCTACCCCTGGGTACCACTAGCTGGCATTGACCGGCGGTTGGCACCCTGAGGAGGCCCTCCCTATGGGAGCGAATCGGTCGAAAGGAGGTATGTGGCAGGAGACGGTCCCGCAAGTAACTAGGCCCAGAGCCATGGAGTGATTTAAAGATGGTGACAAGCACCTTGAAGCGCACCCGGAAGGCGACCGGTAGCCAGTGCAGCTTGCGCAGGAGAGGTGTTACGTGGGAGCATCGAGAAGCTCCAAGAATCCCCCGCACGGCCGCATTCTGCACCAACTGGAGCCTCCGGATGCACCTCAAGGGGAGCCCCATGTAGAGAGTGTTGCAATAGTCTAGGCGGGACGTCACGAGTCTACCCCTGTTCCTTAGCTGTTCCCTTTGTCTAGCAACTCTATGCATGCACACACTGGGAACAGGCTCCAGATGTTCTTCTGCCTCTTTGACCCTATCTGGCCCCATCTCTGCCTCCAACATAGAGCCCTCATCCGAGGCTTCCCCAGACCCCAGGACTGTCCCACATCCCTCCCCAACCTCCTTACTGTCGGAATCTGCTGCCAGCTCCACAACAATGGAGGGCTACAACTAAATTAAATTAAATTAACAATTAAAAAGAAGCGTTTGGAATTCACTCGCTAAAAGAGCACCTTTTTTAGTGCCCCAAGGGAAGACGCCCCTTCCATTTCAACAGCTGCATTCACAAGGCACCTAAAACCAGGAGTTTTTCACACACACACCCAAGACAGAACGGCCACGTTTGCACGTAACACACTAATAAGGCAGAACAGACAATATGTATAAATCTTGCCAAGATGGATGAACCGCCTTTCCTATTCTGTCGTCCGCTCAGAAGTGAGAACCAGCTGCCTCCCATCTCCTGCCAAGGAGGTTTCTTGTATAAACGACAGGAGTTTTTTCTCTCTCCCCGCAGATTCAGAAAGCGGCATCATTGTGGGTGCGTTGATTGCGGCAATTCTAGCGGCTGCCTTGATTTGTATCGTTGGTTGGATTGTAATCTCCAGGGAGAAGAAGAAGAGGAGAAAAGAGAAACCTGTAGCCAAGGAAATGCAGTAAGTTTGTCAAGAGAGATTTTTGTTTCTTGGAACAAAGCTTCCCTCTTCTCTGAAATGTGTCCCAAACCAGGTTGGCTCGTGGTTTTAATCCAGAGTTTGTTGGAACAAGCAAGGCACAAGTGTTTATTTCTCAGCACAGCGCCTGAGTTCCCATGTCAGGCTGTCAATGATGGGCCTAGGATAGAGTTCTAGAATAGAATTGTAGAGTCAGCTTCAAGCGGCTGGCTTCATACATCACTGGCTTCATAGGAACCCTGGTGGCGCAGTGGTTAGAGTGCAGTACTGCAGGCTACTTCCACTGCCTGCTGGCTGCCTGCCATTTGGCAGTTCGAACCTCACCAGGCTGAAGGTGGATTCAGGTAGGTGAAATGAGGACCCAAATCGTTGGGGGCAACATGTTGACTCTGTAAACCGCTTAGAGAGGCCTGTAAAAGCACTGTAAAGCGGTATATAAGTCTAAGTGCTATTGCTTTCACAGTAAGCCACAATCCTAGTGGACTAACCATAGTAGCTGGCTCATCTTTAAGGGCTGAACCAAATCCGCCTTCAAAGCGTTCTTGTGGGGAAAATAGGAGGAGAATGAAATACTAGGTATGTTCACCACCTTGAGTTATTTATACAATAAAAGGTAGGATTTAAAAAAAAAAGCAAAGAAAACCTTCCCAATAAGTAGCAAAGGATGTAATCCCAGGCTAAGAATTGTAATCTATATGGACACATAAAGGAACCAAGTTGAATGTATGGATAACCAGGCAAGCTAACAAGCTTATTATGTTAAATTAATGAAAGATCAATAAAGATAGATCCAACCTAGGACTAAGGAGAAATTTCCTGACAGCAAGAACAATTAATTATTGGAACGACTTGGTTTCAGAAATTGTGGGTGCTCCATCAATGCTGTCTTTTAAGAAGAGACCGGACAGCCATTTGTTTGAGATCATATAAGTGTCCTGAGTTAAGTTGAGTGTTGGACTAGAAGACCTCCAAGGTCCCTTCCATTTCTTATTATTCCATGTTCTATGTCAGAGGCTAAGTACTGTTCATTCCTTTGGGAAATTGTCTAAGAATGTTGGGCTAGTTGACTAGACCCTTCAAGAAGACAGTGATGGAGACCATCTCAATAACATTGCCAAATAAACTTCATGTAGGCCGAGAGTGAAACTCAACTTAAGGGCATGTAAAAGTATAAAAATATGACCAGGTTGAATTAGCCTAAAAGGGTCACTGTAACCTTCTCCAATCTGGTACCTCCACCTCCTGCCCTGGACTTCAACGCAACAACATTGTGCCAGATACCCAGGAATGATGGAATTGAAATCTAAGACCTTTGACTTGGGAAAGTCTACACTCACTGAAAAGGGACGCGGTAGCTCAGTGGCTAAGATGCTGAGCTTGTCGATCAGAAAGGTCGGCAGTTCAGCAGTTCGAATCCCTTGCGCCGCTTAACAGAGTGAGCTCCGTTACTTGTCCCAGCTTCTGCCAACCTAGTAGTTTGAAAGCAGGTAAAAATGCAGGTAGAAAAACAGGAACCATCTTTGGTGGGAAGGTCACAGCGTTCTGTGTGCCTTCGGCGTTTAGTCATGCCGGCCACATGACCATGGATACGTCTTCGGACAGCACTGGCTCTTTGGCTTTGAAACGGAGCCAGAGTTGGGAACGACTAGCACATATGTGCAAGGGGAACCTTTACCTTCACCCTGAGGTTTTTCATAAAAGAGGCATTAGAACTCCTGCAAAATGCTGCATCAAGAAAAATACGTTTGTCTAAACTTTTAAATTGTCTAATGTCTCTGTGTATTTATCCATGTAGTATTGTAGTATTCCTATTCATCCTTCTTATCTTCGTTACTCTTATCGGTACTATGATGATGATTACCATTATTCTGTTGCCTTGCATATACACTGAGAATTTCTGCACCAGAGACAAATTTCTTGTGTGTCTAATCACTCCTGGCCAAACAAAGTATTCAATTTAATTCAATTCACCTTTCTTTCTTTCTTTCTTTCTTTCTTTCTTTCTTTCTTTCTTTCTTTCTTTCTTTCTTTCTTTCTTTCTCTCTCTCTCTCTCTCTCTCTCTCTCTTTCTTTCTTTCTTCTATCTTTTTTTTTTTTTGCAGGCCTATGGCTGCAAAGGCGGAATATGCTGCAGTGCCCACCCAAGCCAACATTCCTGTGGCTGCCATTCCACCAAACAAGGATCCTAATGAGACTGGAGAAAATGATAGCCCGGGAGAAGCCCAGGTTGCCATATTGCCTGAAAACGAGACGCAGGAAATGGCCCATCAACCAGTTTCCTAAAACCAGTGGTTGCCCTTGGGTGGAACCCTAAAAAGCACCCCATCTAATCACGAATTCGTACATTGATCCCCCTTCCAAATAGTGTCACACTAACATCCGTGTCTAGCCATTTGATATTGATTTCTGTCCATTTCACACGAGCCCATCATTTTCCCAGATTCGCACGTCACGCGAGATTGTCTAAAATCATGGTTTATTGAATAAACCGCGGGGTAGCTCAATCACACAGAAGAGCACGCAGCCCTGGTCCTGGTTAGTGCCCTGAAAGTCCTCCCGCTGCCTTTCAATTCATTTTAATAGCTGTTGCCTATTAAATTCCTACCTTTCGTCTGAATTTTTAACTTTTATACATACCGTGTTTATATTTTAACATTTGAACACCCAGAGTCCCTCTTTGATTGAGGCTGGCGGTTCAGACATGTGAGAAATGAAAGTACAGGTAGCCCTTCACTTACAGCAGGGGTCTCCAACCTTTGCAACTTTAAGTCTGAAGGACTTCAGCTCCCAGACTTCTCCAGCCAGCTTTGCTGGCTGGAGAACTCTGGGAGCTGAAGTCCTTCAGACTTAAAGTTGCAAAGGTTGGAGACCCCTGACTTACAGTTATGAAGTTAGAATGGAACCCCCCCAAAAAGCTACTTATGATTCAGATTCTAACTTCTCGCAGTCATGGGACCGCATTTTGGGCACTTGAAAAGCTGTCTGCATTTAACAGCTGCTGCAAACGTTTTTAAACTTGGGTGCGATCGCATGGTGACCCGTTTTCCGACGGCCGCAACTTACCACCAAAACTACAAACTTTACAATTACAGCTGTAAGTCGAGGACTATCTATAAACCCCCAATGTGAGTAGCTTGACAATGTTGTCCTGGTCTAATTCAACTGGCCGGTCACATAAGTCATTCTAACGAGTGGTACAAACCCAGAAAGGGGTTTAGCTTAGATTTGAGTTGGTTGTGTGAATCCCCCAAAATTGTAATACTTTACCAAACGGCAGGCAAATTGCTTGAATGCCATCAACTTATTTAACAGAAGGCGTGACTCTCGCATATCCAACTTACTAGTGTTAGTTAACAAGAATTAGTTAACAGCCTCCGAGCTGCCTGTCATGCTCAGAATTAGCAGGACTCTGCAGTGCTTTGGATTCAACTCCACCAAGATATTTGGGAGAAAGACAAGGTGCTTGTCTGCAATGCTTTAAAACAGCTCTGACTATCCCAGGGAGAAACGGCAGTACGCGTAGTCCTTGACTTATAACAGTTCGCTTTAGTGATTGTTTGAAATTACAAAGGCACTGAAAAAAGCAACTTATGACCGTTTTTCACACTTAGGACCCTTTCAGCCTCCCCACGGTCATGTGGTTTGCATTCGGATGCTTGACAACTAGTTCACATTTATGACGGTTGCAGTGCCCCGGAGGGTCATACGGTCCCATTTTGCGACCTTCCGACATGCCAAGTCGGTGGGGGAGCCAGATCCCGTTAACAAACGTGTGACTAATTTTAACAACCGCCGTGGTTGACAAAGGTCAACGGAGAAAAGTCGTAAAATGGAGCGAAACTCCCTTGACAAATTTCCCGTAAGTGAAGGACGACCTGTAGGGAAGACAAGGCTGCTTTAAAAGTTGCCAAGAATGCTATCATGCACCACCCTATGCGCTCAGCATCTTCTTGCATTGTTGAAATACTTTAGCCACCACGCTTCATCCTGATTCCCCGTCCCCACCCCGCCCCCTCCCCAAAAAGGCATTGTCCACAACCTCAGGAGCTTTATAAAAGCAGCCTCAATTAGTAAAGAATATTTTTTTCTGTAACTTGCTTTTGGTACTCGGGGTTTGTTTATTTTTTTGTTAAAAAAGCCAAGGAGTAACACATGCTTTACTAACCCCTCGTTCAGCAAAGACCTCTGGTGTAGCTTTTCTAATGCAGAACAGCATGAGAAGAACGGGGAAGTGGCTCGATTCTTTTTGTTACTTCGAAGAACAATAAAATGTTCGTCAGATTCTCGGCTGTTGTTTTTCTGATGACTAGAGTTTAGAGTTTATTGGTTTTTTATACCGCCCTACTCCCGAAGGACTCAGGGCGGTGTACAGCCAAAATAAAAACAGATCTATAAATATATAAAAGTTGTATATTTTAAAAGCTTTTAAAAGCTATAATTAAAATATTGGCCGAAAGGTAGAAAAAACCCAAACTAACCCTGATTAAAATAATAGAAATTTAAATTTAAAAGTTTAAATTTAAAAAATTAAATTTAAATTTTTAAAATGTGTTCCGAAGTTGAAAAGTAACTTGGGGACATAATGATGCATTCCGTAATTCTATAACAGGACTAAGAGTCGTAGCTGTAACGTTCGGTTATCTTCGACTTTCCTGCTTCGTATATGGAAGGCTGTATACGTGGTGGCTCAATGGCCGGGACACTGAGCTTCTCGATCAGAAAGCTCAGCAGTTGGACATGCCATGCGGGGCAATTCACTGGAGAAAGCAATTATGCTCGGAAGGGTTAGCAGTCACCAAACAACACGGTGGCTGGATATCATCAGGGTGACGTAAGCATAAAACAACTCAGAGAAGTATGTCAATGTAGACTCAACCATCCAGGCCAAAGGTGTCTAAAGGTTGATTCATGGCAACAGGACCAAACCACCTTAATCTGAGAGGTTTCGTGGCTCATCCAAGCAACTTCATCAATCGGAGCAAAAATTAGGTTGACAAAGTTTAGTCCCGTAGTTGCCATGATTCAACTTTTAAACTCAAAGGAGGACTGCATTTTTCAGAGTATAAGACGCACCTTTCCCCCCCGCCCACCCAAAAAGAGGGTGAAAATCTGGTTAGGTGTTATACATTGAATGCAACATTTTTGGATTTTCCCAAAATCCCGCCCTCTTCACAAAAATGGACGTGCAGAGGGTTTGGGAGGCCTGCAAAGTGCTCCTGGGGGGTGGGGAGGGCAAAAATGAATGGAAAATGGGCTGTTTTTTGCTCGGTTTTGCTCCCCAGTTCCCAGGAGCACTCTACAAGCCTCCCAAACCTTCTGCTTGCCCTGGTTTTCGGTTTTTTTGCAAAAAATGAGGTGTGCAGAGGGTTTAGGAAGCCTGCAGCGTGCAAAACCTTTTTTAAAAATTTACCTTCAAAATCTTGGTGCGTCTTATACGCCGGTGCCTTTTAAAGTCCGAAACCAATTTCATTGTAATTTTTACAATGACAATAAAGATTATTATTATTATTATTATTAAAAATATGGTAGTGCAAGATCAGAAGATGTGGAGAAACCTGGTCCATAGAATCGTCAAAAAGAGTCAGACATGACTGAACGGATAACATCATCATCATCGTTAATAAACATTATATTATTTAGTATTTCAAGCCTTCAGGTATACTTAAAAATGATCTCGAACAGTAATCATTTTAACAAGTAGTTTGCTGAAACCAGAAATTAGCCACATAAGATCCTGGCAAGTAAATCAAAAAGTCCCACAATGTCAACTACATTAGCTTTTATTTGCAAGAAACATTTATTTGCAAGGAACAATTTATGCTACTTGCACCTTTCCCGAACTACGTTTAAATCTATCAGCTTCCTATCCATAATGCTCAACTCAGATCACTTACTGCATGTAGGAGGAGGAAGCCAACGATACTTGCAAAAAAGATTTCAAAAATATTGCAATAAAAAAAACCAGGGAGGCCCCTGAAACCAGGGGCCCTCCAAATGTACAATCCCAGAATCCTCTACTGCTGCTCCCAGTTGTCTGCTGGGAATTGTAGTTCAGCCACTTCTGGAGGGCAAGAGATTCTGCAGCTTTGACTTTTGGCAAGGCGTGCCCAATTTCTGAGCCACCACATGTGAGCACCAGCTTTTGACTTTTACTAAATGCACAGACAATGACCCGAAGGAATAAAGCAGGGGTTTCCAACCCCGGCCCACTGCTGGGCCTTTAGCCGTTCAGAACTGGGGCGCAGAAGTGGTGTGTGCGCACCCTTGTGTGAGCAGCAGACAAACACACGTGCTCCATTTGTGCGAGAGGCAGGTGTGCGTGCCTACTTCTCACGGAAATGGAGCTGCACATGCTCTGTGGAACCATCCCCTCCCCGCTGGCCGGGCCGCAACGCCAGAAAGGTTGGGGAACTCTCGAATACAGGACCTGCTTTTACAGGTAACAGTTTTCCTTTTATTTACCTCTTCTTGCAAGATGAAAAATCAGATTCCTTTCCTACATGAAAGCAGACGGAAAGAGTTATGTGGAAACTTTTCTCCAATAGGACAACAAGATTTGGCCAAAAAAAAAAAAGAAGTTGTAAGTTTTGTTAACACAAGGAGATTTTTTTGAAGAGAATGGTCAGATGGGAAAGCAGAAAGCAGCTACAGTACAGTAAAAATTCAAGTTGTAGCAGATTCAGACTGGTTTTCTTTTTAAAACCCTCTCATGAACAGTCTTTCGTAGCTTTGTGGGGAATGGAATTTAGGTTGCCCACAGCAGCTACCCCTCGGCCAGCCTTCGGAGGATGGAGGCCAACCCTCCTTTGGCAACCTTCAAAGGGGTCTTTCCTTCTTTGTTCTCAATGTCAATGCTCGCCCCGTGGGAGACCAGGAGCTTCGCTTCGTCCACCCGCTCTTCATCGCACGCTAAGTGTCTGTCAAGGAAAACCAAGAATTAATTCCTCTTGCAGGCTCAGTTTCAGCAAAAGGCGTTTTTTTTAAATTAATAATTTTTAATTTTTAATTAATTTTTAATAATTTTTAAAAAGGCGGTGCACAGGGAAGTTAAAAAAGCAAATATAAAATACATAAATAGTTACAATAAGAATTAAACAAATTATCCCTGCGCTAAAACCCACTATACTAAAACTAAACTACACCCCCCTAAAAAACCCAGTTAAAAACGGAAGACTAACCTAGGCCGGCCAAGCAGAAAAAGTGTGTTTTCAATTTTTGACGGAAGGAGCGGAGGTCCGTAGTTGTTCTAATTTCGGGGGGAAGGTCGTTCCAGAGGGCTGGGCCCGCCACAGAGAAGGCCCTTCCCCTGGGCGTCGCCCGCTGGCATAGCCTAGTGGACGGCACCCGGAGAAGTCCCTCTCTGTGGGAGCGGATCGGCCGCAGGGATGTATGGGGCAGAATCCGATCCCGCAGATAGCTAGGTCCCGTGCCATGGAGCGCTTTAAAGATGATAACTAACACCTTGCTCTAACACTAACATTATGCTCTCGTAGTTTACTATTCGATTATTGCCTTCTCGTAGTTTTTGACAATTCTAATACTAATGTAGTAATCATGTTGTAATCAAATAGTATAATACACATAATCAGATTTTACATACATACATTTTTCTTCCTATTATAATCAATAACAAAATGCTGACTCTGTAAAGCGCTCTGTAAAGTGCTCTGTCAAAGCATTATGCAAGTTTACAGTATAGGTAGCCCTCGAATTACAACCAGAATTGAGCCCAAAATTTCTGTCCTTAAGTGAGACATTTGCTACGTGAGTTTTGCCTTTTATGACCTTCCTTGCCCCAGATGTGAAGTGATTCACTGCAGTTAGTTAAGTTAGCAACGCATTTGTGAAGTGACATCTGCCAAAGTTGATCACATGTCCAAATTAGGATCATGGGATCATAATTCCATTTCCACTTTTTTCAGTGCCACTGTAATGTTGAACAGTCACTAAATGGATGGCTGTAAATCGAGGACTACATGTAGATATAGTTTTATGGTTGGACTAGCTGGATATCTGTGCTCTGTTATGAAACTATGTGATCGGGCTTGATAAATTGACAGCTTGAAAATTAATGAGTATTTACGATCTGCCTCTCCTCTCCTTCAGAAGCTTCTCCTCTCCTCTCCCTCAGGCTTGCCTCACAGAAGCCTCTCCCCTTCTCTCCTTCAGGCTTGCCTCACAGAAGCCTCTCCTCTCCCCTTCTCTCCCTCAGGCTTGCCTCACAGAAGCCTCTCCCCTTCTCTCCTTCAGGCTTGCCTCACAGAAGCCTCTCCTCTCCCCTTCTCTCCTTCAGGCTTGCCTCACAGAAGCCTCTCCTCTCCCCTTCTCTCCCTCAGGCTTGCCTCACAGAAGCCTCTCCTCTCCCCTTCTCTCCCTCAGGCTTGCCTCACAGAAGCCTCTCCTCTCCCCTTCTCTCCCTCAGGCTTGCCTCACAGAAGCCTCTCCTCTCCCCTTCTCTCCCTCAGGCTTGCCTCACAGAAGCCTCTCCTATCTTATCACCTTCTCTCCCTCAGTCTAACTCTTTAGCATCAGAGCGTTTTTCAGGTGGGGAGGGGGAGTAGCATGTCTAAAACTCCCAGAGCGCAGGGCAGATGAGTCAGACGCTGCCCAAGTGGCAGTTGGGACAGAGTTCCAATAATATAATAAGAAATACTAATGATCTGATGGGTCATTTCGAAAAATCCTTTCTCAGCGAGCAGTTAGAAGCCAAGAGGAACATACGTGCCAAATTTCAAGTTTGTAGGCTTTACGGTTTTGGAGATTTCATGATGACGCTTGAGTGATTTTTCACTTTTATATATATACTGTATATAGATTTATATGCGTGTTTATCAGTATCATTAATTTGAAAAACAGGCATGAAACTTGGATAATGTTGGTTTTGACGATGGGCTGAAATGTGCCGTCTGACCCAGAATAACAGAGTTAGAAGGGACCTTGGAGGTCTTCTAGTCCAACCCCTGCTTAAGCAGGAGACCTGAAATCATCCCGAGTGGTTTTTCACCTTGATATATATGGACAACCTGCCCTGGGTTAAGGTCCAAGCCTTGTAATAAATAAAGGGAAGCATCCCATCCTTACAGAGGTGTGTTTCCTTCAGAGTCCTGTAAGTTGAGGGAAGCTTTGTACTTCAGGAGGATCTGTATCATTTTCTGATTCCCTTTGGAGGCTGCTCTGTGTAGCGGTGTTGAGGCCAAGTGATCCTTTGCATCTGGATTGGCTTTGTTCTCCAGCAGCATCAGCGCAATCTATTGGGGAGAGGAGAACAGGATGACCAAACCGTTGGCTTTCGAGAAGCAGGGAAAATACAATACAATAGCAGAGTGGGAAGGGACCTTGGAGGTCTTCTAGTCCAACCCCCTGCCTAGGAAGTAAAACCCTATACCAGTGATTTATTTTATTTTTTATTTTTTAATTTAATTTATACCCCGCCCTTCTCCTTGTTAGGACCCAGGGCGGCGCACAGGCATTATTAAAACCACAATAAAAACAATATACATCGTTAAAAACTTATTAAATTATTTAAACCCGTGCTAAAAACCCATTTAAAACCCTGCCTAATTATAATTTATCCATAAAAAGTCAGAAACGGGGGGCTATGCTAGGCCGGCCTGTTGGAATAGATACGTCTTAAGACGTTGGCGGAAGAGGCGGAGGTCTGAGATAGTGCGTAGGTTGGGGGGTAGGTCGTTCCAGAGGGCCGGGCCCGCCACAGAGAAGGCTCTTCCCCTGGGTGTCGCCAACCGGCATTGCCCGGCCGACGGCACCCGGAGAAGACCCTCTCTGTGGGAGCGGATCGGACGAAGGGATGTATGGGGCAGGAGGCGGTCTCTTATATAGCTAGGCCCCGAGCCATGGAGCGCTTTGAAGATGGTCATCAACACCTTGAAGCGCACTCGAAAGGCCACTGATGGCGAACCTGTGCGGCACTAAGTGCCCAAACCGTAATGCACATGTGTGTGCGTGTGCCAGAGCGTTGAAAACCTAAAGACCAGTTGGCCAGTGCGTATGTATGCACTGGAAACCAGAAGAGCAATTGGCGATGGCGCACGTGCCCATAGAGAGGACTCAACGTGCCACCTCTGGCACACGTGCCATAGGTTCGCCATCATGGCCCTATACCATTCCAGACAAATGGCTATCCAACATCAATAAAAAAACCTTTGGGGGGGGGGGGGGAAACGAAGACAACCAAGCTCAGAGTAGCACCAAGGATCCTTCCCCCCCACAACATCTAACCTCCTGCTTGTTCTTCGACGCGGCGTAATGCAGCGGGGTGCAGCCGTTCTGATTGGTGGCGTTCACCTGAGCGCCTTTCTGAAGGAGCGCTGTCACAATTTCATCCCGGCCGGCTGATGCGGCAATATGCAAAGGGGTCCAGCCAGCCTGGAGAAAGAAAGAAAGAAAGAAAAAAAAAGACTACCGTATTTTTCGGAGTATAAAACGCAGCAAGGTTTTGAAGAGGAAAATTAAATAAAAAAGTTTTTGCATTCTGCAAACCTTCCCAAAACAGCCAGTTTTTAGCAAAAACAGGCCCGTTTCCCTCCCCCCCCCCCCAAAGAAAGGCATGAATAGCCTTTAAGGAGGTTAGAACTGGTCAGAACTTTAGGCCTAGGTCAGAACTGATAACAGGTCGTAAAATGGGGCAAAAGTCACTTGACAAATGTTTTGCTTAGCAACCCACGTTTGGCTCAATTGTGGTTGTAAGTTGAGGACTCCCAACCCACCAACTACTGAGATCCAGAACCACAGCAATGCACAACCACCAATAAGGGTTCCTGACAGAGAATAAGATGGCAGAAAAGTACATAGCCCATTCATAGTTCGTAAATCTTATTTATTATTTTTATATTTATTAATTATTCTCTCTCTCTCTCTCTCTCTCTCTCTCTCTCTCTCTCTCTCTCTCTCTCTCTCTCTCTGTGTGTGTGTGTGTGTGTGTGTGTATAAATCCTACATGGGAGAATACCCGAATACAACAAGACCAGCATATATATATAAATATATATAAAAGGTTGCATGTATGTATGTTCCAGCATAACTCTGGAGCACCTCGAGCAATTTCAACCAAAGGTGTTACACAGATGACTTACCCTATGGAAACAAATACTGGGGTGGGTGGGAAGACACCTGTGTGTGCGTGCACGCCAGGGGTGGGTTCCTGGGGGATCGGCCAGGATCGCGCGAGCCTGATGGTAAAATTTACAGATCCTGGCCGATCCCGTTGGACCGTGGACCCGGAAGTAACACCCAGCCCTAGCTCCAGTCCAGCCTGACGCTCACTGATTGGCTTGATTACATTTAAAAATGTAGCAGCCAATCAGTGATCAGGCTGGACCTATTTAAAAGTGTTGCGCCAACGGCAACACTTCTCTTTTGAAAAGAGTTTTTCTCCACAGAGACTTACTCCATTCAAAAGAGTCTGTTCCTAATCGCGCGGCCCTCCTTTCTTTGAGCATCTGACTTCCAGCAAGCTGCTTCCCTTCCCCAGGTAAGCAACTTTGCTTAGGGGGGGGGGGGGCAGGAGGCTAGCTTCGAAGCCTCCTTCCTTGTGGAAGCCAAAAGCAGGCTTCACACCCGACTAGCGGTGGCGGGCGCTTCTCCCGCCGCCACTAGCCGCATGCAAAAGGCGTGCTTCAAAAGAGCGGGGGCCGGGCCTTGAAGGTCTTCCATTGTTGGCGCGGCTGGTGGGGGGGCGGGGGGAGCGGAAGGCGCTCTAGTTGCGCGAAGGCCCCCGCGCCCCCACCCCCCGAGCCGCGCCAACAGGGAAAGTTTCAAGGCCCAGCCTGGGCCCTTTAGTTTTGAAGCTGCCGGGGAGGGGGGGGGGGGCTTCGCGCGCAGTGTGCGAAGCCATCGGGTTGGAGCGGCGGCGGCGGGGGTGAGCGGCATGGAGCGGCGAGGACGGGGGCTGTGACGGCAGCGAGCGGCGGGAACAAGCCGCATGGAGGAGCCAGGGCCTGGCGAGGTCGGGAGCGTCGCGAGAGGAGGCCGGCTGGAGTGGACACGCTCCGGGGCGCTGTGCCGGGCGCCGAACGCTGACGCTGCGGCATTCGGCGCCCGGCGCAGCGCCTCAAATTATGTCCACTCCAGCCGGCCTCCTCTCGCGACGCCCCCGACCTCGCCAGGCAAGCCAGGCCTCCATGGGACGAATGCATGGCTTACCGGCGAGGTCGGGGGCTGTGACGGCAGCGAGCGGCGGGAACGAGCTGCATGGAGGAGCCAGGGCCTGGCGAGGTCGGGGGCGTCGCGAGAGGAGGCCGGCTGGAGTGGACAGCGCTCGGCCTTTAAAGCCTGCCGGCTAGGGGCAGCGGAACAAGAGCGCGCTAAGCTGCGCAAACCCCCACCCCACCCCCCGCCACTCGCGGCAAAACTTTCCCTGTTCCCACACACACACACATGCTTCTCAGCTGCAGGCGGCCGGGCGGCGGGGAGGACAGGCTAAGGTGAGTGAGCACAGCGGCCCCGGGATGAAGAGGCTCCGCGGGGGACGGGCGGGCGGGCACGACGACAGACAGACAGAGAGAGGCACAGACACAGAGAGAGACAGGGAGGGAGGGGGGAATCAGAGAGTGACAGACACACACAAAGAGACAGAGAGGGAGGGAGGGAAAGAAAGAGAGAGACGCAGAAAGTGATTAAGTGCGTGAATGCGAGACAGACACACACACACACAAACACAGTGATAGATGGGCGGATGAAGGGGAGAGAGACAGAGAGAGAGAGAAAGAAAGAGAAAGAAAGAAAGAAAAAAAGAGAGAGAAGAAAGAGAGAGAGAAAGACAGAGAAAGAGAGACAGAAAGGAAAGAGAAAAAATGAGAGAAAGAAAAAGAGAAAGCGAGAAAGAAAGAAAGAGAAAGAAAAAGAGGGAAAGAAAGAGAGAAAAAGGAAGAAAGAGAGAAAGAAAGAAAGAAAGAAAGAAAGAGAAAGAAAGAGGGAAGGAGAGAGAGAAAGAAAGAGAGAAAGAGGGAAAGAGAGAGAGAAGGAAAGAAAGAGAAAGAAAGAACGTATGACCACAATTGAGCCCAAAAGTTTAATTGTTAACCAAGACCATTGTTAAGTGAGTTTCACATTTTCCAAGTTGGCCACTCCCACCCGGTCACATGGCTGGCAAGCCACTCCCACCCAGTCACATGGCCAGCAAGCCACTCCCACAAAGCAGGCCACACCCACAGAACCTGTTCCAAAAATTTTGAAACCCACCCCTGGTGCACGCGTGCGTGCATGCATGTGTTCCAGCAAAACTCTGGATGCCTGGGCCATTAAGAAGAGTGAGTGTGGCATCCTAGAGCGGCAATTGTTTGTGATGTCAGTTGTTTCGCAGCTTCCTCTGGAAAGCAAGCCCTGACGTTCGCCCTCCAGTGGACTAATGGAGAAGCGCCTGATGGATTTGGGGGCGAAGTGCCAGAATCGTACACAGGGTGGGAAAGAGGAGCGCGAGGGAGGGGGAAGGGAGAGGACAGGGATGATGGGCATGGGAGTAGGGGGAAGAAAGGCCCCTCTCAATGGCTCCCTGTCAAACAAACGCTTCGACATCTATAAATACTCGAGCAACGCTGGATTATCAGCAAGGAGAAAATATAAATAAAAGGGCGATACTTACATCATCCTTGTCGTTAACAGGCACTCCCAGACTTAGCAAAAAGTCAACGATGTCCGAATGACCAGCTGAACAGGCCCAATGTAGAGCTGTCCTATTGTCCTGAATGGGAAAGACAAGATTATGTCAATCATCTTTTTGTTTACGGACACGAAGGCACAGCAAGAGGAACAGGATGGTCCCGTAAAGAGACCATTTCATCTTTCAAAACAGCGTCTCCTACTTAAAACCCCTCCAAATAAGGGAACTTCGGTTCCCAGAATTCCCCAAACTGCACGGTCCTTATTGAGAATTCTGGTGCCGGACCTTTTATCTGGAGGTTGGCCAGCTAGAGGAAGTTTTCTTTCTATAGGCCACTCTTTTCAAACCACACTTTAGACTAAAGCTGCTGCTTTTTAAGAAGCATTTAAGAAAGAGCCAGAGTGGTGCAATGGTTAGAATGCTGTAGTGCAGGCTAACTCACTGCTCACTCCAGGAGTTTGATTCTGAGCGGCTCCAGATTGACTCAGCCTTCCATCCTTCCAAGATGTGTAAAATGGGGACCCAGATTGTTGGGGGCAAGAGGCTGACTCTGTAAACTGCTCAGAGAGGGCTGTAAAGCACTATTAAGTGGTATTGATCTTCCTTTTCTCCTTCCTTCCTTCCTTGGTGGTGCAGTGGTTAGAATGCAGTATTGCAGACTAGTTCTGCCCACTGTCAGCAATTCGATCCTGACCAGCTCAAGGTTGACTCAGCCTTCCATCCTTCCGAGGTAGGTAAAATGAAAGCACTGTGAAGCAGTATATAAGCCTAAGTGCTAGTTCTATCTCAAGCAAGCCAATATGCACAAATTCTATTGTTGTTTTTTTTGCACATAAAATCCTGAAGAAACCACCTTTCATTTGAGAATGCTGATCTTGAACATTTATTCTAATGAAAATTTTGTGGGGGAAATGGTATTTATTGGGGGAAAAGGTGTGTTAATGTGCTACAGAAAGATTCTTCTGCAGAGGATTAGTTATGCAACAGTGAAAACATCGGATCTAGAGTTGATAAACCTAGCAGTTTTGGAAGTAAATGGGACTAACCCCAATCAAAGGGGTAATTACCAAAAGACAAATTCACAGGCTATAGCCCATCAGATGCAAGGAATTGCATGGCAAGTTGGTCAACTTTACAGGTGCAATATACCTACTAGTATATAATAACGCCGTATGTCTCTTTAAAAATATCACTATCAATTAATCAAGGAGCCCCAAGATGTCTTTTTTATGAAAGAGGCTAAAAGCCAAGCATAGAGCAATTTTGCAGAGTCCTGACTCTACATATGTGCTAGTCGTTCCTGACTCTAGGGGGCAGTGCTCATCTCTGTTTCAAAGCCGAAGAGCCAGCGCTGTCCAAAGACGTCTCCATGGTCATGTGGCTGGCATGACAACGCCGAAAGCACAGTGAATGCTGTTCCCTTCCCACCAAATGTGGTTCCTATTTTTCTACTTGCATTATTACATGCTTTCAAACTGCTAGGTTAGCAGAAGCTGGGACAAATAACTCTCTCCGTTACGCGGCGCTAGGAATTCGAACCACCAAGCTTTCAATGGAAAAGTTCAGCATCTTAGCCACTGACCCACCTTCTATTACTTGTACATATCGATAAAAAGAAAACTGGTTTGTTGAATAAGCCACAATACAAAACCTCTTTCAAACGAGACCCTGTTAAGCCACAATGCCTGATCTGGGCTTAATGCACTGGACCAAGACTGTGGTTGGGAAGCCATGTTTAAGCCATGCAAAACAGGCTAATAGAGGGTCTGCTGGACAAGCCAGGATTCAATAAACCAGGGTTCTCCAAAGTTGGCCCCTTTAAGACGGGTGGACTTCAACTCCCATGGCTGGCTGGGGAATTCTGGGAGTTGAAGTCCACCCCCCCCCCCCTGTCTTAAAGGGCCAGCTTTGGAGAACCTTTGCAACAAACCCTGGTTTGAGGTGTGTTAAGGCCACCAAGACCGGCCACGCTCTCTCCCGCTTGCCGGGCCAACCTGATCGGCGCGGGTCGCCAGGCTCCGGTTGGCGCCCAGCCGCTCCTTGACCTCCTCCAGCTGCCCCGTGTAAGCCAAGTTACACAGCTCCACGTTGGACACGGAGCCTCCGCCACCGCCGCTGCCTTGTCCCTCCATCCCGGAGACTGAAGGTTCCTCCCACCCTCCCCAAAGAGCGCGCCTGCGCAAACTCCACGATGCTGGAGTGGGGTGGAGCCGACCGTCCCCGCTCCATCAATCCAGAGGTTGCGATCGCCAGACGGCCGACCAATACACGCGGCGTTCCCGCCCACCCCCGGTCCGGCTCCTCCCACTTCCCCGAACGTGGGCTTCCCTCGTGCGCAGGCCCGAGGGGGCTGATGGGAATTGGAGTGTGCGAAGCAGGGAGAGTCGCGGAGGAGGGCGCAGGGGCGCGCGATGGAGGGACCACGACTCCCGGCGTGCGCTGCGCGGGCGGAGACAAACGTCGCCGAGTTGTTTTCCGCGGGGAGGAGGAAGGGAGGGAGGGGGGAGGAGGAGGCTGGGCGCCGCCGCCGCCGCCGCCGCCTGAGGGGAAGAAAGGAAGCGGCGGCCGAAGGAGGCGGCGGCGCGGCGATGAGAGGATGGTGGCGGCGGTGACGCGGAAGGAGGATGGAGTCTGGTGAGGCCCGGCCTCGCCCAGGGAGCGGGAGGGGAGCCGGGCGAGGCAGAAACGTTCGCTCCCTTTCTCAGGTTCAGCCCACCAAGCCCCCCTCAGAGCAGCTGTCCTCAGCCTGGCGTTGGACTCCAACTCCCATCGTCCCCAGCCAGCCCCCGGCAGCGTCAGGTTGGACTTCTTTCCCCCATCATCCTCAGCCGCCTATGGCCCTAGACGTCTCCTTGAGACCTCAGCTCCCAAATGGTTGGACTCAGATCCCATCATCCTCAGCCAACAGGGCTGTTAAAAGAACTTCCCCAACCTGGTGTCTCCCAGAGGGGTTGGACTCAGATCCCATCATCCTCGGCCAACAGGGCTGTTAAAGGCTTCCCCAACCTGGTGTCTCCCAGAGGGGTTGGACTCAGATCCCATCATCCTCGGCCAACAGGGCTGTTAAAGGCTTCCCCAACCTGGTGTCTTCCAGAGGGGTTGGACTCAGATCCCATCATCCTCGGCCAACAGGGCTGTTAAAGGCTTCCCCAACCTGGTGTCTCCCAGAGGGGTTGGACTCAGATCCCATCATCCTCAGCCAGCAGGTCTGTAATGTAAGGGCTTCCCCAGCAGGTATCTTCCAGGCAGATTGGCTCCTGCTCCCATCATCCTCAACCAACAAGGCTGTTTAAAAAGCTTCCCTAACCTGGTGTCTTCCAGAGGGGTTGGACTCAGATCCCATCATCCTCGGCCAACAGGGCTGTTAAAGGCTTCCCCAACCTGGTGTCTTCCAGAGGGGTTGGACTCAGATCCCATCATCCTCGGCCAACAGGGCTGTTAAAGGCTTCCCCAACCTGGTGTCTCCCAGAGGGGTTGGACTCAGATCCCATCATCCTCAGCCAGCAGGTCTGTAATGTAAGGGCTTCCCCAGCAGGTATCTTCCAGGCAGATTGGCTCCTGCTCCCATCATCCTCAACCAACAAGGCTGTTTAAAAAGCTTCCCTAACCTGGTGTCTTCCAGAGGGGTTGGACTCAGATCCCATCATCCTCAGCCAACTGGCGGTTAGGACTTCCCCACTCAGGTATCTTCCATCATCCTCAGCTGTTTCAAGGACTTCCCTGGCCTGGTATCTTCCAGAGGGGTTAAATTCTGCTCAGCAGGAGGGGGGTGGGGAGGGAAGGCTGCTTAAAGAGCTTTCCCAACCTGGTGTCTTCCAGAGGGCTTCCTCGCCCATCATCCTCAGCCAACAAGGCTGTGAAGTAGAAAGATGTCAGTTCCTGAGTGACCAGCATGGGAAAACCTAGACTTGTCTATGGGTTAAGTGGGAATTGTTTGAGGATGGAAGAAACGTCCGATAGCTGGAAAAGAAAATGTGACAGGATATCTCTGTGCTTCTCAAAGTTAGGTGAATTACACAGAATTGGGTAAAAGTGCTTTTTTCTCTGGGCAATGACCCATGAGCCCATTTCCCAATCACCGCAGGGATATTTAAACTGACCGGCAGGATTTTGCTTAGATGAAGTAAAAAGGATTTTCCAATAAGAGGCATTGGGTAACAGAACGTTTGGGAAGCCCTGCAATACACACAGAACCACCGAAGAACCTACCACTGGCTTCAACTCCGTTCTAATTCCAGCACTCAGGGGTTTGGTTTTTTTTTTAGGGCTAATAAATTTCATAAACATGACGTGGGCTTTTTGCTTTGCTTGTTTTGAATTCCAGTCCAGTGCATCAGGCAGCTGGGGCAATCTAGGGAAACTCCTAAGCTGACGATCGCAAGGCTTAGATTTTTATTTATTTGCATGTTTTGTTTTGTCAAGCGTGTATCAGATAATAGATATAAGTACATACAAGTTTATGAATACATGAAATGGATACAAAGAAATGGGGACATCTGGACAGTAGGCACTTTGGTGCACTTATGCACGCCCCCTTACAGACCTCTTAAGAATGGGGTGAGGTCAACAGGAAACAATCTAAGGTTAAAAGTTTTGGGGGTTTGGGGAAGAAACCAGAGTCAGGTAACACATTCCAGGCGTTGACCACTCTTGCTGAAGTCGTATTTTCTACAATTGAGTTTGCTACAGTTTACCTTAAGTTTTTATCTATTGTGTGCTCCTGTATTGTTGTGGTTGGAGCTGAAATATTCATTGACAGGTTCAGGACATTGTAGCAGATAATTTTATGTACTATGCTGAGGTCAGACCGAAGGAGGCGTAGTTCGCAGTTCTTTTAAGCCCAAAAGTTCCACTCTGGTGGCATAAGACATTCTGTTGTGAGTAGTGGAGTAGAGGACTGTAATTGTGAAATATCTCTGGACTCGCTGGATTGTATTAATGTCAGCAACCACCTGAAGCATGTAGCTTGAACGTGTTGCAATCTGCACCGTGTAGTATGGAAAGACAATGTGAGCACTGTGGGGCAGAGAGAGAGAGAGAGACAGACAGACAGACAGACAGAAAGACAAATGGATGATGGAAGTGAATTTCAAGCAAGTAACCTCTTGACTTCTATTTCAATCTCCTAGACCCAGTGTATTAAACCACTTATTTCGTTACCTTGGGAAATAGGTTGTACCAAGGAGAGATTAACAAATTTCCGGTACTGAATGATATTACAAAATGAACAAAGAACTCTGTAAAGTTGTATAAAAAAATAGATTATGTAGGACCAATACGGGTTAAGAATTTAGGAGTTTGTAGTGTCTAGAAGTGAGAGAGAGAGGGGAGAAGAGACAGAGTGGAGTAGTGGTTAAAGCATAAGGCTAGAAACTGGGAAGCTGTCAGTTCTAATCCTGCCTGAAGCACAAAGAGAGCTGGGTCTATTTGGGCCAATCTCTCTCTCACTCTCAGTCCCAGGAAGAAGGCTGCAAGGGAAAACCATTTCTGAAATCCTGCCAAGAAAACTGCAAGGACTTGTCCAGGCAATTGCCGGGAGTCAACACTGACTTGAAAGCACTAAAAATAAAATAAGTGTCTGAAAAACAAAGACAGCTCCATTTATATAACGCATTACAGTAAACTTAGCTGGAGGTTATCTGAGTTAAACTATTCCTCTTCAGATGGGGCTGCAACTATTACAGCAATTTTAGCCAGTGGAGAATATCTACCATCGTGTGCAGTAACAAAAAAAATCGTTATTCCCTATGAATGCTTGAGATACACATCATACTTTACTGTTCAGTTGTAAAATGTTTTTTTTTAAATGAAGCTGTTAATCTTACATGTCTGGTTTGCATCAACTTCTTTATGTTTTAACATACTTTGAATATTAAACTATGCTGTTTTAAATATCAATAGCTGTTTTTTGTTGATTTGAAATTAATACATTGCATTAAAATTTTTGTTATTTAAATAGGAAAGACTAGTGCAGGATTTTAAATATGTAAAATGTGTCTACAATTACGAGTACAGTATTAGTATTCTTCCTGCTCTGAGTAGGGAGTATTTGCATGGGTGGGCACATGATAGAGGCATAGGGTGTGAAGAGAGAGTTTTCTAGTTAGATAGAGCTATGTGTATAGTAGTTAGAAGGCAAAAAGATCTGTTGGAATTTTTGCCCACCGTAGAGTTCTCTAAATTCATTTTTAGTTCAAGTTTCAGTGGTTTACTATCAGATTCATCTGGTTATAGGCTGCAATTTTCTTAGGAAAAGCATCATTAAGTATATTATGTACCAGTATTGTCATTTGATGATCATGGTGATTCTAAGCATCTTCATAGGTTTTGTGATTAAATGAGGTGCCTTTACTTGTCTGGTACTAAAAATGAAGCTTTTACGAAAAACTAGATTGTGGTCTACCACGCATTACCATAAGTTCCTCAGTGCTGTATTCTCAGCACATTTGGGAGGGCTCAGTGGTTAGAGAAGACTAAACCTACGTTAGGATCTGAAGAACAGCAAGCATGCATGTTGCAACCATTCAATTTTACTGAAAGAGATTTGGAGTGGAGAAAAAGACACTCTCTTCTTTTTGTTTGCAAATTATTCATAATACAGGGTGTCTAGAATCTGTAATTATATTCCGCTTTTTGGTCTTGGGTCAGAGTCTTTGGTCTTGGGCAAATGAACTGTTTTTTAATACAGTACTGCACATCAGGTTTTCTCAGACAGCAGTGAGTAGGTTTAAGAGATGATTCGGTTCCAATGTAAAGTCCTTCCATGGGGTACTTTCAGTCTACAAGGATAGGTATCGAGGTAGCCATAATGATCCTCAGGTATCACATTGTATTGTGGGCCGCCGGTGGCTTGCGGAGCTGGCAGCAGAATCGGACAGTGAGGAGGTTGGGGAGGAACATGTCCTGGAGTCTGGGGAAGGCTCTGATGAGGGCTCTGTGTTGGAGGCAGAGAGGGGGCCAGGGCCATCTGATAGTTACTTGCTGCCCTTTGAAGCCTCCGGAGTCTGACATCAGCGAGGCAGAAGAACAGCAGGAGCCTATTCCCAGTGTGCGCATGCGCAGAGGTGCCAGAAGGCAAGAACAATTAAAAAAACAGGGTCAACTCAGGAGTAAGGCTTGGAGATGATTGGCCCCTCCCATAAGAGATAAAAAAGGAACTTTTGCTGGAAGCGATTAGTTCATTCTGGTCGGTTCAAGCTTTGAAAAGTTCTGTTTGACTCTGTGCGCAGTTTGGCCTTGCTCTGCATTTGGCAGTTAGGTCTCTGGCAGCATTCCCAGGGAGATAAGGGTGGTATTTATCAACATTTCCCTGAAATACTGTGGCAACATGAGCAGACATCTGTCAGAACCTTCACAAACTGTTTGTGAAGCCCTGCGGACTGTGAATGACCGTAATTCACAGCCGTATAAATAAAATAAGGTTTGGGGGACCAAGATTGGGATTTATGCTTTCTCAGGAAAGGTCAGGACAAATTGTGCATTGTAGAGTCATGGCCTTAAGCTCTGCCCTTTTGTATTTGTCTCTCAAGTACAAAAGATCTTCCAGGGAGCAAAGTTCATGTTGGGACACATGCTTTATCCTTGGTTCCTTGTAGACTCTCATGGGGAGGGGAGATAGGCGTAATTCCTCAAATGCTCTAGAAACTACCACAGAGGTCATAGGGGAAAACTGCTTTCTCTGACTGGCCAATACAGGTAGTCGGGCTATTGCATAAGGTTTATATATAGCTTATAATATTTGGCACTTCTTAAGTAACCATTTATTATATTCTACTGCTGGAGGCATTATCTGTGCCATCAATCCTGATGCCATCAATCCTGATGAAACCAAGGAGCCAGCCCTTCATTTTGGTGCATGAATTATGAGAATTTTATCTACGTGCTTGAGACAAGATTTTTTTAAAAAAAAACAACAACAAAGTTTTAAAGCTGAAAAATGAACAGTTAGAATGCTTCCTTCCTTGTTGGAAAAAATAATTGGGACTTGGCAAATGAGAATCTAATCTGGATGGTTTTCCTGGAAGATATTAATGGGTCAAAGTTTAGTTCATGGATGACATCATGGTCCTTGCTGTAGCATCAACCTGAACTTGCAAGGAGCAGCATAGACATGTTTTCAAGCATGAGGAATTCAACTCTAAAATGTCCACATTGTTTTTACTTTATTGACGCAACCTTATTACTCTCTTGAACGCCTTCCAAGAAGCTAGTTCTATTAATGATAATTAATATGCAAGCTACGTGTCACGTTCTTTCAGCATTTAAAAAAACCCCCACAGCTTTCAAAATATCTTTTATTACTGGTACTACTGAGACTTGAATTTAGTATCTCAGCACATACTCTAGTAGTTGGAAGTCTTAGGACTCTGGATTTAGGCTTTGCAAAGAAGTAAAATAAAATAAAATGAAAATAAAAGGAATACACCTTTATCCTTTTAAAGCATTGTGGGTTTCAGGGGACTCTTTGAGACCATTTTTCATCTCTTTGAATTATTTGGTTTTGTTTACTTGGTGGAAAGAACTCAAAACAGTCCCAAAGGTGCTTATTCCAAAAGGCAACTGGACTTTCTTGGATTTTTTTTCTTTGAAAATGATTCCCCATTAGTCAGAAGCTTATTGGATGAGAAAGCAAAACATTTTCAAAGGGAAAAAAACCCCTAAGAAAATCCAGTTGCCTTTTGGAAAAAGCACTTTTAGGACCACCAAAACCTGGATGGTTGAGAATTTCCATAGACAAACTTGACGCAGTATTAATCAGTGTATTTCAGGGATGTCCAAGCTTGGGAACTTTAAGACTTGTGGACTTCAACTCCCAGAATTCCCCAGCCAGCTATGCTGGCTCGGGAATTCTGGGAGTTGAAGTCCACAAGTCTTAAAGTTCCCAAGTTTGGACATCCCTGGTGTATTTAATTCCACTTTGGATTTCGGCTTAGATCAATTCCTGAGGTTTCTTTGGTTTTGGTAAACTAAGGGAGGGAAAATGGGAACGTTAAACATCCACAGTTTTCCAAACATCTCTTCCAGCTCCATACCCCTTTCCAGAGGGGTAGCTGTGTTGGTTATATGTTGTAACTGGGGGAGGAGTTCGAAAAAGGAGCTGACTTTGAAGCAATCTCTTTTAGCCCTTCTAGGCAGTTGGGGATTTGGGTCTCGAAGAATTGTTGCTAGTTGCAAAGTCGTGTCTGACCCATCGCGACTGCATGGACAATGTTCCTCCAGGCCTTCCTATCCTCTACCATCCTCTGGAGTCTATTGAAGCTCACGCCGACTGCTTCAGTGACTCCATCCAGCCACCTCATTCTCTGTCATCCCCTTCTTCTTTTGCCCTCCATCTTTCCCAGGATGAGGCTCTTCTCCAGGGACTCCTTCCTTCTCCTTAGGTGGCCAAAGTCTTTGAGTTTCCTCTTCAGGATCTGGCCTTCTAAAGAGCAGTCAGGGTTGATCTCCTCTAGGACTGACCGGTTGAATCGCCTGGCAGTCCAAGGGACTCTCCAGGAGTCTTCTCCAGAATTTCCCAAAATAGACCATAGTATTTAATATTTGGCTCTTGCCAAAATAGATCTACTTTCATCATTGTCACACTGTGACAAGCAAATAGCAAAGGTCATTGTCTGACGAAATGTAAGAGGAATTACTTTCAATCTTTTAAAACCAAATGAGATCTGAGTCCAGGCAGGAAACTCAATCCAGGGCAAGATTGCATGCGATTCTTGTGAATTTTGGATGCACATCTTAAAATCTCTTCCACAGTTACTAATTTGTAATGTTTACTGTGACGTGCAAAATGTAAAAAGAGAGCAAATGAGCAAATCCTCGGATGTAGAAAAAGTTGCCTGTTCTGGGATTAGTTCTAAAATAAATTTTGTATCTAATATTTAATTATTTGATGTTCAATTTTAAAGTACTATATTTGACATCTTATTTGTATATTGTGCATAAGAGCCATGGTGGCACGGTGGTTAGAATGCAGTATCGCAGGCTAATTCTGCCAACTGCTAGCAGTTCGATCCTGAATGTCTCAAGGTTGACTTAGCCTTTCATCTTTCCGAGGCTGGTAAAGTGAGGACCTAGATTATTGAGCAAAGGAGGCTGACTCCGTAAAACCACTTAGAGCAGGGATCTCCAACCTTTTCAACTTTAAGTCTGAAGGACTTCAGCTCCCAGACTTCTCCAGCCAGCTTTGCTGGCTGGAGAATTCTGGGAGCTGAAGTCCTTTAGACTTAAAGTTGAAAAGGTTGGAGACCCCTGACTGAGAGGGCTGTAAAGCATTGTCAAACTGTATATAAGTCTTAAGTGCTATTGCTATTGTTAGGTAAAAGTAAAGGTTCCCCTTGCACATGCGCACTAGTTGTTCCCAGCTCTAGGGAGCGGTGCTCATCTCTATTTCAAAGTTGAAGAGCCAGCGCTGTCCGAAGATGTCTCATATGGTCATGTGGCTGGTATGACTAACGCCGAAGGGGCATGGAATGCTTTTACCTTCCCACCAAAGGTGGTTCCTATTTTTCTACTTGCATTTTTACATGCTTTCGAACTGCTAGGTTGGGACAAGTAACGTGAGCTCACTCTGTTACGTGGCACTAGAGATTTGAACCACTGAACTGCCGACCTTTCTGATCGACAAGCTCAGTGTCTTAGCCACTGTGCCACCACGTCCCTTGCTATTGTTAAAGAAGTGTGTTTATGGACATATACTCTGTAAATCAGATAAACGTGTATCGAGTTAAAAATACATGAGCATTACTTTAGTTTATTTATTTAGTTTATTATTACTTTATTAGTAGATTATCTAGAAGAACTTCCTGAAACAGATGAGCCCGCCTGGATCTTAGGAAGACAGCACCACCTGAAAACAGGTAAATTTGGAATTAAAAAGCTACATATTACTTCTCTGACAGTCTCTAGAAAGAGTAGAAATCCTTGAAAGGAGACATAGTGCAAGGTATTAATTATAAGGGCATTTAAAGTAAAAAACAGATTGAGGAAGAACATAGTCTAAAGCAGGGGTCCCCAACCTTTGCAACTTTAAGTCTGAAGGACTTCAGCTTCCAGAATTCTCCAGCCAGCAAAGCTGGGAGTCTGGGAGCTGAAGTCCTTCAGATTTAAAGTTGCAAAGGTTGGGGACCCCTGGTCTAAAGGACAAGATTCCAGTTCATACTTGCCTTATATATTTTGAATTGAGATGAAGTAAGCAAGAGGCGGAGGAAAAATTACTCATTTTTACAATGAACTATCAGATACTGCATTGCCTTTGACAAATGAAAAGGGAATTGGGGGGAAATTCCTCTGAATGCCTGAATGCCTTCTTGGCTCAGTAGAATATGGCATGAATGCAGCGTTTGTATTCATGCAAATTCATGCCAAGTGAACCTCGGTGGCGCAGTGGTTAGAGCGCAGTACTTCAGGCTACTTCTGCTGATTGCCGGCTGCCTCCCAATTTGGCAGTTCAAATCTCACCAGCCTCAAGGTTGACTCAGCCTTCCGTCCTTCCGAGGTGGGTAAAATCAGGACCCAGATTGTTGGGGGCAAGAGGCCGACTCAGTAAACCTCTTAGAGAGGGCTGGAAAGCGGTATATAAGACTAAGTGCTGTTGCTAGTTGTGTTAACCTGTCATTCACTTTTTTCAATTCCAGAAAAATCTAATCTTCTTTCGGATATCGGCTCTCGTCTTTGGTTTACCTACAGAAGAAAATTTTCACCCATTGGTAAGTTTCGCTTCCTGGCCTGATGAGGTTTTGCCCCTCTCGTTTGTGAAAAGATGATTTCTGTAAGAGAATGAAGGATTCGTTCTGAACAAGGGTTCTTGCCAGTATTAGTGGGTGTTTTTTATTTTTTTATAAAAGGCCTTGGCGATATCTGCTTGTCCCTTAATAGAGAAGGTTGCTCAAAGCAGAACAGGGCCTGCACTTCTAGCCCTAGGCCTGGATCCAGTGAAACCTTTAGAGTCTGACCCGGTTATCTTGAGTGGCATAAATACAGGGAGCCCTCAACCTATGACCATATTTGGGCCTGGAATTCTGGTCACAATTGATTGCGGTCATTAAATGAGCCATCATTTGGACCTGATTTTTTTGTCTTTTTTTTTTTTTTTGCAGTGGTTATTACATTGCAGTCACTAAGCAAAACACTTGAATTGTTAAGCAAATCCATTTTCCCCAGTCGGCATTTTTTTGCTGGAAAAACAGGAAGTAAACATCGGAAACTGGCAAAAAAATATATTTAAAAAATCAGAAATCATTGTCATGTGGCCACCAGACCCTGCAAGCAGCCATAAAAGTGAGCTGGTGGCCAAGCTCCGAAAATGCAAGCACATTACCACAGGGCATCATAACCTCAAAATTTGGTCATAAATGCCTTTGTTGCGGGGGGGGGAGGGGGGTGCTCCATTATATAGCAATAGCACTTAGACTTATATACCGCTTCACAGTGCTTTGCAGCCCTGTCTAAGCAGTTTACAGTCTCTTGCCCTCAACAATCTGGGTCCTCATTTTACCCACCTGGGAGGCTGAGTCAACCTTGAGGCTGGCCGGATTCGATCTACCAAACTGCTGGCAGCCAGTGATCAGCAGAAGTAGCCTGCAGTGCTGCACTCTAACCACTGCCCCACCACGCCTCATTATAAATTCAAATGTTCACTGCATGACTGGTTGTAAATTGAGGATTACCTATAATCCAGAGGTGGGTTGCTAATTCTTTTTACTACCGGTTTGGGTGCACTTTTGCGCACACCCACTACTAACAGTTCGCTCGATCCGGGCCAAATCAGCAGCAACCCATCACTTCTATGATCATTTAAATTGGTTTTTCCTGTGCAGGATAAATATTGGGGCTACTGCAGCTGGCTTTCCCCTTTCCATTTAAAACAGTGATAGTCAACCTGGGCGTTCCAGCTTTCATGGTGGGCAGTAGGGGTTTTGTCCGATACTGAAGCACTTTCCTTTTTTAAAAATTTAATTGACTTCCCTACATCACCCTTACTGTGGAACTGGTGGGCGGTTAGAACATTTTACTACTAACAGAGACACAAAAGTGGGCGGTATGTATAAAAAGGTCGACTACCCCTGATTTAAAAGTTTATCATCTTTTAGGAGTGGTGGGATTCACTTACTTTTGCTACCAGTTTGCAAATGTGAGCATGTTCACTTCGCTCACTTGCACCACCTTCTGCGCATGCGCGGGATCATTTTTATAGCACTGCACATGCGCTCGCAGCGCAACCACGAGCGAACCGGCGGTAGCGGCTGCCGGAACCCACCCCTGATCAGAGAGGAGCCACTTTGGATAGCCAGAAACTCTACTCAACGTATTTGAGGATAATTGGGTGGAAGCCGTGGAAATGGATTGGCAAATGAGGGGTTTGGCCACCGCATGCACAGGGAGGGGTGGGGTTACTTTCCCCAGAGTACTTGTCTTCCTTTCTCAAAGTCTGCTTATGTCAGGGTTCCCTTTTGTGAATGCCCTGGATCTTCTTCCTTGCCTTTCCGTCAAGTGAAATGATGAAATGAAACGGCCTGGTTACAAATGGCAGCAGGCAAAGACAGATTCTTTTTGCTCCCTGGGGTAAAACCTGGGCTCTTGATCCAAGGAAGCCTCAGGTTTTGTGCCTTCCAGTTTTATGACCAACTAAGCACTTGCTTCTCACTCCCAAGGTGGTACAGGCCCTTCGTCAGATGCTGGCTGGGGTTGCATGCTGCGGTGTGGACAGATGATGTTGGCTCAGGCTCTGATCTGTCAACATTTGGGAAGGGGTAAGAGTCTCTCTCCCTCTCTTGTCTCCCCCCCTCCCTCCCTCCCTCTTCCCCCCGTCTCTCTCTCATACACACACCTCTGTCTGTCTCTCTGTCTATCTATCATCTGATATAGCTGCCCATCTCACAAGCAAGTGACGCTTGTGAGATGGATATAACAGAACTAAATAGTATAACACAGGGGTGGGCAAACTTTGCAACTTTAAGTCTGAAGGACTTCAGCTCCCAGACTTCTCCAGCCAGCAAAGTCTGGGAGCTGAAGTCCTTCAGACTTAAAGTTGCAAAGTTTGCCCACCCCTGGTATAACAGTACTAAAACAATATCTAAAATCATTATTAACACGTTTGTTAAAGAACTATAAAAACAACTAAAATAATATAGCAGATGAAATGATATTAATAGCAATGGACCGACCTCATTAGTTCATCTGTCACTTGTTAAGCTAACAGGGCAGTGGTAAAAGTGGACATAGCAGTTGTTATGTGAATGCCATGGTTGTTAAACAAATGGTGCACTCTGGGCGTGGTTCTGCCAAAAATTGGACGTAAATGCTGGCTTTTGGCCAGACCATCATGAAACGTCATGGGATCGTGGGAATATTATAAACAGCCATCAAACGGCCCAATTGCCAAGTGCCTAAAAGTTAGTTAAATAACTGCATGGTATATGTGTGGGTATGTGTGTGTGTGTGTGAGAGAGAGAGAGAGAGAGACAGACAGACCAACAGACAGACAGACAGACAGACCATTAGAACTTCAAGTTTGTGTTGCAAGTAGATCAGTTGTAACTTTGAAAGGCCATTAAATGACCAGTGGTATTGAGAATGGCTATTTTAAAGCAAATGGGTGAAGAATAAGCCAACCCATAAGAAGTTGCAGAGCTCTTCCAATATAACGTAGCTATAGAGAGACCTTTCCGTTATGGCACCTACTTAGAATATAGTCTGCTCTATTGACCTCTGTGGGATTGGCTGAAAGTGCACACTGAGTATTTTATCGCCCAGAGATACTACAGGTCACTTAGCACAGGGGTCTCCAACCTTTGCAACTTTAAGTCTTTACAATACAATACAATACAATAGCAGAGTTGGAAGGGACCTTGTAGGTCTTCTAGTCCAACCCCCTGCATGGGCAGGAACTTTATACCATTTCAGACAAATGGCTGTCTAACATCTTTTTAAAGACTTCCAGGGTTGGGGCATTCACAACTTCTGGAGGCAAGCTGTTCCAGAGGTTAATTGTTCTTAATGTCAGGAAATTTCTCCTTAGTTCTAAGTTGCTTCTCTCCTTGATTAGTTTCCACCCATTGCTTCTTGTCCTGCCCCCAGGTGCCTTGGAGAATAGTTTGACTCCCTCTTCTTTGTGGCACCCTCTGAGATATCGGAACACTGCTATCATGTCTCCCCTGGTCCTTCTCTTCATCAAGCTAGACATACCCAGCTCCTGCAGCCGTTCTTCATATGTCTTAGTCTCCAGTCCCCTAATCATCTTGGTTGCTCTTCTCTGCACTCTTTCCAGAGTCTCCACGTCTTTTCTACATTGTGGCGACCAAAACTGTATGCAGTATTCCAAGTGTGGCCTTACCAAGGCACTATACAGTGGCATTAACACTTCACGTGATCTAGATTCTATCCCTCTGTTTATGCAGCCTAGAACTGTGTTGGCTTTTTTGGCAGCTGCTGCCTCATATTTAAATGGTTGTCCACTAGGATTCCAAGATCCCTCTCACAGTTGCTACTATTGAGCAAGGTACCACCTATACTGTACTTGTGCATTTGGTTTTTCTTGCCTATATGTAGGACCTTACTTTTTTCACAATTGAATTTCATTTTATTAGATAGTGCCCAATGTTCAAGTTTGTCTAGATCCTTCTGTATCTTAAGCCTATCTTCTGGAGTGTTGGCTATTCCTGCCAGCTTGGTGTCGTCTGCAAATTTGATGAGTTCCCCATTTATCCCCTCATCCAAATCGTTGATGAAGATGTTAAAGAGTACTGGGCCTAAAACAGAGCCTTGGGGGACTCCACTGCATACTTCCTTCCATGTAGATGCAGTTCCATTGAGGACTACACATTGAGTGCGGTTGGTCAGCCAGTTGCGAATCCATTTGCTGGTGGTGCTGTCTAACCCACAATTTTCTACTTTATCTAATAGTAGGTTATGGTCTACTTTATCAAATGCCTTACTGAAGTCCAGGTAAATTATATCAACAGCATTCCTCTGGTCTGAAGGACTTCAGCTCCCAGACTTCTCCAGCTTTGCTGGCTGGAGAATTCTGGGAGCTGAAGTCCTTCAGACTTAAAGTTGCAAAGGTTGGAGACCCCTGACTTACCAAATCCCACAGAGGTCATTAGAAGAGACTGTCTTCTAAGAAGGATTGCAATATATATATATATTTCTTTCTTTGAACGATCACCTTTCGTTCTTTTATTCTTTGTAGGAATGTGACATCACATTTAAAATCTCTAATAATTTTTTTTCTTACAGATTGGCAGTGGGAGGAATACAAAAAGCAACCAGAAGAATATAAAAAGATTTTGTGCTGCTTCCTGGACAGAAAAGATTGCTGTTACTCAATTCATCAAATGGGTAAGTGCAGAGTTTGAGAGCGATGCGTAGTCTTGATTTTTCTGTCATTTGGAGAGTGTTAGATTAAGGCAAAGTCCCATCTGGCGGTGAAATAACGACGATAATGTTGGCAGAAATACAAAGTAAAAAAACAAACAAACCAGAAAAGAATTTGGGCAAAAGAGAAGCCAATGCTGATGTCATACTAGGGAGATCCTCACAGTGTCAGCATGGAATCAAACCAAGCAAAGTCATAGCAATTTTAATGGATGTGTAGTGAGATTGTGAGTTCTAGTCCTACCATAGGCACGAAGCCAGTTGGGTGACCTTTGGTCAGCCATTCTCTCTGAGCCCTAGAAAATGGCAACGGCAAGCTACTTTCAAAAAATTTGCCAAGGAAACTGCAGGGATTTGTTCAGGAGTCAAGAATGACTTGAAAGCACACACACAGACACACAAACAGAATTTGCACATTGTGCTAAACCGTGGTTGCAATCACAGTAGTTTGATTCCTGTATTCCTCTTGGCTCTTGTTGCTGGGTTAAAATGTAAGCGAAAATACACAATTGTAGTCAAAGCAGAAAGTAAAAAAGTTGAAAAGGTGTGCCTTGAAATTAAATCACCATCTGCCAGTTAAAATGGACCTCACGAAACTTCATAAAAATCCAAAGTTTATCTGAATAACAGCATATTCGTTTGTTGGTTTTGCTTGCAAGGAAGCTGCAGTGTTTGTGAGAGGACCTCTAATAGTCCTGTCAAATACACCTGTGGTGTCAGTGTGGCAGTCCAGCTGCCTTCTTTATTCGGTTCTTAAAATCTGGGCAGGGTTTCAAAAGGGAGGATCCGGTCTCTGAAACACTACAGTCACGCATGATGTGCAGCTTTAGAGCTGATTGTGAGCAGTTTCAGTTGTCTCTTGAAACGGACAGATTGCCCTGAAATTGTGAAACCCCACACTTCCCACATCACGAGTCTGCTGAAGAGCCTGAGATTAACCGTCTGCACATTTCAGAGGCAACCCACCATAAAGCACTTTGCATCGCTCCCTTGAAAGGGCCAGCAGGGAGTTTGGGAACATCCATTGTGTGATACCACAGGCTGTTATCCTCCCCATCTCGGCTTCTGCTAAGGCTGGGGGCTAGATCAGTGGTAGGATTCAAAATTTTCTTACTACCGGTTCTGTGGGCCTGGCTTGGTGGATGTGGCAAGGGAAGGATACTGTAAAATCCCCATTCCCTCCCAATCAGCTGGGACTCGGGAGGCAGAGAATAGATGGGGGCGGAGCCAGTCAGAGGTGGGATTTACCGGTTCTCCAAACTACTCAAACTTTCTGCTAATGGTTCTCCAGAACTGGTCAGAACCTGCTGAATCCCACCTGTGAGGCGTGCCTCCATCAATAACCAAGAAAGAAAACTCCCAACTCCATTGTTTGTGGAATTAAAGATACTTTCACTGGTTATGAAAAGATAGCAGCGAAAGAAAAGCAAGATCTGAGCCAGAAAGGCGCAAACAAGTATATATCAAACGTTTACCGAGCACCCTCCCCCCAGTTACCCCAACCCAATAACCAATCTTCAACTCCCTAAGGCAGGGGTCTGCAAAGTCGGCTCTTTTAAGACTGGTGGACTTCAACTCCCAGAGTTCCCCAGCCAGCTATGCTGGCTGGGGAACTCTGGGAGTTGAAGTCCACCAGTCTTAAAAGAGCCGACTTTGCAGACCCCTGCCCTAAGGTATCGTGTGAGTTCAAAACTTCTCATTCAGTTGGTATGCAGACGGTTGACCTTGACCAAGTCCAAACACAGGCCAAAAGCATGCACAGAAGATGGTGAAATTCAACCCCCCTTTCGATAACTCCTCCTGTACCATCCGGTTCCCTTCCCAAATACCATAAGCCCCCACCCTCCCAGTTTCTATGGCAGCCGATAGCAAGCAAGCGAAGTAGAGGCTGACACCACCTCTGGGCTGCAGGTTCTTTCTGCTTGAAAGCAGTAGATTTCCACTCCCAGAATCCCCCAGCTGGGATGGCTATGCTGAGCATGATGGGAGCTGAATACTGAGAGACCTGCGCTTGGACTGTCTCACCCTTCTGCCCACCCAAAGTTTAGCTAAATTACTCGGACACGGGGTTAATATTTGCAGATGATTTTGTTCCTGAATCTTTTGAGAGATAATAATAATAATAATCTTTATTGTCATTGTACTAAAATTACAATGAAATTGGTTTTAACTTCACTGGTGAAAAATTATAACAGAAACAAAAAAGAGAGAGAAAAGAAAAAAGAAAAAACTAGCATGTGCATGGAGTGATTGCGGTTGAATTTAAAAGTCTCACAGCCCAAAGATAGAAGCGATCTTTACACCTGTTGTTCGGCTGGCTATACTTTGATATCTTCTGCCTGATGGTAGAAGGGCAAAGAGATCCCAGCCAGGGTGTGAATCATCTATGAGAATCTTCCTTACTCTGCTAAAGCAGCGAGATCGGGCGATGTCATCCAGTGATGTCAGAGGGCAACCGATGGTTTCTTGTGCCGAATTGATCCCTCTCTGTAGTGCCTTCCTCTCCGCAACTGTTAAACCAGCATACCACACTGTGATACAATATGTGAGGACACTTTCTATGGTGGACCGATAGAAAGAGGTCATCAGTCGTTGTTCCACCTGATACACAAATGCAGTCTTCAAATGAATTTCCATTTAACAGGCAAATGTCATTTTCTGACATTCTTGATTTTTTGTCTGTTTCTGTTCCTGATCCACACAGCGCAGATGGGTGTTGGCGAAGGGAAATCTATCGGGGAATGGTTCGGACCAAACACTGTTGCCCAAGTGCTCAAGTAAGCCAGCATGTGTATTCTGCAATAGGGGTGTGGGATTTATACAGGTCATCCTCACTTAACGACCGTTGAAAGTTAGACCCCAAAAGGATACTTGTGACTCGCTCTCAGAGTTAACAACTGCTGCACTCCTATCCCCAGGGTCATAATTGTATTTGAGGCAACTGTCCACTGTGTCACATTTATAACCAGTTGCAGCATTCTGCGGTCATGTGACTGATTTGAGATGCTTTCCCCCAATTTCTGGCATTTTTTTAAAGCTGGGCCAGTGGATTCACTTCAAATTTAATAAATCCTAAATCCTAACAACCATGTGATTCAGTTAACTGTGGTGACTTGCTTTCTGGCGGTTAGAAACATGGTAGTAAAATCAAGCCAGGCCACATTGTGAACTGCTTAACAACCACAATACTTACAACTGGAATTCCATGCTCAGTTGTCATGAAGTGAGGACTCCCTGTACTTGTAGAGAAAAACTTTGGTCCAATGGCTGAAGGATACAAAGACAGCTTAATTTCTTGCGCTTACATTTGATTCTTTTTTCATCAGCCCATATTACCACCCTAAAGGTTAATCGTCATTTGTAGCCGAGCTACCAATCTTTTGGGGGGGGGCACATCTAAATGTGGGTTCTTGCTTTCTGCAAGCTAAGAATCCTGCATATGTATTGGGAAAGTGACTCCCTGAATTCCTAGCCACCAAATACCTCTGGAAAATGCCATCTTAAGTAAGGCAACCCTTAAGGGGTTACTTCAGGCTTCATAGTTTGGGTTGTAAGTATGCAAAATATTTCTATGTTGTGTTTATGTTTTCCTTTAACAATTTTTTATTGGTTTATAATACAGCATGCAAAGAAAATGCAAAAGTAAATAGGGAAGTTAGAGAAGAGAAAAGTTTCTGATTGTTTGCTTGAAAACCTACTAAAGACTCAAACTTGTTTAATTTCCTCATCAAATATTTTATATTATTTTTGGGGTCTTGCAGAAACACCACCTAATCATCAGCAAAGGCCTTCAGTTTTGACACTTCCTTCTTAATGTTTATACCTCTTATTTTTCCCATTTTGCCTGATATCTCTATTCAAAACTTCCAACATCAGGATAAGCAGCAAAGGAGACAAAAGACATCCTTGTCTTGTACCCTTTGGGATTTCGCATGAGTTAGGTCACTGTTAATACCAGTTTTTGCTTGCTGTGATATATATACACAGCTTTGACCCCTTGAATGAAATTCCCAGGACGTTAAACATACAGACCCAATTTAAACTTCTAGGACTTTAAGCATAAAGACCCAATTTAAGTTGCCAAAGGCCTTCTCTGCATCTAAGAATATTAGTGCTGCCTGTTAGCATTATTAGCATGTTGTTACAATGCTAATTGTAAATATTCAATAATATTCAAAACAGTTCTCACGTTGTTCCTTAACTGTCTTTTTGGCAGCAAGCCACAGTCACCTGTAAAATTTTATTTGCCATTTCTACCAAAACTGCAGCGAATGTGTTCATATTTTGAAGTTTTCAGCTTCTTCAGTTAAAAGCTTATATTTTTAAGCTTGAAGCTCTCTGCTCTGCATCAGTAGCTCTGGGAAAGTATTTGAAAGGAGATCACCGTTGAGAAACTACCGTAAGCAGGAAGAGGTGTAAGCATTGGAAGGGTTGAGTAATAAGTACAGGTAGTCCTCGACTTACAACAGTTCATTTAGTAACCATTTGAAGTTATAATGGCACTGAAAAACGTGGCATCCTCATGGTCATGTGATTTATATTCAGGTGTTTGACAACTGGTTCATATTTATGACGGTTTGGGGGGTCATGTGACCTTTTGCAACCTTCTGACAAGCAAATGCAACGGGGAACTCTGATTCGCTTAATAACCGCGTTACTAATTGAGCAACTGCAGTGATTAATAAATGTGGCAAAAAAAGTCGTAAAATGTGACAAAACTCACTTAGCGATTTCTCATTTGGCAACATAAATTTTGAGTTCAACTGTTGTCATAAGTTGGGGGCTACTTGTATTGCGCATACTGTTTGACTGACAGCTGTCTTGCTTTATTCAGGAAACTTGCCCTCTTTGATGAATGGAATTCCTTAGCTGTTTACGTGTCTATGGACAACACGGTGGTGATTGAAGATATCAGTAAGTTTTTAATCATCATCAGAAGCTGAGCAAGTTTAAATTCAGTTTCATTTAAGCTTCATATACGAAAAGAAAAAAACACGAGTCTCAAAGCTCGGAAGTATAAATCTTGGGTTCCGGTGACCGACCCAAATTCGATCTGGAAAATATTGTCTGTAGTTAACTAAATTAAAAGGAACGTGGTGGCTCAGTGGTTAAGATGCTGAGCTTGTCGATCAGAAAGGTTGGCAGTTCAGCGGTTCAAATCCCTAGAGCCGTGTAATGGACTGAGCTCCCGTTACTTGTCCCAGCTTCTGCCAACCTAGCAGTTCGAAAGCATGTAAAAAATGCAAGTAGAAAAATAGGGACCACCTTTGGTGGGAAGGCAACAGCATTCTGTGCGCCTTCTGTGTTTAGTCGTGCTGGCCACATGACCACGGAGATATCTTCGGACAGCGATGGCTCTTCGACTTTGAAATGAAGATGAGCACCGCCCCCTAGAGTCAGGAACGACTAGCACCTATGTGCAAGGGGAATCTTTACCTTTCTTCAATTAAACCTTTCTTAAATTAAGATTCACCCAACATAGAACATGTAAACCAGAGGTTCCCAAACCTGGCAACTTTAAGACTTGTGGACTTCAACTCCCAGAATTCTCCAGCCAGCATAGCTGGCTGGAGATTTCTGGGAGTTGAAGTCCACAAGTCTTAAAGTTGCCAAGTTTGAGAACCTCTGATGTAAACAGAAATAGACTCTCCTTATTTATCCAAGTCTTAAAATGCATCTGTTTGATATCCATAGCTTTCCTGACTTCCTTAATTGTAGGGAGAACCACTACAATTTTCTTAATTCTGGGTTCTTTCTACAAGAAAGAAGGTTTGCCCTAAGCAACAAATCTTTGTGAATAAGGAATTTCTCACTTATTTCACAAATGAGTAGAGCGGTCTTATTCAGATTCATTTTCTCCGTAAGCTGGAACGTATGCTAAAAATATTTCTGGTTACAAGGTGAATATTCTTTAGCCACTAACAAAATAACAGGGAATTGTGGAATAAGGGTTTCTTTTCGCTCTTTCCTTTCTCTATTTCACCAGAAAAAATGTGCCGGGTCCCAGCCCAGGGTTGCCCCAGGTCTCACTGCAGTTCACTCTCCTATAGGAGCTCCGTCAACCCAGCCAAGACCCTGGGAGCTCTCGGTGGCAGTTGGAAGCCTCTGTTGCTGATCGTGCCCCTTCGCCTGGGGATCAACCACATCAATCCGGTTTATGTCGATGCTTTTAAGGTAGAGCGCTACGGCAGAAGTTGTGGAGGAGCTGGTTGGCTTAAGGAAGGATCTCAGTCATAAGAGGTCAATTGTTTCATTAAACACGGACTCAGACATATAGGTATGCGCATGCACACACAAACACACCCGAGGTGGCATTCAGCAGGTTTTGACCAGTTCTGGAGAACCGGCAGCCAATCCTTTCAAAAACTGTTTCGGCAAAAACCAGATGCAAAATTAACATCTGGTTGGCCCGAACTGGTGCGACCTGTCTGAATCCCAGCCCTGATGTGGGTAGTTCCCAACTCAAACAGATGTGAGAAGCCAGCCGGGGGCTTAAGGCATCTATTTTCCAACTTATTTTTTTCCAGGAAAACAGAAATGTCACACCTGTAGTTCTGTGATTTGAATATCTTTCTTTAGAAAACAGGTGGGGGTGGGGCGGGTAGCGCCTTACTGGTCCTGGTCTACCTCAAAATAAGCAGATTCTGACCTGGAAGGAACTAGATAATAAGCTGCCTTGAATTTCCGTTGCTGAAGGAAAGAAGTACAAACAGTATATTTGTGGGAAAGTAAATATATTTTCTTTTCTTTCTCCTTTGGATCTTTAGGAATGCTTTAAGATGCCACAATCTTTAGGAGCTTTAGGAGGAAAACCAAACAATGCCTACTACTTTATAGGATTTCTGGGTAAGGAAAAAAACGAAGCTGTTGCAGTAGTTCTATTGAAGAATTCTTCTAAGCCTGACGTAGCAAATAAAAAAAAAACTCCAGGAAAGAGAGGAATCACAGTAAAGAGCTTATACTGAAGATTGGAATCCAGTCTATTCTCCACAGCCTCGTGCCTTGTAGCCATATGCATCTCAGCTTGTTTCTTAGCTGAAGAGAGGAGTGGTTTAGGACTCGGTTTGGAGAATGAAGCCCCCCCCCCTCCGCTTTGTATGGAAATCCAGATTTGAGACCGTAAATCCAGATTTGAGACCGTAGCAGATCCTGGAGTTTAGGTGGACAACTGCAGTGCAAAGCTGCCTGGTTTTCAGTTCCACTCATGGCTACCCAACCCCCTTTCTGGCTTCTTGCTTGTAGGAAATGAATTGATCTACCTGGACCCTCATACCACCCAGGTCTTTGTAGAGTTGGATGAGAGTGGTGCAGTTGATGACCATAGCTTTCACTGCCAGCAAGCCCCCCACCGGATGAAGATAATGAATCTGGATCCCTCTGTAGCTTTAGTAAGTATTGTGATGGGGTGTTGTGGTCCACCGGCGGCCTGAGGAACTGGCAGCAGAGTCAGACAGTGAGGAGGTTGGGGAGGAACATGGGCCACTCCTGGAGTCTGGGGAAGGCTCGGATGAGGGCTCTGCGTCGGAGGCAGAGAGGGATCCAGGGCCATCTGAGAGTTATGACCCCCTGACCTACGCACAATCACGGACCTGCGCCTCTTCCGTCGGGCCCTGAAAACCCACCTATTTCGTGCGGCTGCCCTGGCGTAGTTTTTAATTGTTTTTACCAGGATTGGGATTTTAGAGCAGGCTTATTTGTTTAATATATTTTAGCGTATTTATTGTATTCCTTGTTTTTCTTGTTGATTTTATTGCTGCCTGTTCACCGCCCTGAGTCCCGCTAGGGAGAAGGGCGGTATACAAATGTGAATAAAATAAAATAAAATAAAATAAAATAAAATAAATACATACATACATACATACATACATACATACATACATACATACTGCCTCCGGAGCCTCCAGAGTCAGACATCAAGCAAGGCAGAGGAACCGGGGGATCCTGTTCCCAGTCCATGCATGCACAGAGCTGCCAGAAGGCAAGAACAGTTAAGACAAAAGAGGCGACTCAGGAATAAGGCTTGGAGATGATTGGCTCCTCCCATAAGATGTAAAGGAGGAGCCTTTGCAGGAAGCCACTTTGTTTGTACTGGTCGGTTTAAACTCTGAAGCTCCGTTTTGTCTCTGTGCTCCATGTGGCCTTGCAAAGCTAATTGCCAATTAGGTCTCTGGCAGTGTTTCAAGGGAGGTAAAGGTGGGCGCTTATCAGCCTTATCCTGAAAGACTGTGGCAGACTTCTGTCCGACTCTTTACAAACTATTTGTGACTCATTGTGGGCTGTGAATGAACATAATTCACAGCCGTTGAAATAAAAAGAGGGTTTTTGGGACTAAGCGTGTAATTTTTACTGTCTCAGGAAACCTAGGTCAGAACATGGGGTGTAGTGAGGAGGTGGACACGCACTCCCCGCCTCGCCCCCCCCCCCCCCAAAGAATGTGCCTTGTTCGGGCTGCCAATTACATTTTCAAAGAAGTTTCTAGTTGGAATTGTGATAAATGGTTAAATGCAGTGCTAGGCATTAGGTCTTCAAACTTAGCAACATCAACTCCCAGAATTCCCCAGCCAGCCACAATTCTGGGAGTTGAAGTCCACAGATCTATAAAGTTGCCAAGTTTGGAGACCTCTGTTTTAGACAGTTATACAACACATTAACCTATAACCTAGTCTGCTTGTTTTGACAGTGTATTATATACATTAGGCTGCTGTGATTTGTAAAAAAAAAAAAAAAGGAATTTGGATAGACCAAGAAATAGCTTAGCATGCCTAGTGAACACAATTCATGTGTAGATTTTGGCTTAGTTCTTACTGAGATGAGAAGCCACTCTGAATTCTGTTCCGATTGTTTGTGAGTGTTTTGTATCAGCACCAAAGTTTATTGTTGCAAGGATGCCTAATAATAATGACTTAATGCCCTCCCCAGCTAATTGGAAAGAACGTATAATGACCAGATGTTGCTATCATTGGATTATTCCTTGTTTTTCCTTTCTAATATTCTTCAATTGTTACAGGGATTCTTTTGTAAAGAAGAAAAGGACTTTGACAACTGGTGTAGCTTTGTGCAAAAGGCAAGTATTAGGAAAGGCAAAAATTATCATTTCTTGTTTTGTCTTTAACAGATTTACTAGTAGAAAGATTGATAATAACCTGAGGGATAGAAAGATTGAAAAAGAGAGATGCCTCCAGCTCTGACACATATTTGATGTTTGTTTATTCCATTGAACTTAATGGTGTTATAATTATTTTGTTGTTGTTTCTTTGCTGTGCTGATATTTTTTTTAAACCTGTCTTCCATTGTAAGCCTTCTGATCTTTTGTGCGCTTAATATATATGGTGTTTTAAATGAAGCTGTGATCTTGCTGGAGCAACCCCAAAAGAAAACCACAAATAGAAAAATACAGCTATTACTTTCTAAAAGAGGAACGTGGTGACTCAGTGGCTAAGATGCTGAGCTTGTTGATCAGAAAGGTCGGCAGTTCGGCAATTCGAATCCGTAGCGCTGTATAATGGAGTGAGCTCCTGTTACTTGTCCCAGCTTCTGCCAACCTAGCAGTTCAAAAGCACGTAAAAATTGCAAGTAGAAAAAATAAGGACCACCTTTGGTGGGAAGGTAACAGCGTTCCGTGTGCCTTCGGCATTTAGTCATGCTGGCCACATGACCACGGAGACGTCTTCAGACAGCACTGGCTCTTCAGCTTTGAAACAGAGATGAGCACCGCCCCCTACAGTTGGAAACGACTAGCACATATGTGCAAGGGGAACCTTTACCCCCTACCTTACTTTCTAAACATTGATTTCCATTGCCCTGGAAATTCATTTGTTCCTTGCCTTTTAATGCCTTTCATTGGTATTTAAGAACGAAAATTAAATAGCATAGTGAATTTGAACTTTTGATGTAAAGAATAGCTCAAGTCATAAATACTTAATTTGGGCTTATATTTTTTCATACAAAATGTAAAGAAAGGGTTAACATAGAAAGGACAGGAAGGAATGGTTTATATTCCCCAGCTGTTGAACATTCAACATGGCATTTTGGAGGGTTGGGTGGCTGATACGTTTTAAGGGCTGCACTTTACAAATGGCATTTCTTCCCCCTCCCAGGAGATACATAAGAAGCAGAGTCTACGAATGTTTGAGCTGGTTCAGAAGCACCCACCACACTGGCCCCCTTTCATACCTCCCACAAAACCAGAAGTGACCACCAGCGGAGCAGGTAGAGAGGGTGTTTCGTGGGGATCTCCTTCACTTCTTCCATTGCGCTGCGCGGCTATGATATGCGTTACTTTGTCCACACAATATGCTCTCAGAGCCTTAACTCAGAATTGATTCATTGCCTGCATTGGCGCAAAGTGCCCGACTGCAAAAAGAACCTCAGTTTTAGCATGTGGTGTGAATAAATCCCCAAGGATTAGAAGTGACCTATTTGGCCCCAAGGAGTAAATTTCTGAATGGCAGCTCCTTAAAGCAGCGAGAGGCAGCTACTTTCATGCTCTGAAGCAACTTTTTGGAATCAAGGCCGAAGTTTGCTCGCTTGCTTGAGCAAACTTGTTGCCCATTTCTTCTAGATCAAAAAAATGGCTCAATTGGGGTGAAGTCAACATTCAGCAAAAGGGACGCTGAGCTTGTGAATCAGAAGGTCAGCAGTTCGAATCCCTAGCGCCACATAACGGAGTGAGCTCCTGTTACTTGTCCCAGCTTCTGCCAACCTAGCATAAGTCGTCGTAAGTGACGTATGACCACTTTTCACACTTACGGTCCCATGGCCACATAATCCCCATGGCCACATAATCCCCATGGCCACATAATCCCCATGGCCACATAATCCCCATGGTCACATAATCAAAATTTGGATGTTTGGCAACTGGCTCATATTTATGACGGCTGCAGTGTCCCAGAGGTCACGCGATCCTCTTTTGCAACCTTCTGACAAGTCAATGGGGAAGCCAGAGTCACTTAACCACGCCGTTAGTAACTTACCAGCAAATTAACAGAACTGCAGCCGTTCTCCGTGGCGTTTCTTTCGCGAGTTTCCGTTTCCCTGCAAACGACGAAACGGAAGCTCACGAAAGAAGAAGATCTTGCCTCTTGCTGCGTTGGGGTGCACCGCCTCCTGCCGGCCCGCTGGTCTTTGGGCCCCTGATGCGCACGCACACATATCTGCACATGTGTGCCTACGTCCATGCGTGTGCAGACATGCACACGTATCTGCACAGGGGCACATGCATGTGTGCACAGCCCACACGCACTTTTCAGCTTGGGCATTCTTTTCAGCAAGGTTCGCCATCCCTGCCCTGTAGTTAGGAGTGCCGTTTTTGGGTAGTCCCAGCCCTGGGGTCACCAGCTTGACAAAACTTGAATGGGGAGGTGTTTTTTTTATTTTTTTTAATAAGAGCGACCCTATTTTCAGCAAAGAAATCCAGCTTCTCCCTTTTTCTTCAGAGCTCATTGACTCCACGGATAAACTGTTTGAGATGGAAGAAGAGTTTGAGATCTTGAGCGTATGAAGGCAACCTGGCGGCAAAGAAAACCACAGCGCCTTTCTCACCCTGAAGTGCCTGCCTGTGAACAGACACAAGACCTCAGGAGAACAGTTCCCCCCCTCCCCCCAAAAAAAGCACTTCTGAAGAAGGGCATGGATCCTCACTCCCCAGCCCCTGTGTTTGTGTCCCTCTCCCCTCCCTTCTCCCCAAGGAAAGAACCTTGTCTGAAGAAGAGCTCTCGGGAAAACCCCAAAGCAAAAAACTGGCTCGTCGTATTGCTGGGAACGGTCTTGCCAGCCTCAACAACAGCTGGATGGTAATTATAATATAATGCAATAGCTTGGCTCACGCGGAAGGCATGCCCCTTGTCCCAGGAGAACGTTCACCTCTGGTTCCTTCACGGGGACAATTTTTTTTTAGGCGTCAAATGTCATTGCCTTGTTTCCTTTTTCAACGATTCGGGGCGAAACCCCGTGTTTTTATTCAATCTCTTCACATTTCTTCGCCACCGCACTTGGAATCCTCCCCAAAGTGTTTTTAACGGAAGGACGCGTATAAAAATGTGCAATTTTATAAAAAAAAAAAAAAGTTTCTTGTTTCTAGGAAATACATTAATAAGCAGAGGACTTGGAAAGGTGACTTTACCACTCCTCCCCGTGTTCTTGCAACGTACAAAAGGTCTCTTTATAATTATGACGACCCCCACTTTTCACTTTGACTTTAACTTCAAATCATTATTAAACCTCTTTTGCTCCCGAGTAAAAGAAAACATGTTTTTTGGAGGGGTTTCAACTGTATCTTATTTATTTTAAATTAAACCTTTACATGTTTCCCCTTGTTAAGAGCACTTTATTTGTGCAGCTCATTTCTTAACTGTTGAATAAGTTGGATGCCACTTTGGGGAGTTGGAGCTTTTTAAGAACCAGAGAAAGGCATTTAGCAAAATAAAAATGGTTGGCCTCAGTTTTCTGGTTGTTTTCTATTCTGATATGGTCATCTGTGTGTAAAGTTCACTCCCTAACACGTGGCCACGTGGGTGACTAATTACATTAACCATCACTACACTGGCACATTTTAAAAAATCGCATTAGCTGTGCTGTTGTCATATGCAGAATTTAATGCCTCATTGGTGGGAGTTTGCATTTATAGGTAGACCTCAAACTTACAAGCATTCGTTTACTTCAGAGTTACAATGGCGCTGAAAAAATTGACTTACAACAGGTATTCACCTTTACAATCATGGCAACATCTTCAGGGTTGCAAAATTTGGGCCCCTGGCAAGCAGTATGTACAGGTAGTCCTCAACATACGACCACAATCGAGTCCCAAATATATGTTGTTAAGTGAGACATTTGTTAAGTGAGTTTTGCTCCATTTTACGACTTTCCCTGCCACATTTGTTATGGGAATCACTGTCGTTGTTAAGTGAACAATTAACCAGTGGAACAGAAGTTGCCTCCAGAAGTTGTGAATGCCCCAAAACTGCAAGTCTTTAAGAAGATGTTGGATAGACATTTGTCTGAAACGGTATAGGGCTTCCTGCCTAGGCAGGGGGTTGGACTAGAAGACCTCCAAGGTCCCTTCCAACTCTGCTATTGTATTGTATTGAATCTGGCTCCCCCATTGTCAGAAGATTGCAAAAGGGGATCATGTGACCCCAGAACACTGCAGTGGTCGTAAGTGTGAAAAACGGTCACAAGTCGCTTTTTTCAGTGCCGTTGTAACTTCGATCACTGAATGAACTGTTGTAAGTCGAAGACTACCTGTAATTTCTGATGGTTACAGCGTTCCAGGATTACGAGACCTTTCCAGATGTCTTCTGACAAGTCAATAGGGCAAACCGGATTCGTTCAACAGCCATGTGATTCATTTAACTGCAATGATTTGCTTAACAACCGTGGCAAAAAAGATCATAAAATCAGGCACAACTGGCTGCCTTATCAAGCTGAAATTCTGGTTGCAGTTGTGATCGTACATTGAGGACCACTCGTAGTCTTCAGATCTAGCGATGGGCAGTTTGACCACCTCTGTAAATCTCAAGCAGCATTTCCCTTAACCATTTGTTTAGCTCAGGGGTTCCCAAACTTGGCAACTTGAAGACTTGTGGACCTCAACTCCCAGAATTCTCCAGCCAGCTCTGCAGAGCTGGCTGGAGAATTCTGGGAGTTGAGGTCCACAGGTCTTCAAGTTACCAAGTTTGGGAACCCCTGGTTTAGCTCATCACTGTCCAAAGTTAGAGTGGTGCTGAAAAAAGGAATTTATTACCAGTCCTGGCATTTCCGACATTACAGCGTTCCTGCGGTCACATGATTGCAATAAGCTGCTTGGCAATCAGCAAGGATTTATGATGATGGTTGCTTGGTCCCGTTCGCCATTTAGCCAAGCCGCTAATCAACAATAATAAAATTGTTTATTCGCTGCCTTAACAGACAATAAAATTGGATGTGACTTAGTGATTGTGTTGCTTAGCGACAGAAGGCCCAGTCCCAATTGGGGTGGTAAGTGGAGGACTATCTCTACTTTCAAAATATGGAACCTGCCACAAGAATTGGCCACCAAGAGTCAATGTTGCCTGTATGTTTGGGAGAAATTAATATAATTGTGGGCAGAAGATAGCATTAGTAGAGCTCTTCATGAGCTTTTAAAGAGTTTTTATAAAGGGGAGTGGAATTTTTTTTTAAAAACACCCTACAATATGATTATGAGGATCATTTTTGTTCCCCAAATTGTTGCAACTTGAGATGGAGAGGTTTACATGGGAAGAAAGAAAACTCAATACAACCAAAACAACAACAACAAAGGCATTTGTTGATATTCTTTTCGGGGTTGGTTTGATTGATCCAGTCGTTATGTAGAATGGGGACTCCACTCTTAAGCCCAATTTCTGTTTTATGCATTCAAAAATTTCTTTCAAAGTCTATTTCAATCTGAATATCATCTCCGTGAAAATTGCTTTCTCTTTTGATCAAGACCTAAAGGTCCTGGAAGTTTATAAGAAGATGGACAATAAACACTTGCTGATCATTTAATTGGTGTTTTTGGCCCCTGAAGAAAGTTGGTCTACATGATCTTTGGAGTCCTCTCTAACTCCTCAATTCTATTTTGGTCACCAAAGCTTAATATAAATCCACTTGACCACGTAATGCAAGTTGATAACGTGGCGAGAGTTATCAAGCTTATCCTAAGGAGGCAATGGAATAGAAGTCACAAAGTGGACGTGCTATTTTACTACGTTTTAGAAAAAAAATAAGAGTCAAAATATAATCAGTGCTCTGAAGATTCTTTCAGCGGTGCATTACAAAATGCAAGACTAGTAAAAATAAAATCAAGAAAACCATAATATTGGCAGATGAGTCAGTTCATCCAACTTCTACTCAGTGTTACATTTACATAAAAATAATCTATTTAATACTATATTAATTATTTCAAGCACCAGCAATTCCAAAGCTACCTCCCCCCCAAAAAAAATATTGTGGAAATGAAATCCAGGACATGCAACTGAATAATCAACAGGTGACTTTTCTCGTCTCGTACAATTAAAGCACTGAGACAGTTGAAGTAAAGATCTTTGAAACTCTTTTCATTAAAGATTAGTAACTGTTGCTCCAGCTTGTACACCTATTGCAAATGGAGTCGTATGTCTGCTATATAATCGTAAAGGTCCTAGGATCCATGCCAACATCTGTAATAGTGGATTATTCATGGATCAACATCTTAAGGCTGTATAAAGTCCAAGAGTATTTCTATAACATGAATATCAGTAGGCTATTAAGGAATTAAGAAGCAAGTCTTCAAGGTAATTGTGTTGACCCATTCTCCAGGTGGAAATAGATCGGCTAAGGCTGTAAAAACAGCTTGTAGCAAGAAGGACCAAACAGATCTTATAATATAGAACCAAGGGAGGGTTAAGCAGGGCAGACACTACTCAAGGAGGTGAGCAAAGGCACAGTTAGTAGATCACAGCTCGGCCATGCAGTTATGGACAAAGAAGCATCATAGAGTTAAGCTCTGAGAGAAGTTAGAAAACATGCCGATTTACTAATCCACTCCTTCCTGGCTAGAATACCAGGATAATTTAAGAGATGCTTTCAGTATTCTTAGCCAACAGAATTGTAGTCCAGGAGGTACCCTTCAGCCTTTCTACTTAGCAGTTTTAAACATATTTTTTTCCTTTAGGAAATCATCTTAATATGTTCCGTTCCTTCCTAGTCCACCAGGGTGAATTCTCCATCTAACTTCTTTGAGTGATCCTACGTTCTGGATCTCTGCCATTCTCTTTCCTTCTCACTCCACCCCATCTGAAGAATTCTTCTCTTGGTTAATTAACCATAGCTATGACCAAGCCAAGGGGTGATTGTTATCAAGAGTGGAACACATTAACAATTTGCAACCATTACTTCAAGTTGGTTTGCTGCTCACCTACGGTTCCTCAGTCCGGATGCAACATGAAACCCTGATTCGTGAGCCCAGAAAGCATTCAGATGTCCCAGCACAGAAAGGAAGGCACCACCTCCTCAGATAAATTCAAGTTATACTTTAGCATCTGAGCCACGATTTGCCATGTTCAAGAGGGTCTGTGACTAGCACCACTGGATGCCACCAAAGAATGCTACTTGTGGTACATTAACAAATAAGCAGAGAGGTTCTGAAACATTTGTAAGAAAACATTACACAGAGTAGCAACAATGCTAGGTAAGCATTCTTGGGCTAAATAATCAAGCAGGGGAAATCAAATTGCATCATCGCCATAAAATTTCTTCAAAAGATGCACATTGTCATCCTCCTAATAGGCCTGCACCTCGAGTTACGGATGAAAAATCCCAATATTTTCCTCTCCTAACAAGTTTATTTTATTGTCACTTCACTGTTTTAATAGGTTGCCAGGCAGGCATTGATCAATGCAGCTAACTATTTCACAAACCCGAACCTTCCAATCTGATCATACCACTGATCGAAGAACAGATACACTTCTAGACAGCTATGTAATTTTTTTTTTTAGGCCTAAAAATAAGCAGCTAAGTTAAGATGAATATGAATGAGGAACATGGTTAGAGGAGGTGTGTGTGCATGCAGGGGAAAAAAACACATTTGTGAAATTCCTGACAGGTCTTAAACCCTAAACATGGGAAAACCTTACGATCATAACCTTGAGAAGAAATCTCTGTGTGTCTTGTGAAAATCAGTTTAGTTCATCAAAGCCAAGAGAATGTGGTGGTTGGGAAGGCGGAAAAGGACTTTGAGGTAGCCAGGAAGATTGAAAAGATAGCACCATATTTTGATGGAGACGAGAGGGCTCTGGGGAGATTTGGGAAGTTGTCAATTGCCCAGCTGGGACACAAAGGCTAATTTCTTGGTCTTAAAGAGGAATAAGGTCTGACGTCCAGGCCTTGGCTACAAATTTTTCATGCAGACTTGGCACCGTCCCACCCTTGTCCGGAGCTGACCCGCTTTCAGCGTTTCTGAGATGGGAGAGTCAGCAAACTGATGGGTGGCCTCCACCGTGGTCAGCCAAAAGCTGTACTTGTTGGAAAAGTAGTGGCACGTTCCTCGGGCACCATTGCACTCAATGAAAGGTGTGGCACGGAAGTCCTCCAGGCAGGATCCGGGAGAGACCAAGGACTGGCCACCGCCTTCGGCAGCCGTGTGCTGAAAGAAAGCATCAGCGAGAGAAGGATGTTGGTGCGAAGAATCGTATAGAGCCCTGCACACCAAGACAACTAGACACAAGGACAGTTTTTCCCCCAAACACCATCACTCTGCTAAACAAATAATTCCCTCACCACTATCAAACTATTCACTAAGGCTTCATGACTATTACTATTAGCCTTCTCATCGTTTCTATCATGCATCTCCTCCCACTTATGACTGCAGGACTGTAACTTTGCTGCTTGTATCCTTATGATTTATATTGATGTTGATTGCTTCCTGATTGCTTATTGGTACCCTATGACTCTCATTAAGTGTTGTGCCTTATGGTTCTTGATGAAGGTATCTTGTCTTTTTATGTCCACTGAGAGCATCGGCACCAAAGACAAATTCCTTGTGTGTCCAATCCTACTTGTCCAATAAAGAATTCAATTCAATTCAATTCAATTCAATTCAATTCTATTCTATTCTATTCTATTCTATTCTATTCTGAGAGCATATGCACCAAAGACAAATTCCTTGTGTGTCCAATCCTACTTGTCCAATAAAGAATTCTATTCAATTCAATTCAATTTTATTCTATTCTATTCAATTTTATTCAATTTTATTCTATTCTATTCTATTCTATTCTATTCTATTCTATCAACTGTGCTACAGAAGATCAAATGCAAACATCTGAGTCAACACTGCCCAGCTTCCATCAGGATGGATGGTCAGTTGACCGCAGGCAACTGGCTTCGAGCGTCACAGCCAAATTCGAATCACTGGAGTTTTTCAAAAACCAGACTGGGCCAAAATTTGACCAGGATGGTATAAGGTCTCCTGCCTTGAACAGATGATTGGAGAAGGAGACCTCCAAGGTCCTTTCCAGTCCTATGATTCTAAGTTCATGTGGAAATTGCTATTTGTTTCCCCTGCTGTTCAAAGCCTCATTGGCTGTTACCAGGCAAGCTAGGAAAGTTTAAAAGATAAAAAGCATCTAACAAACGCCAAAGCTTCCTTTTTGAATATTTAACACAATGAACTCGCCCCAAAATTAAAGGCATTAAAGTGCCATCCCAAAGGTAACTGGTCTTTCTTGATTTTTTTATTTGAAAACGTTTTGCTTCTCATCCAATAAGCTCCTTCAGTTCTATTTCTTTCCCTTCCCCATGCATTTACTTCCTTCCCTTCCTCCTTCCCTTGCCTTCCCCTGCCTCTTCCTCTTCCCTGCCTTTCCATTCCCCTCCCCCTCCTTCCCCATCCCATTCTGAAGAAGCTTCTTGGATGAGAAGCAAAACATTGTCCAGGAAAAAAACCCAAGAAACTCCTGTTGCTTTTGAAAAACACCTTTGGGGAAAAAACTGTGACATGGATGATTGAGAACTTCCATAGACGCTCAAATGCAACCCATTTTTTGTGATAAAATGTGAAAAGGGCTCACGTGGCTATTAAATGGAAACCGGGAGGAGCCACTGGTGGCCTGAAGATCACCGGACTAGACAGGCCATGGCATGAGCATGGATAAGGTACTCTGTGCATATGCACCGAAAGGATGCGCGTTCCCACACGGGGCCATCCCTTCTGGGTTTCTTCTTACCATGAGGAAGGAGTAGCCAATCCAGAGACTCCTCCAGCCTTCGGGGCATTGTGGGATGGTGATGTCCTGGCTGTGGACAGCCACTGCTTGGGATGGCGCTTCGCACACTGAACAGCGACTGATGTACTGGGCGATTTGGTAGCTGCTGACGGGCATCATGGGTATCGGAGCGGTGGTGGAAAGCCAATAGGATTTATCATTGCGGCTGGCATAGTAGCACACTTCGTTGATGTTGCAATAAATAAAAGGCATGGTGCTGAAGCGAGCCAGGCAGGAGCCAGCAAAACCTTTGAGAATGGAGGAACAAAGCATGGAATGGAGCATTAACCAGCACTCTCATTTCTGCAGCGATGACTAAGTGTTCTGCCCCCACAGACAGACACACACAAGCTTGGCTGCTTGCCACTATCTCCTTGGCTGCTTGCCACTATCTCCTTGACTGCGAGCCCGGACTCACGTAACAAAAAAAGACAGACAGAGAATCACAGACTCAAATGACCAGAGAGCTCCAATGATGAGTTGTAACTGTTGTTTCCTGCAAATGACTCTTCCCCAAAGCCTTCCTTATAAGCTCTCTTGGGAGGGGCCACTCAGCAACCAGCTGGTGCTCATCAGGGCTTACGAGCTTGCCTCTTATGTAACTGTTGCCTCCTTTTCTCAGCCCTGCATAATCTAGCATCAGGGACACACTGCCCCTGATCCTCCCCATGGCTCCATGACCCAAGTGACTCCTGGTGGCTAACCAGACTCTCTGCTTCCTTAAGATCTCCCTCCTCCTCCAGGGCAGACTCCTAGGACTCTTCACTAGAAGAGTCCATCAGCAGCTCATCCTGAGCCGACTGGGCCACAACAATTAAGTATACAGCTAGTCCTCAACTTACGACCACAACGGAGCCCCAAATCTGTGTTGCTCAGGAAGGGAGTGATTAAAGTCTTAGATTAGGAGTGGAAAGATTTATCCATGTGGGCATGGACCCTCCAAAGCAAAGTGAAAATTCTGCCATGACTCCGGCCAAGAAGTAAAAACAAACGTTGCACAAGTGGACTCTTAACTCTGTCAAGAACCTTGGAGTGCTCATCTCTAATGATCTAAGTGCCAGAATCCACTGTAACAACATTGCCAAAAAGGCATTCAGAGTTGTTAACCTAATCCTGCGTAGCGTCTTCTCCGGTAATATTGTATTGCAAACTAGGGCATATAAAACCTCTGCTAGACCAATTCTCGAATACAGCTCGTCTGTCTGGAACCTCGACTGCATATCGGACATTAATGCAATTGAGAGAATTTGGGGCTTAGACAACTTAGAACTACACCGCCTTCAGTCTGACCTAAGCGTAGTACACACAATTATCTGCTACAATGTCCTACCTGTCAGTGACTACTTCAGCTTCAACCACAACAATACATGAGCACACAATAGATACAAAGTCAAGGTAAACCGCTCCAAACTTGATTGCAGAAAATATGACTTCAGCAACAGAGTGGTCAATGCCAGGAATGCTCTGCCTGACTCTGTTGTTACATCCTCAACCCCCCCAAAACTTTAACCTTAGAGATTGTCTCCTGTTGACCTCACCCCATTCCTAAGAAGTCTTTAAGGGGCATGCATAAGTGCACCAGTGTGCCTACCGTCCCTGTCCTACTGTCCCCACTTATTGGTATCCATTTCCTGCATCCAAAATCACATTTATACTTATATCAGTTATCTTAGACATGCTTGACAAACAAACAAACAAACAAACAAACAAACAAATGTGAATTTTGCCCCACTCTATGACCTTTTTAACCACAGTTATTAAGTGAATCACTATAGTAGCTGTAAAGTGAATAATGCAGTTGTTAAAATGAATCTGGATTCCCCCATTGATTTTGCTTTTTGGAAACTGGCTGGGAAGCCAGTTTCTAACAAGCCAGTTTCCAACAGTTACAAATAGTGATCACATGACCGCCGGGACAGTGGAACTGTCATAAGTACATGCCAGTTTATTTATTTATTTATTTATTTATTTATTTATTTATTTATTTATTTATTTATTTATTTATTTATTTATTTATTTATTTATTTATTTATTTTTCATATTTATAACCCGCACCCATCTCACCACAAAGGGACTCGGGGCGGCGTACAGAAAATTAAATCAATTACACACAAATACAGGGATAATTAAGGGCCTGTGTTAACACCATTTTAGAGTCCTCATTTGAACTGGCGATGTTGGGGTTACGCAAGGTCGGCTAGTTGGAAGAGGTGCGTCTTAAGACACTTGCGGAAGAGGCGGAGGTCAGCAATGGTACGGAGTTCAGGGGGTAGGTCGTTCCAAAGGGTTGGTCCTGCCACAGAGAAGGCTCTCCCCCTGGGCGCCGCCAATCGGCATTGTCCGATCAACGGCACCCTGAGGAGACCCTCTCTGTGAGAGCGTATCGGTCCAAGGGATGTTTGGGGCAGGAGATGGTCTTGCATGTAACTAGGTCCCGAACCATGGAGCGTTTTGAAGATGATCGTTAGGACCTTGAAGCGCACCCGAAAGACCACAGGAAGCCAGTGGAGCTCGCGTAGGACAGGTGTTATATGGGAGTATAATTATCCGCGCGGCCGCATTCTGGACTAACTGTAGTCTTCGGATGCACCTCAAGGGAAGCCCCATGTAGAGAGCATTGCAATAGTCAAGTCGAGACGTGACGAGTGCTTGAGTGACTGTGCGTAAGGCTCCCCGGTCCAGTAAGGGACGCAATTGGCGTATCAGGCGTACCTGAAGGAACGTCCCCCTGGCCACGGCCGCCACATGGTCCTCCATAGTCAGCCGGGAATCCAGGAGGACACCCAAATTGCACGCCCTCTCCACGGGGGCCGGTGTTTCGCCCCCAATGGCCAGAGTTGGAATGATCTGGCTGAAACGGGGTGCCGGAAGCCACAGCCACTCAGTCTTGGACGGGTTGAGCCTGAGTTTGCTACTACCCATCCAGATCCGAATGGCCTCCAAACACCGGGACATAACCTCAGCGGCATCATTGGGGTGGTCTGGGGTGGATATGTACAGCTGAGTATCATCAGTTGCCAAGTGCACACAAATTTTGGTCACGTGACCCTGGGAATGCTGTAACCATTGCGTGAAAATTAGTCACCGGTCACTTTTTTCAATGTGTTGCAACTTTGAACAATCATTAAACGAATGCTTGTAACTCAAGGACGGCCTGTAAGTGTGGTGTGTTCAGAAGCCAGCTGGCTGAAAAATCTCAGCTCCTTGACTGATGATCACAATTGGAACTGGGATTTGGGGAAGCAGTCTTCGTGACTTTAACGATGGGTCATAAATCTGTTGTAACGTAAGAACAGTTGCTAAATGACTGGTCATAAGTCTTTCAAGATATTAAGTCATATAGAGGAACAAATTCTGGACTATAATTTACATGTTTATTGGATTCCCTTCCCTTCTCTCTCCCCTCCCGTTCCTATCTCTCCTTTCTTTCCTTTCCCTTTCCATCTCTCTCTTCTTTCTCTCCTTTCCTCATCGCTCTCTTCTTCCATTCCTTTCCCTTTCCAGCTCTCTCTTTTTTCCTTTCCTTTCCTTATCTCTCTCTGCCTTTCCTTTCCTTTCCTTTCCTTTCCTTTCCTTTCCTTTCCTTTCCTTATTTCTCTCTTCCTTTTCTTTTCTTTCATTTCCTTTCTCCTTTCCTTTCCATCTCTCTCTGCCTTTCCTTTCCTTTCCTTTCCTTTCCTTTCCTTTCCTTTCCTTATTTCTCTCTTCCTTTTCTTTTCTTTCATTTCCTTTCTCCTTTCCTTTCCATCTCTCTCTTCCTTTCCTTTCCTGCCCTTCCCTTCCCCTCCTCTCCCCCTTCCCCTTCCCAATTGCAAAATCGTCTTCTCTTTCATGAATGCAGGGAACAACCACGGACCTCCGCTCCTTCCGTCTAAAATTGAAAACACACTTTTTCTGCTTGGCCGGCCTAGGTTAGTCTTCCGTCTTTCGATAGGGTTTTAGGGTTTTTTAGTGTAATTTAATTTAGGGGATTTTAGCGCAGGGACAATTGTTTAATTCGTATTTTAACTATTTATCTTTCTATGTATTTTATATTGGTTTTTTATTCCCTGTGCACCGCTCCGAGTCCCTTTGGGGAGAGGAAGCGGTATACAAATAAAATTTATTATTATTATTTATTATTATTATCTCCTGTCCTCTTATTTTCCTATTTTTGTCAGGCTGGACACGTTGCTTACCCAGATCTTGATTGTGGGACTTCTCCTGCCCCTCCACGTACAGCAAACTGTAGCCTTCCCAGAGTTTGCTCATGCCTACCGGACAGGGCGGGATCTGATCCGACTGGCTATGCTTCACCAAGGTATAGCCAACCCCAACGCTACGACCTGGCATTCCGGGCAGCCCAACCAGACCTGGATTCCCAGGTCGTCCTGCAAAGAGAGAGAGAGAGAGAGGTCCTTCCATGCAGCCTGTGACTGATATTGGCCCAGCAAGATCTGGAGAAGGTTCAGTCCCAACTTGCCCCAAGCAGATGAGTCTCAGCTGAAGGGATGCAATTCAAATTGGAGCTTGCATTGTCAAACCATCATTTCTACTCCCTGTAGATCTGTAGTGCTACATACAAACAGACTACCTAAGACAGGGGTCCCAAACCTTTCGGACCTCAGGGAACACTAAAGTCATAATTTTAAATCCTGCAGACCACTAATATGATCTGCCTAATGACCAGCTAGATGAGTATGGCTAAGTGATCATGTGACTGGATGGGCATGGCCAACTCAATGTCACGCATGTCGAGGGCGCCTCGCCAGCCTCTACTTACCCCTCCCCTCCCAGCCACTCTGGGCTCCTTAGGGCCTCAACAGGAAGCGGTTGTTGGAGCTAAGCAGCCCCCAGGAGAAAGAGTTGGCAAAACAGCTCAGTTCAAATTGGATCTGACCGGGAAGGAGGCTCAGCAGAAGCAACTCACTGAGGACTAGGAGCATAGGCTTTCTAAGCAGAGGGAAGACCTGCAGGAGTGCAAGGCCAGGTATTGGCACCTGGAGGCTCACTGGGCTGAGATGGTCAGCCAGTTCCCGGCCATTTTGCAGTCCCATTGGAACGAGGCCCTCCGGCACTTCACCACCAGCAGCGCTTCCCTCCAGCCTTCGCCCAAAGCCCCCCACCAGGAGGCTGAAGCAGACCCTGAAGTCAGAATTTCTGCCCCCCTTTGACCCACAGAAAAAGACCCCGAAGACGGAAACTCTCTGCAGTAACACAAACGTTCATTGCACGTATCCATCCCAGGGGCCGAAGTTAGAGGACCCCTGATTTAGTACAATATAAAAAATGCAAATATTTTTTCTATCAAACTTTTCTCGTGGACCACCAGTTGGGGTGTGTGTGTGTGTGTGTGTGTGTGTGTGTGTGTGTGTGTGTGTGTACACACTTTCAAGTCAATTGTTGACTCCTGGCAATTGCCTGGACAGGTCCTTGCAGTTTACTTGACAACATTTTTGGAAAGAGTTTGCTATTGCCTGTTTTCTCAGGCTGACATGAGCCCCGAGCCCCGCCTGTCCAGCTGGTCATTAGGGCAGAGAGAAGGTTGTTAAATTATTTGAATTCCACCACTGAACTGATGCCTTGGAAGACTTGACTCCAAACACTTAAGAAAGATCTCAAGATCATGAATGTCCCTTGGGACGACACCAAAGATCGAAACCTCTGGAAAACGCTTGCGGCTGCCCAGTGTGCTCGGCACAGGATCTAATGAAGATGATGATGGAAAGTAATCTTCTGTGAAGATTACCCTCTCTGCTCATTTACACATCAGCAGCGTTCCATAAATCGTCTCATTCTTTATCTTACAGTTTTTATAGCACTTCAGGTCAAAAGATGCTAATATAACAGCATGTAAGGTAAAGGTAAAGGTTCCCCTTGCACATACGTGCTAGTCGTTCCTGACTCTAGGGGGTGGTGCGCATCTCCGTTTCAAAGCCGAAGACTGTCCGAAGACGTCTCCGTGGTCATTGTGGCTGGCATCACTAAACGCCGAAGGCTCAAGGAACCCTGTTCCCTTCCCACCAAAGGTGGTCCTTGTTTTTCTACTTGCATTTTTACATGCATTTGAACTGCTAGGCTGGCAGAAGCTGGGACAAGTAACGGGAGCTCACTCCGTTATGAGGCGCTAGGGATTTGAACTGCCAAACTGTTAACCTTTCTGATCGACAAGCTCAGCATCTTAGTCCCTGAGCCACTGTGTCCCTACTATATTTATTATTTATATATACTATATATACTATAGTTATATATATTTCCATATACAGTATATAATATATGTAAACTTACCTTCAAATCCTGGTAGCCCTGGAGTTCCTGTAGAACCTGGGTCTCCTACCACACCAGTAGGACCTGGTAAGCCATTAAATCCCACCTGGCCAGGTATGCCTGCTTTTCCTTTTGGACCTGGTCGTTAACATAAAAATTTTGTCCCGTTCATTTATGATAACTGTTTCAATTCAGAGGTCACAAGAGACAGATACGCTTAAGAAGACAGCCAGCTTCTCTTGGCTTGGAATCCGATATGTCTAGTCTAATGAAGAGAAGGACCAGGGGGTGGCATGATAGCAGTGTTACAATATTTGATGGGCTGCCACAAAGAAGAGGGAGTCAACTTAATCTCCAAAACATCTGAAGGCAGGACAAGAAGTAATGGGTGGAAACTAATCAAGGAGAGAACCAACCTAGACCTAAGGAGAAATTTCCTGACAGTTAGAACAATTGACAGTTACAACAATTGAACAATTGATCTGCCTCTGGAAGTTGTGGGCCCTTCATCACTGGAAGGTTTTAAGAAGAGATGTATGGAATGGCATAGGTTCCCCTGCTTGAGCAGGGGGCTGGACTAGAAGACCTCCAGGGTTTCTTCCAACTCTATTATCCTGTTTCTCTGAAAATAAGACCTCCCAGGATAATAAGCCCAATTGGGCTTTTGAGCGCATGCGCTAAAATAAGCCCTCCCCTGAAAATAAGCCCTCCCCTAAAATATTTAAACGAATGCGCAGCTGGTCCCCGCCATTTCCTGGGGGGGGGGGAAAGATGCCCCACATGTGCCTGCCATCCACATGGCATGGCCTCGCGGAGGCCACTCCAGCAAACCCTAGCTACCGCGCTTCTTCTCTTAGTGGCGGCTGCAAAAACAGCAGCAGGCCCAGCGACGCTCCGGCTGGCAATGTGCACCAGTAACAGAGACAGAACCTCTGGCCCTCTCTGGAGCAGCTGATCCACGGGCCGAGGTTAAGGGGCCTCCTGCACCTCAAAAATAATAAGACCTCCCCGAAAAGAAGGCCGAGCGCTTATTTCAGGGGCCATAAGAAAATGAGACCCTGTCTGATTTTCAGGGAAACACGGTAGTCTGTTATTCTGCTTTTACAAAGAATTAAGAAGCAAGCTCTCATTAGGGTTTTTCTTAGGAGCCAGTATTCAAAGCATTCTGTTTTAAAGCCTGGAGGTCTTTGTAGATGGATCATAGGAAGATGGATCCTCCAAGAACACCTTCTCCCGAGCCCCTAGCTTTGCGTACCCCCATTCCTATGGACTTATTTTTACCTTGTGGTCCTCTTTGCCCCTGGAAACCAGGGTCTCCATTTAAACCAGGGTTGCCATTATTCCCAGGCAATCCGATTATGCCAGGAGGAGCTCTGATGTCTTTTGGTGGCTGGGTTTGGCCCGGAGCTCCTTGCAGCCCAGGAAAACCTATACAACACAGAAAAAGGATGACTTGCAAAATGACATTCGTGGGGTTATCCTACCGATTTGGTCAGAAAATCCAAGCTCATGTTTTTCTGTCATTATTAGAGCGCGCAACGATCGCGCAATGGATTGCAAAAGTGTAAAACATTCCTCCTTCCCAATTGTTCTTCCTGTCTTCAATCTGCAGTGAAAGATGTTTCAACCTAGAGCACGGGTCAGCAACCTGTGGCTCCGGAGCCGCATGTGGCTCTTTCATCCCTCTGCTGCGGCTCCCTGTCGCTAGTCGGCTCCACAATTGATAGGGCTTTTGGTTAGGCCAGGTAGAGGAAAAAGGACGCCGTGCTAGGAGGAGACTCTATGGTGGGGGAACCAGATTTCTGGTTGGCAGAGGAAAAAGGATGCTACACTAGGAGGAGACTCCATGGTGGGGGAACCAGACTTCCAGTAGGCTCCAGAATTGAATGTGGATTTCCGGTCAGGACTTTTGTGCCTCTTTGAGTGTTTAAAGTAGCCGACCCCTAACCTTGAGAACCCATCACATCTTCAACTTTTCAAAAAAAGACCATGATAACAAAAAGACTCCAAAATAGACTGAGGATGCCTTAGAAAGAAGAGGAATGTCCTATAAAATGGACCATCTGTTTGTCTGGAACCCCAAATGGAGCACTCGGGAAAGCAGCAACCACTTTTGGACCGCCAAGTTCTCCTGAACTGACATAGCAAGCAAAGTTCCATAAATTCTGAACCTTGATCAACGTCCCTACCGTAACTTCAACTTCAAAAGAAACTGGAATTGGGGGTTCATCTTAAGTTCCAGGAGGATGTCAAGCCCAGTAAAATTAGGGAAGCAAGAAGTACAGAATAGAGATTTTAGTGAAGACAACTGGTGTGCTCAACGCTGCCTGAGTTGAGTTGCAATGTATGAGATCTGGACCTTCAACCCCTGGATTGCTTATGTCTGCTTTTCCTTCCATTCCTTGCCCGCTTCCTCATAACCTCTCATAAATGGTACATAGCCAATCATCTGTCTGATGCTCATACAGTAGTTCTCGACTTATAACCATAGTAGAGCCTGCCCATTATGGTCGTAAATCATGACGGTTGTAAAGCAGGTCACCCAAGTAGTCAACTCGGCTTTATGACTTGGTTTTTGTAGTAGTTGTTAAGTAAACCTGGAGATTATAAAGCCAACCAATTGTTTGCTATGGGCTGGTTTTGCTGAAAGTCAGAAGTGAATGGTGGGTTTTGCCCCAAACACTCTAAAACGTGGTCATGTGACTATCGGATGCTATAAATGGGTTTGTCAAGAGTGTCAGACCTGCAAGCCATCTTTTCTTTTTAGGTCTCAGGCCTGCCCCACTTTCCACTGTTTACTTTCTATTGTGGGAAAGTGGGAGGGGAGATTATACGCAGTTGGCTGAGATGTAGCCATAATAACATTCTTCTTAGAAAGCCAAGGTCATCTTTGTCTCTGCGCCTGCCCGGATCTGGGTGGGAGGAATCTGTCTTTGTGGCAGGGGAAGATTGGACCACGGGACGGAACTTATGGGCGTGTTGGGGCAGGGTCTTGAACTTTCAACTTGGTGGGGAAAACCTGGGAGGTTTCAGATTTGAGTTTTCCCAGATGTGCCAACATGGCTCTTTTAATAAATTGGGACTTTGTGGAACCTTTTGCCTCAGGTTCTTATTTTATTTTGGATGCTATTTGGAACCTCGACAAAGAGCCTAAAATGTGATCATGTGACTGCAGGGAGTGAGGCCACTGGAACTTTGGAACTGGGAAGGTTAGTCATAACTTCAAATAATTGCTATACGATGAGTTGTAAATGGAGGACCACTTGTATGGTTTGATCTGGAGTTACGTGCATTGTCCAAGACTTACCTGGAGGGCCTGCTTTGCCTTTTGGCCCAGGGAAACCTGGATCACCCACTGGTCCATCTTTCCCAGGCATGCCCATGAAACCTGGGTCCCCTCTGAATCCTGAGGAGAAAACAAAAGAGAAAGATCCAGAGGTTGGCTTATAAATTAGGCAGGACTGAAAATTCTTCAGACTCAGCAGCTTCTCTGCTTTTAGAACATTTTGGCGAACACCCAAGTTGGCTCGAGATCCACCTTGCCCAGACTGTATGACAAAAAAGGGGGATTTGTGCTTCTCCACAAAAGTATGGAACCCAATTTGGAGACCTTAGTTGTGGCCCACCAGTGGCCAGCAGAGCTGGTAGCATAGTCGGACAGTGAGGAGATTGGGGAGGAGTATGGGCCAGTCCTGGAGGCTGGGAAAGGCTCGGATGAGGGCTCTGCGTCAGAGGCAGAGACGGGGGCGAGGCTGTCTGGCGGTAATCAGGTGCCTACGGAGCGAGACAGCAGTGAGGCAGAGGAAAAGCTAGAGACCATTCCCAGATTGCACATGCGCAGAGCTGCCAAAAGAAAAACAACAACTCATAAATCAGGGTAGACTTGGAAGTAAAGTCACAGGTGGAAGGTGAATGGCCCCTCCCATAGGAAATAAAAGAGGAGCAAAAGGGGAGTCGGCTTTTGCAGGAAACAATTTGTTCGTTCGGTCATTAGATTCGTTTCAGGAGTGTGAAGATCTGCCCCTGAAGCTCAGGGACTCTGTGCCCAGCCTTTCCTTGCACAGCATCTTATTTGGAAAATGTTTATATGGCAGCTTTCCAAACTGCTGACATGTTTCCTCTTCGCATTGGGTAGACCAAGTCAAAGCGGCGTAGGTAGAGTGGGCTGAAGTGAAGGGGACCAGTCCGTTAAATTTTCCCGGATGACCCTGTGGGCCAGATCCGATCACATTGCGGGCCACATCTAGGCTGCAGGCACTGAGTTTGACTTACACCATTAAGTGATTTTTTTATCGACGCAACCTGGTCTATCCAAATATGCGACAGAGCACTCTTCTTCCACTTTCATCTTTCAGCCCCAATCCAGGAGCCTTTGCAGCCAGTCTATTTTTGTGTTAAATTTATGTTTACTGACAAAGAAGTAAAGATATATATTTTTTGTCGGTAAATATAAATTTAATACTTACACCATTAAACATATATTGAGAGCACCTAGGGAGGAGCTGTCTTCACCCTCTTTCTCCCATACAAACTATCTAAACTTCATTGTCTCTTGCTCATCTGGAATGCAGCCCCTCCCCCTTGGGAATCCAGGCAACATTCCGCTACAATCTCCTCACCTTTGAAACCTGATGCACCAGAGTCTCCACTAAGTCCAGGGATGCCTGCGTCGCCTTTGGGGCCTGGGAAGCCCGAAGGACCAGTGGGGCCTGGATTACCTCGATCACCTTGATTGAAGGCTGGTCCCGGTGGTCCCCGTGGCCCAGAAGGTCCTTGGAAGCCTGGGCAAAGAAGAACCAAGGAGATTTTGTTGCCAGTCGGTCCTTGGTCTGTTGGGAGCTCGGCTGTACAAGAAACCCTTAACTCATTCCAGCAGCTCCAAGTCCTGAAATTGTGCCCATGTGTTGCCCAAAAAGTTGTTGAGAGGCCCCTTAGAAATGATTGTAAGTAGTCCTCATTTAGCAACCATAATTGGGAGCAGCCACTTGGTCACTAAGTGGAGCTGTAACTGTGCTTATGATCTGGCTCCGGCTTTCCTTTGGTTTACAGAGAAGGTCATAAATGTGAGGACTGATCCCCTATTCCTGCAAATAGTGGCTAAATTTTATATATAAAGTCTTTTATTCTTTCATTTTCATAACAAATAACCACATGTATAATATTACATGACCAACATCGTGCTATATTATTAAATGTTTACATCAATTCGTTTTACCATCAACTCCCAAATACTATTATTGGCTCTTCTGCTCTCCATACATCATATTTGTACCTTATCCATCACTTTCTTCTCCCTTTCTCCTCCCCTTCTCTACCTCTTTCTTCCCTCCGTCATCCTTCTCTTATCTACTTCCCCTTCCTCTCTCCTTCTCCTCTCTCCCCTTTCCATTCCTCCTTTCTCTCCTCCTGATTTAGTGGCTAAATGAGGCAGTTGCTAAACAAGGACTACCTGTATTGAAAAGAAGATCTCCCAACATGGCCGCTTTACGTACGAAACATCTCAGGAAAGTAACTTACCCCATTTTCATTTGGCCCTTCAGAGAAGGCTAATAAAAATAACAAAACATCTGGAGCATCGCTTGAACATGATTGGCATTGACAAAATCCACCATCCGTCAATTGCGAAAGACAGTTTTGTTTAGCACCACTTATATCCTGCCACTCATACCGTCCAATATCCACACCGGCCTACCCCAGGTCCTTGGGAGGGACTCGATAGGTGGACCAACCATAATAAAAACAGGAACCACAACCTATAACTGTTCTTGCAGTTGGAGACAGCTTGAATTAAATTTCCTGATAGGCTCAAACACCTGACAATGACCAGAGCTCAGAAATTAGTGACTTCAAAAGACCTGGATCCACAGGTTAGCTATGTTTCCCCAGCATGATTGGCATGGAATTAAACCACTATTCTACGTTTCAGCAATCAATATCTTGGTTGCTAAAACTAGCTTGATGTCACTAGCGTTGGGGGGTACCTGGGGTGGCCCAAGCACTCTGCCAGAGAAAATGGGCTCCAAGGCTCCATTTTTCAGTTGTGACGGCCTCCTGTTGCCCTCCTGCCAGGCGGGAGCCCCCCCCCCCCCAAGCTCCATTTTCACTGGCTGAGGGTGGCAGGCAGTGGTGGGTTCCGGATGCCATTGCAACCGGTATGGTGCAATGGGGGCCCGGCGTCCCCCACATGCACACGCACATGCATCCTTACCTCCGTGACGCCTCTGCAATGCTACAGCTGCTCGGTGGAGCATTGCACAGGCACTGTAGGCTCCGTGCACAGAAGGTAAGGAGCTTGGGAGGGCGGGTGGTCCCTCTGGAGCACCATACTGGAACAGTACCCAGTGCTCCCAGCAGACACCAGTGCGCCCGTACCAGGGCGTACTTCCTGCAACCCCCCACTGGTGGCAGGAAGCCACCGCAGCTGAAAATGGACCTTGGGAGGGCCGCATGTCAGTCCTTTACCGTTTCTAGGGTGGCCCCACGGGAAGAGATCTAAGGACTCTGCAGGTTGGATCGGCCCCCGGGCTTTGAGTTTGACCCCCCCCCTGCTCTAGACCACAAACCATGACTTATTAGCCACAGTGGTTTAGTCCACACATTAAGTCAAACGTGCACAAGGGAGGCTAGGCCAGCATGCTTGCAAAGGAGGTCTTTCTGTAAAAACCCATCTCCAAGCTCTCTCATTCCATACCTGGCAGCCCATCTTCTCCAGGACGTCCCGCATCCCCAGGCTTCCCAGGGACCTTGGAAGGCACAGAGATGCCAGGAGGGCCTTGCGCCCCAGTGAAACCTGGTCTCCCAGGAAAACCTACAACGACATAAACAAACATTGCCAGACTCTGAATGGCTGTCGGGGGAAAAAGAGCCTGGAAGAGATAAGGTACATTAATTGACTGAGCGATGGCCTTGTGGAATTTGAAACAGCTAATTCTGCTAAGAGGTAACGGCCACTCTCCCCCCACCGCCCCACGTCCATGACCCAAAAATCAGCTAGTCGGCGGAAGGCGCGCACACATGCGCGGTGGAGCTGAGCTGGGATGACGGCTTGCGTGGCCACGTGTGCCATAGGTTCGCCCTCACTGAACTCTTGTGGCTCAGCCGGCTCCGGATGAGCTGCTGATGGACTCCTCTAGTGAGGAGTCCTATGAGTCTGCTCTGGAGGAGGAGGGCGACCTTGAGGGAGCAGAGAGCCCGGCTGGTCATCAAGAGGCACCTGGGTCTTGGAGTAGTGGGGAGGATCAAGGCCAGTTTGTCCCTGATGCTAGAGTGAGAAGGGCTGAAAAAAGGAGGCTTCAATTGCATCAGAAGTGAACTCAAAGGAGTTGAATTAGTCCCAGCTGCCTAATGACTGGCCCCTCCCAAGAGGGTTTAAAAGGAAGTCTTTGCTAAGAAAGGCCTTGCAGAGAACAACGTTGGATTTCTAGGTTCGGGTGTATTCGTGTTGAGTTTCAGGTTCGTGTCTAGTCGAGTGAAGAAGCTTCGTAGCTGTTCAGAGAATTCAGGCAAACAACCAGTCTTGTAATTAGTCGGAGAAAGGGGGGGGGGGTATATAGTATAGAGAGAGAACTATAGTATTCTCTCTCTTGCAATTTCTATTATTTACCCATTTCTCCTTCAGGCCCTTTTGGTCCACGAAGGCCAGGAGCTCCAGCCTCGAAACCGGGGTCTCCCCGCTGACCTTTGACACCCGGAATTCCTGCCGATCCAGGCAGTCCATTTTCACTCAGGCCTAATGAAATTAGGGGGGAAAAAGCATGAAAAAAAGCAGCTTGATCCAGATGCTGTTTACTAACAACTTGCTGACGGAAATCAATCAATCAGGGAACCAAATTTGGGAAAGCTGGACAAACATTCTCCTCGTTCTGTAGTTCTGAGACTTCAGAATTTGGCTGCCAAATGGGAGCAAGCGAAACATGAAGATTTAAGAATCTGCAGAAAAAGGATTTGAAGGCCGCAAGGATTTTAGATGCTTCTGCGGGGCGCAGTCAAATGCCAAAACATGGCTGACAACATCACCACCCCAAAGTCTCAACTCACACGTTTGTGGAATTCTTGATGCTCCCCAAACTTGATTGATTGTTTGCTTGCAGATGTTTTGCTACCTAACAGGCGATATCATCAGTGCTTGTCACTCACCTTGATTAAGGTGACTTGCACTGATGAGGTGACCTAGCTGAGTAATGAAATGTCTACAAGCCAACGATCAAGGTTAGAGAGCCCCAATAACTCTGCAGAATCATACAATTTTATCAGAGGTTGGACAAAATGGAACCATTTAGGCAATGGTGGGATTCAGCCGGTTCGCACCTATTCGAGAGAACCGGTTATGAACTTTCTAAGCAGTTCAGAGAACCGGTTGTTGGAAGAAAATCTCCTTTTGTTTTGTTTTTTTCCATTTTACAGGGCTAATCCTGTCAGGAAGGCAGGAAGGAAACATTCTGGTGTTGTTTCTAGCCTCATCTCCATTGCCCTGCTTACAGAAACTGCTGCTCCAGTTAACCTCATTACATTGTAACAGCTAAGGCGAAGCGCCCATCGATGTGAGTGATGTTGAGTCGGCCACGCCAATCCAGTCACATGACCACCAGGCCACACCCACTGAGCTGATCATTAGGGCAGAGATCCAGTTGTTAAGTTATTTGAATCCTACTGCATTTAGGGCAGTGATGGCTAACCTTTTTTGGCTCAGGTGCCAAAAGCGGGGGGAGCGCAGGGGGGTTGTGGGCGGGCATGCCTCTCCCATAATGCTATGTGCACACTTTTTTCACCCTCCCCAGGTTCCAGAGGCTTTCTAGGAGCCTGAGAGGGGTGAAAACAGCCTCCCCCCCACCTCCAGAGGCATCAGGAGCTTCCCTGAAGCCTCCAAAGGACAAAAAATGGCCTCAAAAGAAGGCCTAAATCAGCTGGCCAGCACACAACATGCATGCTAGTGCTGACAGGGCAATGCCTTGCGTGCCCGAAGAAATGGTTCCGTGTGCCACCTGTGGCACCCGTGCCATAGGTTCGCCATCCCTGATTTAGGGGGTGATATTACTGCATTTTGTGTCAACCCTGAAGATGACTTGACTGAGGCCATTTTAACGATTCAATGGTGCCACACTGGAGCTGAAGGATCGGGAAGGGTGAATAACGATAGCTGGGGTTTGTAGCCAAAACAAAATACTTTCTCCTTGGAACCAAGGGCATTCCCACAGGTAGCCGGAGAGAGGAGGAGTGAAGTTGCCAGGCAACTGGATGGCACCTTGATTGGACCATGTGACTGATTTTTTGGGGGAAGGGAATAAACATTTACTTTTAATTAGGTGAGAACCGTGGGAACATTCAGAGTTGGTTTTCATCAGCCTGTGCCAATACGATATACCAAATAAAACTGTTCTTTGAGGAATCATCCTGCCTCGGAGTTCTGTTTGCTATGGGTGTATTACTTGGATCCCTGACAATTTGATCTTACTGGGGAAGTTTCTAAGGATCTTTTGATTTACCTTGTTTTCCGGGAGAGCCTTTGGTGCCCGGTAAGCCATTTAAGCCGGTCAGTCCAGGGAATCCCGGGAATCCTGTAGATACATTTCAGAAGATTTGATGTCATTTTGGTGGTCGCTAAGAAAATGCTGCTGTTGCTGCTGTATATTTATTGTTTTTATTTTACTAGATGTTTGGCCAAGAAATCTGAAAGGAAGCTTAGGAAGGTAATTTCAAAGGCAAAAATCAGTTCAGTGACATAATATAACACTAGATAATGTCAAGATCACACAGGTTTTTCAAGGAAGTTGAGCGATCCTGGCCAACTGCATGTCAAAACAAGAAAGTGAAGTGAAAATCTTGGAAGTAGAATCTTACACAGTAAGACCCTGTCCTATATGTCAATGAAGACTCAATCATCCAGACCAAAGTGTCTCAAGGTTGAAACGTGGGGATTGGACCAACCTTTGCTAAGGTGAGACATTTTGTTGCTCATCCAAGCAACATCATGAAAGAATCTGCCCTATGTCCTCTTCATCTATAAATCCAGCTAATCAACCCTGAAGTAGGATTGGCCTGTTGGGATTGGTGAACAAAGGGCATCTAGCAGTCATCAATGGTAGGTGTCTCCCTGATCCCACTGCTAACTCCCAATTGCTGTTAATAAGTGAAGGAGAAGGTATTCCTTCTTATCCAGAAAATTGTTTGACCACGGGATCTGGTTTAAGTGGGCGATGCCGGAAGGGATGTTGGTGTTCTGGGATGAAGGAAGAGTGAGGATTAAAACAGTTGCTGAGGCGGAAGCCTTTCTTAAAAAACATTCCTCTATCCTGGGGGAAGATCCAGGGGGGACGGAGGGGGCCACGGCCCCGCCCGCTGGGGGCCAGGGAGGAGAAAAAGAAGATACAATTGCCAAGAGACTTAGATCGAAAAAATAACTTTGCTTTTTTTTAATTATTATTAATATTGCATAACCTTATGTCTGGATGTTTGTACACGACTGCTAGCATAGAATGGAGAATTTAGGAATCTTGTACTTATTTTCACCTTGTAGTACTTTTGGAAAAATGTTCTTTTAATGTTTTATTATGAAGCCCTAGAAGGGCCAATGATCCCGACGCGAAAGTTCTTAATATGTTTCTGTATCCCTTACCCTACCCTTTTCGAAAATGGTAAAAACCAATAAAACTTTTTCAATACAAAAAAAAATAAGTGAAGGAGAAGGAAATTCACCATTCTTCTCCAGCTTGATGATCCACTGATCCATCTCCAGTGTTATGCCAAGAAACTTTGCAAGATTTGATTTGGCATTCCAACCCACAATTTGAGTTTCTCTCTGGAAGGGAGGTTTTCAAGAACAACCCCCCAAAATGCAAAACAAACCGTTTGGTCCTGCAGTGCCAGGAGTGCCAGGAAATCCTGGAGGTCCACGTTGCCCAGGATTACCCGGAAAACCTGGGTTTCCCCTTGAAGCGCCAGATCCAGGGAAGCCTAACACGGAAAAACAAAGAATTGTTTAAAATTGAGCTCCTAAAGTTGCAGAATATATATTTCCATAATGTTAAAACCTTCAGAAGCTGTGAGTCTTACTCAATGGAGTAACTCAACTTACTTCAGCAGGGAGTCTTACTCAACGGAACTCAACAAAATGAGTTCCAAAGAGACAAATTTAGAATTAGTGAACGGAAGCACAGAATCAAAATATTAAGCAGTTAGTATCTTTTTAACTTTACAACTTGTAGGAGTTACAAGATAAAGCAAGGTAAGAAGGTCTCCAGAGTTTTCCCATCTAGGCACTGACCAAATCTAATCCACTTTCAATCTTTCAGCCAGATTGGATAAATCAAGTCTCCCTTGAGTCAAGGTAAACTCTTGGTGACTAGGTAAAGACTCCCCTCACTCATATGTGCTACTCGTTCCCAACTCTAGAGGGCGGTGCTCATCTCTGTTTCAAAGCCGAAGAGCCAGCGCTGTCTGAAGATGTCTCCGTGGTCATGTGGCCCGCATGACTAAATGCTGAAGGTGCACAGAACGCTGTTCCCTTCCCACCAAAGGTGGTTCCTATTTTTTTATTTGCATTTTTACATGCTTTCAAACTGCTAGGTTGGCAGAAGCTGGGACAAGTAACGGGAACTCAGTCCGTTACATTGCGCTAGGGATTTGAACCCCTGACCTTTTGATCAACAAGTTCAGCGTCTTAAGTCACTGAGCTACTGTGTCTTGGTGACTGTGTGGGTACAAAGTTTTGTGGCAATAACATAGAAGTGATATGCCACGTCTTCTTTTGGACTGTGGTTTCAACCGACCTTCTGAGATTTTCAAAACAAAAGAAACAATGAGATTTGGACAATCTTGCATGAGAATGTATGTATCCTTCAATTTTGCAGACATCTTTGTGAGCGTTCTGGAGAAGTTTCTGGATGCAAAACCCCCCCTGCTAATCCCTCTGCATTAAAAGATCCACCTTGCAAGTGATATGTCTCAGCCACAAACATGACAAAACGCATGGCTTTGGTTACCTCGTGGTCCTTCTTGTCCAGGGTTACCTGGTGAACCCTTCTGTCCTTTTAGTCCAAATCCTCCTGGATATCCTGAATCACCTTTTGTTCCTTGGACACCTGTGACACCTTCAAAAACCATAAGATGAGCCATTAAATTGCCATCTTCCCCAACTTAGGAAATTGTTGGAGTTGAACATTTATACCCTTGTCTAATTTTTACCCAGGTTTTCACATCTCTTAAGATGCATGAACATTGGTATTTCCATGGGATAAAAACCTCCTTTAAAACCATGAGTGGGAATTTACTCTCTTTTTAGCTGGAAATGGCAAGGCTGAACTGACAAACGTCTATTCGTAAAGCATGTCTACAATCACCCAACCATATTGTGGGACTACAGGCGGTTTAGTTGACAAGTACTGACATTCATTCACTCATTTCTAAGGAACCTCAGGAAGTTTACACTGATCCCTTAAGAAAGTTGGTGTCAGGAGCAAAGGATCAGGACCATACGTTAAGTTTCAATTCAGAAGACTTATTGCGCAAGCCTACACGCAAGAAAGCTAGGCAACTAAAGTTCAATAAATACTAAATTGGCACCAGATGAGGTTCAGTGGAATTTAAACTGGGTTGGACATGGACTGTTTGTGGCAATGTTAATGATTCTAAGCTGATGACATGCTTAACTCCAGCCCCAGCTCCGCCTGTTGTTCTCCTACAGGCCGACTTTTAGTTAATGGACTATTAAACGTAATCTAAAATAAGCCTTCTAGTTGCCCTTCCTTGAGTCATTGCAGGGTATTGATTTATTTACCTGGAAGCCCTCGGTCCCCTTGTTGGCCCTTAGGGCCCACACCACCTGGGATTCCCCGGGATTCCCCTCGATCACCTGAAAAGGGAGAAAATAATCAACTGCTTTTTGTCTCTGCAATTCTGACAATTCACCCACATCCAGACTTTTCTTGGAAAATCCTTTGGTTTCCCAGTACTATTTTCTCTTCCACTTTTTTCAAGGATGTTTCCCCCCCCCCCCCCAAAGAGCATAATCAATACCAAGTTTGAGTTAAGATAAATGGGAAAAAAGTAATAGAAAAGTGAAAAAGAACTATCTAAAAGGAAGTATACAGAAAAAGAAAAAGAAAGAAGTGGTTTCTGGTTTACTTAACAGCTGTTATAAATACATTTTATAATAATAATAATAAATAAATAATAAATTTAATTTATAGACCGCTCCCTCTCCCCAAAGGGACTCGGGGCGGTGCACAGGGGAATTAAAAAACATACAACCATAAATACATCATAAATATAAAAAGTCAAATTAAACAAGTTATCCCTGCACTAAAAACCCAAAATGCTAAAAACTAACCCCTTAAAAACCAATTAAAACAATAACAGATGACTAACCTAGGCCGGCCAAGCGGAAAAAGTGCGTTTTTAATTTTTGACGGAAGGAGCGGAGGTCCGTAGTTGTTCTAATTTCGGGGGGAAGGTCGTTCCAGAGGGTCGGGCCTGCCACAGAGAAGGCCCTTCCCCTGGGCGCCACCCGCTGGCACAGCCTAGTGGACGGCACCCGGAGAAGTCCCTCTCTGTGGGAGCGAATCGGCCGCAGGGATGTATGGGGCAGGATGCGATCCCACAAATAGCTAGGTCCCGTGCCATGGAGCGCTTTAAAGATGATGACCAACACCTTGAATTCTATTCTATTCTATTCTATTCTATTCTATTCTGAGAGCATATGCACCAGAGACAAATTCCTTGTGTGTCCAATCACACTTGGCCAATCAAGAATTCTTTTCCATTTAAAGAATTCTCTTCTATTTAAAGAATTCTCTTCTATTTAAAGAATTCTATCCTATTTAAAGAATTCTATCCTATTTAAAGAATTCTCTTTATATTTTATTTCTCTAAGGTTACATCAAAGCTTCTTTCTTTCCCTAATCTACTCTTCCTAATCATCTTGTTTATGAACCATCAGTTCATTCTTTTCCCTGTCCAGAGCAAAAAGTCTTCAAGGACCCCTTTATGGTTGATTTTTTGAAAAGATGCTAGCAAGGCCACCCACCCTGATGACTTACCTTTTGGACCACGCGATCCAGTAACCCCCGGGGAGCCTGGGGAGCCTGGGATACCTTCAGCACCCTATTGAAGAAAGCAGCATGACATCACCATCATTAACAATGACATCAGCTTTCATGGTGGGATGATGGGCTTCTTAGTATGCAAAGGGGAAGCTCCTTTCAAGGGATTATTCTTGTGACCCGCCAGCGATCTGAAACCACTACGGCGGCCAAGGGGATGCTGCAACGGTCATAAGTGTGAAACACGGTTGAATTTGAATTTGAATTTATTAAATTTGTATACCGCCCTTCTCCCGTACGGGAATCAGGGCGGTGAACAGGCATAGTAAAACCACAAGAAATCATATACAAATACTTAAAAAATCGATTAAATTTGGGGCCTGTTCTAAAACCAGGTAAAATTAATTGCTAAAATTACTTAAAATCAATTAAAACTACAATTAAAATTACAATTAAAACTATACCAGGCCGGCCGCACGGAATAAGTGCATTTTCAGGGCCCGACGGAAGAGGCGCAGGTCAGTAATTGTGTGAAGGTCAGGGGGTAGGTCATTCCAGAGGGCCGGAGCTGCCACAGAGAAGGATCTCCCCCTGGGGGTCGCCAGCCGACATTGTTTGGCCGACGGTACCCTGAGGAGGCCCTCTCTGTGGGAGCGGACTGGTTGGTGGAAGGTATTCGGTAGCAGGATGCGGTCCTACAAGTAACCGGGTCCTATGCCATGGAGCGCTTTAAAGGTGGTTACTAGTATCTTGAAGCGCACCCGGAAAGCCACAGGCAGCCAGTGCAGCTCGCGCAGGAGAGGTGTTACGTGGGAGCCTCTTGAGGCTCCCAAAATCCCCCGCGCGGCCGCATTCTGCACCAACTGGAGCCTCCGGGTGCACCTCAAGGGCAGCCCCATGTAGAGAGCGTTGCAATAGTCCAGGTGGGAGGTGACAAGGGCTTGAGTGACCGTGCATACAGTGTCACGATCCAGAAAGGGGCGCAACTGGTGAACCAAGCGAACCTGGTAAAGAGCCCCCCTGGCTACAGCTGTCAGCTACGGGTGGTTGTTAAGACATTTTTTTTTCACTGTTGTGGTGCGTGACTGAAAGGTGCCAAGCTTAGAAAACTCAGAAAGGTGCCACAGAAGGCTTTTAATGCGGAGAGTCCTCGACGAATTGAGCCCAAAATGTCCGTTGCTGGGTAAAAACATTTTTCAAGTGAATTTTGCCCCACTTTGTGACCTTTCCTGCCGCAGCCGTTAAGAGAGTCGCTGCAAGGGGTTAAGCAAAGCGACCTGGTTGTTAAGTGAATCCGGCCTCCCCATTGACGTTGCTTGTCAGAAGGTCGCAAAAGGGAATCACAGGACTCTGGGACGCTAAAAGCAAGACAAATGTGAGCCACTTTGCCAAGCATTGGAATTTGGATCGCATGGCCACGGAGATGCTACAAGCGGGAAACAAATGGTCACAAGTCAAATTTTTCAGTTTCTTGGTGACTTTGAACGGTCACTGTTCTGACCCCCCATTCTTTAGCTAATTACCAGACTGGCTGCTTGACTGAATGACTCTTGGCTGCTTGCCCGAACTGACCTTGAACAGACCCGAAGTTTCTTAAATCGACTAGAAACTAAACCTGCAACTCGACACGAGGAAATCCAAACCTAGAAATGAACCGTTGTTCTCTGCAAGGATTTCCTTAGCAGAGGCTTCCTTTTAAACCTCTTGGGAGGGGCCAGTCATTAGGCAGCTGGAACTAATTTACCTCCTCTGAGTTCCTCTCTGCTGCAACTGAAGCTGGCTTCTTTCAATCCGTCTTAACCTGACATCAGGGACAAACTGGCCTTGATCCTCCCCACTACTCCAAGACCCAGGTGCCTCCTGATGACTAGCCGGGCTCTGTGCTCTCTCAAGGTCGCCCTCCTCCTCCAGAGCAGACTCCTAGGACTTCCCTCACTAGAGGAGTCCATCAGCAGCTCACCCAGAGCCGGCTGGGCCACAACAGGTCACTAAATGAACTGTTGTAAATCGAGGACTACCTGTAGTATCTGCAACATTCAGAAGGGGAAATGCAGCTGGTAGGGATTTTAGAGACTGGGAAAGAAAGACTTCAGGGTCACTGCCAACTCCGGTTTTTGATTTCTTATTTCGAGAAACTTCTGGCAATCTATACAGTGCTACACAATTGTTGTGGCCCACCAGTGATCAACAGAGCTGGCAGCTGATTCGGACAGTGAGGAGGGTTGGGGAGGAACATGGGCCAGTCCTGGAGTCTGAGGAAGGCTCTGAGGAGGGCTCTGTGTCGGGGGCAGAGAGGGGGCCAGAACCATCTGACAGTTATCAGCTGCCTTCAGAGTCAGACATCAGTGAGGCAGAGGAACAGCTGGAGCCTGTTCCCAGTGTGCGCATGTGCAGAGTGGCCAGACGAAGGGAACAGCTAAAGAACAGGGGGCAGCTTGGGAATAAGGCCACAGATGGACGATGAATGGCCCCTCCCAGAGGAAACAAAAGAGGAGCGAAAGGGGAGTGGAGTTTGCAGGAGACAATTAGTTCGCTTAATTGGTTCGTGACTCTCCGAGACTCCTTGCCAGGTTTTGCAGATATCAGCCTGGCAGCTCTCCAAGCCGGATAAGGTCTGTGACTGTAAATCCTCCCTTGAAAGACTTTGCTGGAAGTGAATGAGCAGAATTCACAGCAAATTAATAAAAGGGGCTTTACTCGGGACCAGGAGTTGGCTTCATGCTCTCGGGAAGCCTCGGTCAGAACATCAATTCAACAGCGAGATCAACAGCCACAAGAAATTCTTCTTCCCACTTGTTGACTGTGTGGTGTGGGAGACCCAGGGGAAAATGCAGAGAGGCTGTTTCCCGGCTTTGTCCTCCCATCTTCTGCCAACATCCCAAAGCAGATCCAGACCTCCTTTAGAGGCTATATGGCTAAATCTGCTTCCACCTGATCAAATAGATATGGACCAAAACTGTTCTGACCCGAGTCTCCAAACATAATAAACCTTCTGTAGTTAAATCAATGGTTTCTTTTTTGGGAATGCCAGCAGCCCCAGCAAAAAGTCTCTCTCTCTCTCTCACAGGAGGCTATCAACGACAGGGAGATGAAGAGTTTCGTCTGCCACACCTATTCATCTCCGCCCCCTGCCTTTTATCCCCAGAGTTCACTAGCAGTGGTGGCTCTTCCTTCCCAAGGACCGGCCCTTAGGTTTCCACTGCTCTCCTCTCCTCTGCCTTCTTCGCATCTGCGTATCAGGCCCTGGACCTAGCTGTTCTTCCTCCTCAGCCACCTCCAGACCTGGGGGCTGTTGACTCTCCATCTGACGGCCCAGGCTCCGCCTCTGTCTCTCTCTCTCTCTCTGACAGCTCCATTCCCTCTCCCCCACCCCCCGGAGCTCTCAGGTTGCCTTTAGGTTGACCCTGTCTCCCACGCCGCCTCTTCATCTGATTTGGCTGTTGGAGGGGCTGACGGCTGACAGGCCACGACAAGAACCCATCTGAAGGACCCAAAGGATCCTGAACTTGTTAGGAGTTCACTAAGACTTTCAAAGTACAGTGATCCCTCGTTTTTCGCGGTTAATGGGGACCGGGACCTTCCGCGAAAACTGAAAAACCGCGAAATAGGATTCGCACTGGAAACTTGAGTTGGTGGACATCGTTTAAAGCAAGCACTAGGGGGCGCTTGCCTCCTACCGATGCATTTCCCCCCCTGTATTTTTGAAAAACCCGCGAAGCACTGAAGCCGCGAAACATGAAGCCGCGAAAAACGAGGGATCACTGTATAAAAGGTAGTGGCCAACGTTGAACTCGGAAGAACCGTGGAAGTGCTTCCCACTCACCCAGGAGTAAAAAGGAAAAAGAAGAGAAAGGATACTTACACTTCCCCCAGGCATTCCAGGAAACCCTGAGATGCCACCAGATCCCTTTTGTCCCAAAAATCCAGGCGAACCAAACGGTCCTGAAAAACCAGGGTCTCCTGGCAGTCCTTTCTCTCTAGATGGGGGTCCAGCTCTCCCTGGAAGCCCAGGTTGCCCCCGGACACCTGGGGGTCCTTTATCCCCTACAGAAAAATAAAACAGTGACATAACAGGGTGTCCAATGTTTCTTGAGAATGAAGACTGGCAGGGGTCACCTTGCCCACCACCAGCCTACTCTGAGATAAGTTACATGCTAATGGAGATGATACAATAATTAGAGTTTTATGTGCCTAATGCTTCTTCAAAAGTGCAGATTGGCAGATGGCAACAACAATAGTATCAGGGTCCCAAGAGATGCCCTAATTAAATCATGAGCCTCAAAAGAAATCCAATTTTTTATTAGGAGTAACATGTTTGCACGTACCCAAGTGAAGCCAGCTCTGACACCCCACATAATTTACAGCCCAACTATGACCCTGTTTTCCCCCCTCCCCCCCAGGGTGTGCCATAAATCACATTCGCCAATGGAGCACTTTTGTGGACTGTAGAGGTTACGCCCCTCTGGCTGTTGCAGGTAACCTGGGAGACAGCTTTGAGAAAGATATGCGTGGAATATGCTTCTGATTGTGGCTGCCGTGCTGCTCCATTAGTTTCCCCCCCCCTCTTGCCTATGGCAACTCAAGAGCAGGCCAGGGACGCTTTGCGAATTGACAATGTCAAACACATACCTCTTGGCCCTGGAAATCCTCTCTGTCCCTCCAATCCAGGATCTCCTTTGTCCCCTTTGAATCTGAGCTCCAGATCTGGGGGTCTGAAAATGGGAGGTCCAGGAGGACCACGGACACCTCTGTCACCTGCACAAAAGAAGAAAGAGGGACACAGAAAGATGCTTACTCTACCTCCATTGATCCAGAGAGCACCAGACATTCCTGCTTAGCGGTATCGACATCCGTAGTTACAACTGGTTTCCTGTCACCGGAAGGCTGGAGATCCCAGCACCTCTGGAGGGATGTTTATGATGACCATGTGGAATATCTTACTTTAATGTCTAACCAGAGATAGCCACGGGAATGTATGTTTATTTGGTTCTCAGGGCAGATGAGAAAGGAAACATTTTCACACTTGTGTATTGGCCATAATCTGCATTCGGACAAAGTGCCTTGGTAAGGCCTCACAGTTTTGGTCGCCACGATGTAGAAAAGATGTGGAGACTCTGGAAAGAGTGCAGAGAAGAGCAACCAAGATGATTAGGGGATTGGAGACTAAAACATATGAAGAACGGCTGCAGGAGCTGGGTATGTCTAGTTTGATGAAGAGAAGGACCAGGGGAGACATGATAGCAGTGTTCCGATATCTCAGAGGGTGCCACAAAGAAGAGGGAGTCAAACTATTCTCCAAGGCACCTGAGGGCAGGACAAGAAGCAATGGGTGGAAACTAATCAAGGAGAGAAGCAACTTAGAACTAAGGAGAAATTTCCTGACAGTTAGAACAATTAACCTCTGGAACAGCTTGCCTCCAGAAGTTGTGAATGCCCCAACCCTGGAAGTCTTTAAGAAGATGTTAGATAGCCATTTGTCTGAAATGGTATAAGGTTCCTGCCCACACAGGGGGTTGGACTAGAAGACCTACAAGGTCCCTTCCAACTCTGCTATTGTATTGTATTGTATTGTATAAAGGGGAGGGGTCATTATCAGTTTAATCCCACTTGCATTGCCTAAAGAGATTCAGATGCTGCTTTGCCTCTAATGGTTTCCATTCTGCTTAATTAAAGGTTCCTTTTGAAATAATCCGTTTCAAGAGTCTTTACTTTCTTAAGTTAGGAGAGGAGCCGTTACACAGCCCTTGCTTATCAATGGAGACTGAGTGGAGCAAGTGGCCAGTTTTAAGTTTCTGGGTGTTATCCTGTGGTGGGATATTTATTATTATTATTTTATTTTATTAAATTTATACCCCGCCCTTCTCCTACAAAAGGACCCAGGGTGGCGCACAGGAAAATTAAAAATCAAAACATACATAAATAGACCATTATTAAAACCCTATTAAACTTAAGTTACCCCATGCTAAAAACATTTTAAAATCCTCTGATTAAAATTTATAGCTAATAAAAAGTCCATATCGGGTGGTTATGCTAGGCCAGCTTGTTGGAATAAGTGCGTTTTAAGACGCCGGCGGAAAAGGCGGAGGTCCGTGGTAGTGTGGAGTTCAGGGGGCAGGTCGTTCCAGAGGGTAGGGCCCGCCACAGAGGAGGCCCTTCCCCTGGGTGTCGCCAACCGGCATTGCCCGGCCGACAGCACCCGGAGAAGGCCCTCTCTATGGGATATGACCAGTACACCCCAGGTACCATTCCAGTACGGTGCTCCGGAGGACCCACCTGCCCGCCTGCCTTACCTGTATTTGAGCCGATCGGGGCTTTCGCACACAGAGCATATGGCACCTGTGTGACGCTCCACCGAGCAGCTGGAGTGTCCTGAAGTATCGTGGGTGGTAAGTACACATGCACACGCTGTGTACGTGCTGCGTGCATGTTGCACACGTGCATGTGGTGGATGCCTGGCCCCGTTGCACTGTACTGGTTGCAACAGGATCTGGAATCCACCACTGGTGTTATCATAAAAGAGGACCTGAACTGGGACGCTCACATTGCAGCACTGGTCAAAAGAGCCGAGCAGAGATTAAACTACCTGAATCTTATCAGGAGCCTGTTCCCAGTGGGCGCATGCACAGAGTTGCCAGAGGAAGGGAGCAGCGCTAAAGGACAGGGGTCGACTTGGGAGTAAGGCCCCAGGTGGATGATGAATGGCCCCTCCCAGAGGGAATAAAAGAGGAGCGAACGGGGAGTGGAGTTTGCAGGAGACAATTTAGTTCGCTTAATTGGTTCGTGACTTTCCGAGGCTCCTTGCCGAGTTCTGCAGAGGTCGGCGTGGCAGCTCTCCAAGCCAGATAAGGTCCGTGACTTTAAATCCTCCCTGGATGTGAATGAGCAGAATTCACAGTCAATTAATAAAAGGAGTTTTTGTCAGGACAAGGAGTTGTTTTATGCTCTTGGGAAGCCTCGGTCAGAACACAACGCCCGGTAGTGGGCTGTGGCCTGGGGGTTGAAGACCCTTGCACTAGGTTATAAATTGAGAGAAAACCTCACTCCTTATTAGCACTGATAATGTTACATGGTTGGGTAAGGAAACGTCTGCAAGAAAACAACCGAGCTCAGAAAGCACCAAGGACCCCCTCATGTCAACCCTGAGCTACAAATATTCTCCTTTATTGGTACATAGAAACCAGGACATTGTTTATTTATTTTATTTTTCTATTTATTAGACTTATTAACCGCCCCCTCTCCCCGAGGGACGGTGCACAGGAAATTTAAAAAACAAATACATATAACAATAATGAATAATTAAAACTATATTAAATACTAACACCCTGTGCTAAAATATACCCCTTTAAAAAGGCTAAAACCTCACCGTTTTTGAGGAGGCTTGTGAAATAGGAGTTTGTATCTTAACGTGTATTTTGGAAGGTAATTGTGAACAGTGGGCAAAAGAAACGAAGCCCCAGTTTCATCAGAAAGCATAGATAGGAGACGCACAAAACCTTTCGGCTTGGACTGATCATACGCTGTGCTTCATGCGAAATTTCTGGACTCACCTTTGAGGCCAGGTAAGCCAGAGAATCCAGGGTTTCCGTTTCTTCCTGGTGCACCCAAAGTTCCTTTCAGGCCATCCACGCCAGGGAGCCCAGTTGGCCCTGGCATCCCAGGAAAACCAGTCATACCCACCGAGCCCTTTTCACCTAGTTTGGAACAATCAAGCATTATTCCACGCAGAGTACACGGAATGTTTTGGGAAAAGAAAGATTAAGGTTAAGGTAAAGGTTCCCTTCGCACGTATGTGCTAGTTGTTCCCGACTCTAGGGGGCGGTGCTCATCTCCGTTTCAAAGCCGAAGAGCCAGCGCTGCCCGAAGAGGTCTCCGTGGTCATGTGGCTGGCATGATTCAATACCCGAAGACACACGGAACGCTGTTACCTTCCAGTGGTGGGTTTCAAATTTTTTAGAACCTACTCTGTAGGTGTGGCCTATTTTGTGGGCGTGGCTTGGCAGTCATGTGACAGGGTGGGAGTGGCCACCTTTTAAAATGTGGTGAAACTCATTTAACAACGCTCTTGCTTAGCAACCAAAATTTTGGACTCAATTGTGATGATAAATTCTTTCTTTCTTTCTTTCTTTCTTTCTTTCTTTCTTTCTTTCTTTCTTTCTTTCTTTCTTTCTTTCTTTCCTTCATTCTTTCATTCTTTCTTTCTTTCTTTCCTTCCTTCCTTCCTTCCTTCCTTCCTTCCTTCCTTCCTTCCTTCCTTTCCTTTCCTTCCCCTTGGGTCACTGGCAGCGGCGGGCCAGATTTACTTCCAGGTACGCCGGTGGAACCCCCTCTCACCGGTTCTCTAAATTTCACCAACCGGCTCTTGTGAGTAGGTGCGAGCCTGCAGAAACCCACCACTGTTACCTTCCCATCAAAGGTGGTCCCTTTGCATTCTTAGGACCCCAACACAAAGAGCACCCACGTAGGAATGTTGATGGATGTAGTTTAACAAAATGGGGGAGAATTTTAGCAAACTGAAGACTGTTTTAGATTGTTATTGAAGAACTACCAGCTAATAAACAATGACTTATAATAAGAGTAACGAAATAATTATAGATTATATATATATATATATATATATATATATATAGGTGTATGTTAGATTTTTTAAGGGCTGATTTAATAATTAAGAGACCAGGATAGATCTATTTCAGGCTTTTTAGCCTTCTTCAGCTGGCCATACTTCTTCTACTGGGATTTGAACCGGTACTTTCAAGCATTTCAGGCAAGCCTTTCTATGCCTTGAGCTAACCGGCTTTCCCTGATAGGTGTATGTATATATGCATGTATGTTTGGAATAGACAATGGATGTCATTAGGTGGTTATGTTTAAGTAAGAAATGTCTGAAGAAGAAGATAGACCAAATATGGAATATTAGAGGAGAATTCTGGTGTAATGATATTAAGATATGTAATGAATCTTTTGATTTAAAATCTATAAAACGAGATTATTCATGAGTAATAACGGTTCTAGAAATGCACAAGAGTTATGTGTAACCAGTCGACATACTTTCCAAAGGATACAATGTAGAATGATGATTTTTCCTTTTTGTATTTTTGTTTTATTAAAAAATAAATAACATTTTTTCAAAAAAAGAAAAGAAAAGAAAGAGCAACTGCTTCCTGTTGGGGCCCTAAGGAGCCGGGGCGAGCAGGCAAGGCGTGGTGAGTAGAAGCTTGCAAGGCGCCGCTCGACGTGAGTGACATTGAGTTGGCCACGCCCATCCAGCCACTTGACCACCTTGCCACGCCCCCCCGGTCATTAGAATTAGAATTTATTGAATTTCTAAACCGTCCCCTCTCCCCGAAGGGACTCGGGGCGGTGTACAGGAAATTAAGAACATCTAAAACATAACAATATATACATATTTAAAACCGAATTAAATAGTTAACCCTGTACTAAAATTTTGTAAAAATTAGGCAGATCATATTAGTGACCTGCGGGATTCAAAATTATTGTATTTGTATTTATATTTATTGAATTTATACCCCGCCCTTCTCCAAATGGACCCAGGGTGGCGCACAGGAACATTTAAAACATACAAACATATAAAACTTTTTATAAAAAAAAAACTTATTCAACTAAAAACCTGTGCTAAAACCGAATTAAAATCCCCATTTTAAAACTATCTACGAGTCAGTATTAGGGACTACGCTAGGCCGGCTAGTTGGAATAGGTGTGTCTTCAGGCACTTGCGGAAGAGGCGGAGGTCGGAGATGGTGCGGAGTTCAGGGGGTAAGTCGTTCCAAAGGGCTGGTCCTGCCACAGAGAAGGCTCTCCCCCTGGGTGTCGCCAGTCGGCATTGTCCGGCTGACGGCACCCTGAGGAGGCCCTCTCTGTGGGAGCGTATCGGTCTAAGGGATCGGGAGCGTATCGGTCTAAATTACGAATTTAGTGGTCCCTAAGGTCCGAAAGGTTGGGGCTTCAGAGCACACCTGGAAGATCCAGCACAGCTCAAAGGCAACAATTACCACGCAAGCCCAACGCTATCAATTCCGAAACAGTTACGGTACCTTTTGAGCCTGGGAAGCCTGAAGCTCCATCTGGGCCCCAGAGGCCTGGCGGTCCAGGCAATCCTCGTTCTCCAGGCCGCCCTGGCAGGCCATCAAGACCTGGGAACCCTTTCATGCCAGCTGGACCTGGTGACCCAGCATCTCCTCTTGGTCCTTTGCTTCCGGGAGGTCCTAAATGGTCCAAAACCCAAACCATCACCACGACATTCTTCCAAAGACGGCATTTCTATACCATCGTTCAAGAGGTTAACACTAAAGCATTTCATTGGTATACAGCTAACTGAACTGCGGCCAAATATATATATATATCATGCAGCCTTTCTAAAGCACACAAGGTTAGAAATGTAAAAAAAAAAAAAAAGGATTAGTTGCCTAATGATTAAAAGCTCTAGGAAAGCTACAGCCTATATACCAACGGACAACTGCCAACAGTGAAACCCCTTATGGTTGGGATAATTTAGGCATTTATCACAGCGGTGAAATTCAATTATTTTTACTACCAGTTTTGTGGGTGTGGCGTGGTAGATGTGGTGTGGCTTGATGGATATGGCTTGGTGGGTGGGGCAGGGGAAGGATACTGCAAAATCTTCATTCCCACCTCATTCTGAGACCAGCCAGAGATGGTACTTGTCGGTTCTCCGAACTACTCAAAATTTCTGCTACCAGTTCTCCAGAACCTCTCAGAACTTGTTGGATTTCACCCTTAATCAGTTACCATTTGGGAAATATGCGGCTCATGAAGGCTACCAACTGGGACCAGAAACGTCTTGGCATATCACATTCCCCTGGCTATTGTCATTCTAAATCACACCAAAATGTTTACCCCCGTCTCTGCTTTTCCTTCATTCTATACTCTATAGCAGTTGCAATGGATGGCTGTGAAAGTTGGACCATAAGAAAGGCCAAAGAATGGAGGCCTTTGAACGCTGGTGCTGGAGAAGACTCCTGCGAGTCCCTTGGACTGCAAGGTGATCAAACCAGTCAGTCCTAGAGGAGATCAACCCTGACTGCTCTTCAGAAGGCCAGATCCTGAAGAGGAAACTCAAATACTTTGGCCACTTAATAAGAAGGAAGGACTTCCTGGAGAAGAGCCTCATGCTGGGAACAATAGAGGACAAAAGAAGAAGGGACGGCAGAGAAAGAGGTGGCTGGATGGAGTCACCGAAGCAGCAGGTTTGAGCTTAAATGGACTCCAAGGGATGGTAGAGGTCAGGAAGGCCTGGAGGAACGTTGTCCATGGGATCATGATGGGTCGGACACAACTTCATAACTAACAACAACAACAACAAGAGCAGGGGTTTCCAACCTTGGCAACTTTAAGATTTGAAGACTTCAACTCCCAGAGTTCCTCAGGCAGCAAAGCTTGGAGTTGAGGTCCACAAGTCTTAGAGTTGCCGAGTTTGAAGACCCTTGCTGCTCTAGACAATGGGCTGGACTGGATTCCAGTGGAGAAAACCTATTAATGTTAAAGGAAAATAGTCACTTATACATGGATGAGATCACAAATTGTGCTTGACACAAGGAAGTCACACTACTGGCTGCAGTAAACTGGTGTATCTGATCTTGACAAAGCTAAACAGAGTTGGATTTGTTTAGTGCTTGGATGGGAACCCAATGGACAGGGCTGTAGTCTGGACTGCAAAATTGTATATCTTTCAGAAGAAAGTTTTGGCAATTCACACCGATGCTGTTGCCAGTAAAATTACCATCAGTATATCTATCGAGTCACCAGAAGTCACGCTCAATTTGACCTAGCCTTTACTTTTTAAAATTCAATTTAAAAGCTGAAGCATGACTGAGGCAGAATCTAAACAATGATCTACAAAACTGTGCTGACAATGCTAGAAATAACTTTGCTGGTAGAACCAGCCCAACAGGGTGGACTTTAGCTTCTGAATTCATCAGGTTGAGTTTTAAAGGTCCAGATCTGTGATGGCGAACCTGTGGCATGCGGAGCCCCCTCTATGGGCACAGGAGCTGTTGCCCAGCTCAGCTATACTCCTCATGTGCCGACACCTCCCACCAGTCAGCTGATTTTCAGATTGCTGTAGTGCATGTGGGAGACCACTCCAGGGGAAGGATACTGCAAAATCTCCCTTCCCTCTCCACGGGAAGGATACTGCAAAATCTCCCTTCCCTCTCTACTCCAGGGGAAGGATACTGCAAAATCTCCCTTCCCTCTCCACTCCAGGGGAAGGATACTGCAAAATCTCCCTTCCCTCTCCACTCCAAGGGAAGGATACTGCAAAATCTCCCTTCCCTCTCCACTCCAAAGGAAGGATACTGCAAAATCTCCCTTCCCTCCCCACTCCAAAGGAAGGATACTGCAAAATCTCCCTTCCCTCTCCACTCCAGGGGAAGGATACTGCAAAATCCCCATTTCCTTGCCACTCCAGGGGAAGGATACTACAACATCCCCATTCCCTCTCCACTCCAGGGGAAGGATACTGCAAAATCCCCATTCTCTCCCCACTCCAGGGGAAGGTTACTGCAAAATCTCCCTTCCCTCCCCACTCCAGGGGAAGGATACTGCAAAATCTCCCTTCCCTCTCCACTCCAGGGGAAGGATACTGCAAAATCTCCCTTCCCTCTCCACTCCAAAGGAAGGATACTGCAAAATCTCCCTTCCCTCCCCACTCCAGGGGAAGGATACTGCAAAATCCCCATTCCCTCCCCACTCCAAGGGAAGGATACTGCAAAATCTCCATTCCCTCCCCACTCCAGGAGAAGGATACTGCAAAATCTCCATTCCCTCCCCACTCCAAGGGAAGGATACTGCAAAATCCCCATTCCCTCCCCACTCCAGGGGAAGGTTACTGCAAAATCCCCATTCCCTCCCCACTCCAGGGGAAGGATACAGCAAAATCTCCATTCCCTCCCCACTCCAGGGGAAGGTTACTGCAAAATCTCCATTCTCACCCCCCTCTGGGTCCAGCCAGAGGTGGTATTTACTGGTTCTCCGAACTACTCAAAATGTCCGCTACTGGTTCTCCAGAACCTGGATTTTATCCCTGACCTTCTCCAGGATGAGAAGTCCATGTGCAGGAGCGCCTCCCCCCCCCCCCCACACACATACAAATCCCTTTCCAAAAAGATGAAGGCCACAATTCTTGGCAGGATTGAAATAAGGGGTATCACAGTCAGCGCAGATTTTGTAGCAAAAAATAGGCTAGGCAGCTGTTAGTCCGAGAGTTTTTACGCTACAAAGCATTTTGCTCTCACCTTGGCAGCCTATGTGGAGAACCCCCAAAACCAAAAGAGTGTGACATCAGAAATGGAGAGATGATGGCAAATGGAAGAGAAACATGGTGAGGAAAAACAGACAAAAACATGTGAACCAGGAAGGAAAAAAAAAAGCACAAGGCCGAGAACGAAGTTAACGACTTGGAAAACAACTGAGCTCTTGTCTTGATGGAGAGTCTCCGTCATGCAGGTCATGGTTGTCCCAAAGGTGATTTTTTCCCCCCCCGCCACAAAGGCAACTGGACTTTGTTTTTGCTTGAAGGCATCTCAATTCTCATCCAAGAAGCTTCTTCAGAACTGGAGAAGCTTGGATGAGAAGCGAAACATCTTTAAAGGAAAAATAAAGAAATTCCAAGTTGCCTTTTGAAAAAAAACAACATTTTTGGGAGACAACCAAACTCTTTCTCAACACAGCTTAGATCAGAGGCCTTCAAATTTGGCAACTTTAAGACTTTCGTGGACTTCCAGAATTCTCCAGCCAGGGAGTTCAAGTCCACAAGTCTTAAAGTTGCCAGGTTTGGGGACCCCTGTCTTAGATCAAATGCATGAATGGGGTTCCCTGGGTTTGGGTGGATGGAGACAGCAGGCAGAAGTATGAAAACTGGGCTGCAGCTGCTGGCGGTAGAAACATTGGAGTAAGGGGAAAGATTGTCCCAAAGGTGCTTTTTTCGAGAGACAACTTTTCTTTGAGGACGTTTCGCTTCTCATCCAAGAAGCTTCCTCAGCTCTGACTGGAGGGTAGGGAACGGAAGGATTTACGCTCCTTGTAGACAGCTGGTCATTTGCACTCTTTTAGCGAGTCGTTGAGTCCACCAGCCAAGTCAGAGCTGAAGCAGCTTCTTGGATGGGAAGCGAGAGGACTTCAAAGAAAAACCAGAAAGTCCAGTTGCCTCTTGGAAAAAAGCATCTTTGGGACCACCATGACCCGGGTGACTGAGAATCTCTAGAGATGTTAAGGGAAATGTAGTTTTCCTCCAGGATTTCCACCACCTTAATTGGCAGATCAGTTATCCAGGATGTGGATGATAGATGGATTCTCCTCTTGGTGAAGGATCCATGCGTGGTCAAGGAGAAGCATCATAAGTCAGTGTATATACCCATGATGATGAGCTTATGGCACCAGAGGTAGGTTCCTACTGGTTTGGCCAAACCGGTAGCGGTATGCTGGCCTGGGTCAGTTTAGTGACCCAGGCTGGCCATGCCTCCAAACCCCAGTCGCCACCATCACCATCTTTTTTGGAAGCTCTGCGCATGCCCAGATCAATTTTCCATTGAACTGTGCATCCAGCGCTTGTGTGCATGAGAGAACTGGCAGTGATGCTGGCTAGAACCCACCACTGTATTGCATGTGTGCCAAAAGTGGCATGCAGAGCCATCTCTCTGGGCACACCAGCCATCGCCCATTGCTCTTCCGGGTTCCAGTGCCAGTCAGCTGGTCTTCACGTGCGCGAGAGCACCGGAAACCAGAAGTGCAGCTTCCTGGTGCGCATGCACATGCCGGAAAGCTGAGCTTCCGATTTATGGAATGCGCAGGTGCGCCGGCCAGCTGGTCTTTGTGTGCACATGTACACCAGAAACCGGAAGACCAGGTGACCGGTGTGCATGCACATGCTGGAAATTGGAAGCGGTCAGGGAACTGCTCTTCCGGTTTCTGGCGCTCCCCCCTCGAGTGTGCATACACTCCCATTTCAGCACTCGGTGGCAAAAAGGTTCGCCAACCCTGGTACGGTATATACTGTATAATGCAAGGAGAAGTAAGCCAATTCCCGGCACTTTCATTCAAAGCATCTGGATGGTGATGGAGGGACAATTGCTGAGATTATTGAAGGGGCATTTGATCAAGTAACAAAGGGAAACTGAGGACAGCCCAGCAGTTACAGCTGGTAAAAACACAGCAATTAAACTTAGGCACAGCAATGCCTAAGTTTATTTAAATTTAGAATCACCGATGTAGGGATTTGCAAGGTAATATCTGTTTCAGAACAAGAATGGTTGGGAATTATACTGGGCATAGAGCTAAGCATTGTATATTTAAACTGTTTTTATTCTTGTTTGACAATAGAATGGTTTATTGTGGTGTCATTTACTAAACTCCAAGCAGTTTCATCAACAGGGACTTGTGGCTATCACAACTGCAATACACTCAAGAGGCTGTTGAGAAATTAAGAAAACCGGTTTTCTGAGATGCCTATAGAGATTCTCAGTCATCCAGGTCATGGTTGTCCCAAAGGGCCTTTTTCAAAAGGCAACTGGACTTTCTTTGTTGTTGAAGATTTTGCTTCCCATCCAAGAAGCTTCTTCAGTTCCTTCTTCAGAACTGAAGAAGCTTCCTGGATGAGAAGCGAAACATTTTCAAGGAGAAAAAAAATAGGTGCAGTTGCAAAAAAAGCAGCTTTGGGACGTGTTTCTGGTTGCTCAGGAAGATCACAGGATGGCCCTGGACCATATGAATGAGAATAAATGCATGGGGTGCGAATCTTCCATGGTGTGGCAATTTCCTAAAATTAATCAATGAATATGGATCATGAAAGTTAGTCGTGAATGATAAGATCATGAAATGAAAAAGGCTCATTTGAGACAATTCTATAACCATCAGTTCTATTGTTGGCATCCATCTGAGGCAGACTGGACAGTACCATATGTTTCAGAGTATAAGACGCACCCGAGTATAAGACACCCCAAGATTTTGAAGAGGCAATTTAAAAAAAAGTTTTTGTACTCTTCAGACCTCCCAAAAATGGCCCATTTTTTGCAAAAACGGGCCTGTTTTTTTTTTCAAAATAGGGCATGAATAGCCTTTAGGAGGCTTGTAGAGTGTTCCTGGGGGGTGGAAGGCACCAGAAATGAGCAAAAAAATGTCCATTTTGTGGGGAAACGGACCTGTTTTTTGTCAAAAAAGGGCATGCATAGCCTTTAGGAGGCTTGTAGAGTGCTCTTGGGGGCTGGAGGGAGGGGGGCAAAATTAAGCAAAAAATAGCCCTTTTTCACTCGTTTCTGCCCTCCTCAGCCCCCAGGAGCCCCCTGAAAGCCTCCGAAAGGCTCTGCACAACCTTTTTGGTGAAGGGGGCAGAGTTTTGGGAGGCAAAAAATGCTGTATTCAGTGTATAAGACGCACCCAGATTTTCAGCCTCTTTTCTGAGGAAAAAAGGTGCGTCTTGTACTCTGAAAAATATGGTATTTTTAAATATATATTTTTTACCCTGCCTTTATTGTTTTTATAAATAACTCAAGGCGGCAAACATATTCTAACATTCCTTCTTTCTCCTACTTTCCTCTATCAGGTAGGTTTGGCACCCAGAATCATTCTTGGACATTAACGTAATCCTTTGCAATGCACCAGCCCTCCCTCCCACCTTCTTTTCAGTGAAACTATACAGGTAGTCCTCGTTTAATGACTGGTTGCTCAAAAATTACAACAGGCTCTTTAAAAAAGTACGTAGGACTTGATTTTGAAGTTCTGACAAGTGCATAACTCGCCCCAGTGGTCATGTGATCAACCTCCCTAGTCATGGGATCACATTTTGGGCACCTAGCTTATGGCTGCCTGCATAAACGAGAGCCAATGCATTGGTCCTGGGATCACGCGCTTGCAGTCTTCAGTCGGTTTTTGTGGGCTTCCGGCGTTTATTCCTGGCTTCCAGCAAAAAAATGATTTGTTTAATGACTGCAGTGTTCCCTTAATGACCGCTGCAAAAAAGATTGTAAAATCGGGCGTGATCAGGTCAGTGACCTGCTTAACAACCGCTATGACTAATGACTGTCATTCCAGGTTCAACAATGGGTCATAATTTGAGGACTACCAGTATCCAATGCCGGCTCAGTGCATTTGGCTGAGAATTTTGGCATCGGCTTTGTTCTCTCATCTCATCTCTGGATTTCTGGAATCTCCCGAGTAAGTTTAAAAGCCCGAACACCTGAACACCTGAAATGTGCTATCAAGCTCAGAGATATGTCTCCAGTGGGCCACCTGCAGGGAAGCCCTGTGGAGGGGGTGTCTGAAGGCCACACACCTTCATCCAGGGTGAAACAATCCATACCTTGTGATCCCGGAAGGCCGATGGTTCCCACGGGGCCTGGCTTTCCTTTGATGCCGAACGGTCCTCCTGGTCCTGGGGGTCCTTGCAGTCCATCGAAGCCTGGAAGACCAGGCTCCCCAAGTGCCCCTTTTCTCCCGGACAGGCCAGGCTTTCCATTCAAACCTGAAAGACAGAAAAGATCTGACTCCCATCCTTTCCCTCTTACATGGGTGCTCAACACAATAGAATAGGAATAGGAATAGAATAGATATTGGAATAGAAAAGAATACAATAGATATTGAAATAGAATAGAATAGATTAGATATTGGAAGAGAAGAGAAGAGAAGAGGAAATAGAATAGAATAGGAAATAGAATAGAATAGAAAAGAATAGGAAAAAGAATAGAATAGAATAAAATAGAATAGAATAGAGAATAGAATAGAGAATAGAATAGAATAGAATAGAATAGAATAGAATAGAATAGAATAGAATAGCCGGCATGACTCAATGCCAAAGGTGCACGGAACGGTGCTACCTTCCCACCAAAGGTGGTTCCTATTTCTCTACTTACATTTTTTAACCTGCTTTTGAACTGCTAGGTTGGCAGAAGCTGGGACAAGTCACGGGAGCTCATTCCGTTACATAGCGCTAGGGATTTGAACTGCCAAACTGCCAACGTTTTGATCAAAAATCTCAGTGCCTTAGCCCTTGAGCCATTTAGCCCATTTCAATCTCTCTATCTTCCCTCTTTGAACTAACTTTGAACTCAAAACTCCCTTACGTGGGAGAGTTCCCCATCCAAAAAGTATTTATTTATTTATTTATTTGATTTGATTTCTAGACCGCCCCCTCTCCCCGAAGGGACACCCCGAAAGTAACCATGGGCAGACCTGGTTGAATTTCAGTAACTTTTCAGATGGTGCTTTAAAACCAAAGAAAGATGCTTAGAACTTACCTGGTGTTCCAGGAAAGCCAAAATCTCCAGGAAAGCCATTATCTCCTGGTAAGCCAGGCAAGCCAGGTTCTCCCCGGGACCCTGGTTCAGCCCCAAACACGTCACCAGGGGATCCATTTGGGCCAACCAAACCAGGACAGCCTTCTGGACCAGGCAACCCATCCCCCCCATCAACTCCTTGTCGTCCTTTTGAACCGGGATCTCCACGAGGGCCAGGAAACCCTTTCAAGAAAAGAAGGCATAGATTAATTCTAAAGCAACAGAGAAGAATTACTTTAGTGCAGGGGTCAGCAATCTTATACAGTCAAAAAGCCACAAAGATCCTAACCGGAAGCCTCCCGTTCAATTCTGGAGACGACCGGAAGTCTGGTTCCCCCACCATAGAGTCTCCTCCTAGCGCGGCTTCCTTTTCCCTCTACCTGTCCCAACTGAAAGCCTGTCAGGCCTGTTTCTTCGTTGACTCAGGAAAGACCACACTTAGACATTATTTTGAAATGTTAAGGCTCCTTTTACTAAGTTACGATAGCGTACAGACCAAGTAAAGCTGAGAATGAATAGTTTAGGCGCGAACAGAAAGTATTAAGCTTAAGCCCATCCCAATCCCCAAACCCCCCCTGTGCATTGTCCAATATGCAGCCATCTCCAACATCAGGTGGGCAGGTTTCACCATCCTGGAATGCAGGTCCGTTAAACAGGAGATAACACGAAACATCAACATTGTCCACCAGCAGAACACATTCACCCCAAACCCCCCACCCTCCCCGTTTCCATGGCAGCGAAGCAGGAACTAGCGAGACTGACATCCGGACCTCCTCCAGGAACAGTGGGAAATCCAGGGCAGCAATAGGCATACGAGAGGCTACACCTGAAAGAGAAGAAGGGAGAGACAAAACAACGGAGAGGAGAAAGAAAAAGAGTCAAGGTTTGTGTGGATACTTGGCATAAAACTGGCGTACCAGTTTAGGAGCTTTGAGATGCTCTTTATCCACCCATTCGTTGTGAGAAGGGGGGAAATCTTTCCACATGACTAGGAACTGAGTTTTATTTCTGCGGATCCTGGAGTCCAAAATGTCCCGCACCTCGTAATGATGATGACCATCCACCAAGGTAGGTGTAGGAGCATCAGGCAATTTTTTGCGGAGATGAGAGGTACGAGCAGGTTTCAGTAAGTGAACATGGAATACAGGGTATAGCCGCCGATAGGTCTTGGGGAGATCCAAACGGACCGACACAGAGCTGATAATTTTGGTGATCGTGAAAGGCCCAATAAATTTGGGACCCAGCTTCTTGCATTTTTGGGGGCTATCCAAATTTTTGGTAGATACATAAACCTGATCACCAACTTTGTAGGAGGGAGGGACTGCTCGTTTCTTATCAGCGTACAATTTGTGCGAGTCATGGGCATCGTTTAAAGTTTTCCGGAGAACCGGCCAAACAGAAGATAATCGAGAGGACCATTCAGATAAAGAGGGAACCGTCGGCGAGACGTGAGGCAGTTCGGGTATGGGTACAAAGTCCTGTCCGTAGATGATTTTAAAGGGGGTCATATTCGTACTGGAGTGAACAGAGTTATTATACGCAACTTCGGCGTGTATGAGAAGATCAGCCCAATCATCTTGCTAGAAATTAATAAAGCAGCGTAAGTACTGTTCGAGGACGGAATTAACCCTCTCACAAGATCCATTCGTCTGAGGGTGGTAGGCGGAGCTTAAGCTTTGGGCGGAGCCAATCAGTCTCAAAAACTCCTTCCAAAAATGGGAAGTAAATTGGGTTCCTCTATCGGAGATGATGCGTTGCGGGACGCCATGAAAACGATAGATATGGGAAACGAAGAGTCGGGCCAGAGATTTGGAAGAAGGAATCCTAGTACAGGGGACAAAATGAACTTGTTTAGAAAAAAGATCGGTAACTACCCAGATAACGGTATAACCCTGACTGGGCGGAAGATCAACTATAAAGTCCATTGAAATTTCCTTCCAAGGCCTTTCCGGGGTAGCCACAGACTGGAGAAGACCCTGTGGCTTACCCGGCGCACGTTTTGAAGCCGCACATACAGGGCAACTGGCAATATACGATTCAACATCTTTCTTCATTGATGGCCACCAGAACTGTCTCTTGATAAGATGAATAGTTTTAACGAAACCGAAATGACCAGCTAAACGTGAGTCGTGTGCTCGTTGCAAGACAAAAGGACGTAATGTAGCAGGAACATATATTTTAGAACCAATCCAGGGAAGATCGTCTCTGGTAGTACAATCACCTGAATGAGTCGAATACCAATCATCAGTAAGTAATTCATCCTTAATACGAGCAATTAGGTCAGCAGGTGGAGTAGTTTGGACAGTAGTTTGGGCTATAGTAGATACTGGAGTAGCAGGTAAAGTGAGTGGCATTATCGGTTGTACAATGGTGAGCTTAGACACATCATATTGAGGCAATCTGGAAAGTGCATCAGCCATAAAATTTTTCCCCCCAGGAATGTATTTGAGGTGGAAATTGAAACGATGGAAATAATGAGACCAACGAAGTTGCCTTGGGGACAATTTCCGAGAGGAGGTAAGAGCTTCCAAATTTTTAGGGTCCGTCCAGACCTCGAAAGGATGTGGGGCACCCTCAAGAAAATGTCGCCAAGTCATGAGAGCCCACCGAACAGCAAAAGCCTCCTTTTCCCAAATCGCCCAACCGCGTTCGGACGCAGTGAGTTTCCGAGATGTGTAAGCACAGGGTTGTAATTGGCCATGTTGATTGAGTTGTAACAGGACTGCGCCTACCGCGACATCACTAGCATCCGCCTGAATCACAAATGGGGAATTCACATCTGGGTGTTTAAGAACAGGCTCAGCCGCAAACAACCGTTTAAGCTTTTCGAAAGCGGCCTGACATTCCATTGTCCATTTGAGAGGGGTTCCTGGACGAGGCTTGCCTTCTCCTTTTGTTTTCAGAAGGTTTGTAATGGGCAAGGCAATATCAGCGAATGACGGAATAAATTGGCGGTAAAAATTCGCAAATCCTAAAAAACTTTGCAATTGTTTACGGGTACGGGGAGGGGCCCACTCCGTCACTGCCTTGACTTTAGCAGGATCCATTTCAATTCCCTCAGAGGAGATACGGTAACCCAAATAGTCAATTCTTTCCTGGTGAAACTCACACTTAGAGAGTTTGGCATAAAGTTCAGCGGAACGCAACTTATTCAATACGGAGCGCACTAGTTTAACGTGCTCGTCGTGTGTTTGCGAGTAGACGACGATGTCATCAATGTAAACAATAACTCCCTTGTAAAGGTGCTCGTGGAGAACCTCATTTATCAGTTGCATAAACACTGAAGGGGCACCTTGAAGACCGAAAGGGAGGACTTTGAATTGGAAACATCCGAGCGGACAGTTAAAAGCCGTCTTCCATTCGTCCCCCTCCTTGATCCTGACCCTGTAATAGGCTTCACGTAAGTCCAGCTTCGTAAAAATCTTACCGGTAGCCAGGTGAGCAAGCATGTCCTTCATGAGCGGAAGGGGGTAAATATTGTGTTCACAAATGGTGTTGAGATATGAATAGTCCTGTATTAATCTTAGAGTGCCATCTTTCTTTTCTCTAAACATAACTGGTGCAGCTACACGGGGCCTAGCTGGTTCAATGAAACCCCTTTGAAGGTTTTTATCGATGAATCTACGTAATTCCTCCATCTCCCGTGGGGTCATTGAATACATACGAGGTTTGGGTAATTGAACCCCAGGAAGAAAATCAATTGAACAGTCAGTAGCCCTATAAGGAGGAAGGGAATCACAAGATCTTTCACTGAAAGCATCCTTTAGGTCCCAATATTCTTTGGGAATTTTCTCCTCACCTGGTATGACCTCGGGTGATGGGAAATCCAATAAATGCGCAGCAGATTCAATATGGGGGGGTGGGTGATGGTGCGGGGGTTGATCAGTTTCTGATGGAAGAGAGGTATGTTCCGGGAGGGATAAAGGAATGCGCACCCAACCTTCCTTCCAGTTTATCAGAGGATTCCATTTTCGAAGCCAATTGACCCCCAAAATTACAGCATTATCGGCAATGGCAGTTACAATAAAGTTGATGGTCTCAGTATGGCCTGTGCCTATAGAAACATGAATTGGTTCGGTGATAAAAGATGCTGGGGTTCCACCAGCTACAGAACCATCCATTTGGCAAAAGGCTATGGGAGTTTTCAGGGTCTTAAGGTGAAAACCCATCGAAGACACGATGTCTTGGCTTATGAGACATTTTGAACACCCAGAGTCAATGAGAGCCTGCACATTGCATGTACGGCCAGTAGATGGAGCTAAAAGCTTTAAATTAATATAAAGGGGCCCGGAGCGATGACTCACCAGATTGTCGTCTGAAGAGTCTGAAGACGCCTCCCAATCGTCAGGGCCAGCGGTGGGCTGGTCTGCAGAGAGGTTGATGGGCTCCACCCCACTCATAGCCGGTTTGGCGCGCACAGTTGGCGTTCTAGGCTGTTTCCGGTCCAAGGAAGAAAGTGGGCGTGGAGGTGGTTTTGATCGGCATTTGTCTGCCCAGTGCCCCTCCTTCCCACAGCGATAACAGCTGCCTGAACGAGGCTGGGTTGTTCTCCCCTCCCCCTTTTGCATGCGTTTCTCCCTCGCAGGGGGGTGAGATTTGGGGCTATCTTCCTGTGCTTTTTTTTCCAAGCGGACTGGATCCTGCAAGTGGGCATGATCCAATTCGACATCCGAAGCTAGATCTATCCAGTCATTCAAAGTTTCTGGGCGAAATCTGTTCACACATGTTTGATAAATATCTTTATTCAGCCCCTCAATATAAATGTCCATTAGGGCTTGTTCACTATAACCAACCATAAACACTGATAGCTCCTGGAAAATCTGCGTGTAAGCCTGAATAGACATGTCCCCCTGCTGCAAACTTTTTAGTTTCATTTTTGCTTTCCTCTCAACACGGGGGTCTTCAAAACGTCTTCTAAGAGCATTCATGAAGCGATCGAAATCGCGCAGTGCCGGTGAGCGGCAATTATGTAATGAAACCAACCAATTAGAAGCTTGATCTTCTAGGGTCATAGATACAATTCTGATTTTGATTTCATCGTCCAAATCAGCTGCGTAAAACTGCATGTAATTATCGACGTGAATTAGAAAAAACGCCAGTTTGTCGGCACTTCCGTTGTATTTCACACCCAAAGGAGGCAGTTTTGCAAGTCGGCGGGGGTTAATGGGGTTGGCTTCCCTTCCGGCCTGAGGGGGGGGGGGGAGGGAGTTGCTCTCCTGCTTTGCCTGGCAGAAGCCGCCTCTCTTCGCAATTCCCTGCCGGCCTGAGGAGGGGGGGATGGTGTTGAAACCCTGCTTCGTCTCCCCGGAGCTGCCTGTGAACCTCTTGGCTGTGGGCGATCCGCCTCCCTCCCCCAGATTTTTTCCAGGGCTAAACTTTTCTCATCTGCCTGGCGGAGTAGGTCCTGAGCCATCTCCCTTAGTTCCCGTTCTTCTCTTAAGAGCTCCGGAATGACTTTCTTTGGGGAAATTCGACGCCTGGAGACGTTTACCCCACTCATTCCAACCCCTTCAGACCAACGTTTAGGTTTGACTGATTCTTCAGCTGGCAGATTTAGATCTAGGCCAGCCAAACCTTCCATCATTGACCTGATCCCTTCAGATTGAGCAGGAGGATGCGATGCTTCAGCTCCCAAAATTGTTTCAGGCAGGACCTCTACCAACGGAGGCTCCTCTTGTGAAGGGTCCGACATCAGGGCAGGTTTTTGGTTTTGTTGATTCTCAGCTTAATGTCAGGCCTGTTTCTTCGTTGACTCAGGAAAGACCACACTTAGACATTATTTTGAAATGTTAAGGCTCCTTTTACTAAGTTACGATAGCGTACAGACCAAGTAAAGCTGAGAATGAATAGTTTAGGCGCGAACAGAAAGTATTAAGCTTAAGCCCATCCCAATCCCCAAACCCCCCCTGTGCATTGTCCAATATGCAGCCATCTCCAACATCAGGTGGGCAGGTTTCACCATCCTGGAATGCAGGTCCGTTAAACAGGAGATAACACGAAACATCAACATTGTCCACCAGCAGAACACATTCACCCCAAACCCCCCACCCTCCCCGTTTCCATGGCAGCGAAGCAGGAACTAGCGAGACTGACAAAGCCCTATTAATTGTGGAGCTGACCAGCAACAGGGAGCCGCAGCAAAGGGATGAAAGAGCCACATGCGGCTCCAGAGCTGCAGTTTGCTGACCCCTGCTTTAGTGGGAGAAGGTATCAAAGCAGGCAGAGCCTGGAAGTGGAGACAAGAAAGGAACCAGCCTAGAATCTCTGCGTAGCTACAAACGGTCTAAGTCCATCTTCTCTTGAATCCCATTAACTCTGATCTAGTACCAATTTAGTGCTGACCACTAGTTGACTAGATTTTTAAAAAATTTTTTTTAAATTATAAACACTTAAATATTGACAAAAACATACACAACACTTACAAATAACATCGGAACTACACTACACAATACAATACAATACAATAAAATAGCAGAGTTGGAAGGGACCTTGTAGGTCATCTAGTCCAACTCCCTGCCTAGGCAGGAAGCCCTATACCATTTCAGATGAATGGCTATCCAACATCTTCTTAAAGACTTCCAGGGTTGGGGCATTCACAACTCCTGGAGGCAACTTCTGTTCCACTGATTAATTGTCCTAACTGTCAGGAAATTTCTCCTCAGTTCTAAGTTGCTTCTCTCCTTGATTAGTTTCCACCCATTGCTTATTGTTCTGCCCTCAGGTGTTTTGGAGAACAGTTTGACTCCCTCTTCTTTTGGCAACCCCTGAGATATTGGAAGGCTGCTATCACGTCTCCCCTAGTCCTTCTTTTCATTAAACTAGACCTACCCAGTTCCTGCAACCGTTCTTCATATGTTTTAGACTCCAGCCCCCTAATCCTCTTTGTTGCTCTTCTCTGCACTCTTTCCAGAGTCTCCACGTCTTTTCTACATCGTGGCGACCAAAACTGAATGCCGTATTCCAAGTGTGGCCTTACCAAGGCCTTATAAAGTGGTATCAACACTTCACGTGATCTTGATTCTATCCCTCTGTTTATGCAGCCTAGAACTGTGTTGGCTTTTTTGGCAGCTGCTGCCCACGGCTGGCTCCTATTTAGATGAGTTCCTTCTTACAGCAGATATCTATTGGTGCATCTTTACAAACAGTATTTCCCTCTCCATACATTCTCATTTTACACTTAGTCCTATTATTTCTTACTTTTTTGCTCATCAGTCTATGTTTGGCTATTTGTATCAGTCAGTCTTTATTCTTCTTCTACTATTATATAAGTTTTTCTTCTTTTGTAAATCCTACTTTTCCTACATTCTTATCACTGTTTCCTTCCTCTTCTATAATACAAATTACAATTCCCAAATTCTTATTTCCTATTTCTATCATCTGACCACTTATACTATTCTCTCCAAATTGAATAGTACTCTCTTTCCTTCTTTCCTTGAATTTCCTTGGTCAATTGTTCCATCTCTGCGCATTCTAAGATCTTCTGTATTATCTCATCTTCATTCGGTATTGTGTTGTTCTTCCATTTCTGTGCATATGCTATTTTGGCCACTGTAGAAATATGTAGATTTAGGTATAGAGTCTCTTTATTGTATTTTGTTGTGGTTAAACCTAATAAAAATGCTTCCGGTTTCCAATCTATGTGATTTGTTGACTAGATTCTTGTGTATAGGCACGAGCAACAAATCAGCTTAGCTGGAATTTGTCAGAATATTCATGACTGGCAGAGACATGGTAACAAGGTCAGCCAATGAATAGGCACACCAACTAAGTCAGTCAATGAGGGTTGTTTAGAAACTGAAACAGTGTTTGCAGGAGACAGCTAGGCTCCTGGGCACTGTGTCTATAGTTCTGTGCTGAGAAACGAAACTAGTCTGGACTTGTCTGCTGATCCGAACTGAAAAGAAACTTATTCCCTGTATAGCCTGCCTGTGTTTGAACCTGCTTACAATCTCTCCTCTCCACCCCGTTGGAAGAATCTGCTGTTGGTGTTGTACATTTATTCATATGTTATTCTGTAGCTAAAGAAGTTAATGGATCCTGCTGAATCAGTTATCTGTCTGTGCTTTCTGGGTGCGATTTCTACTGCAAACTCTGACAGAATTTAATACAGAATCCTGATTCTTTGCACCTGACAACATTTGCAGCAACAGCTGATGCGTCTCATCATCTGCTCATAAAATTATAAGCCCAGCCCAAGTAGATCCAGGGTGGTTATGATTTCCAGCAAAACCTGTGTTAGGAGTAGACTCCTAGGGTTGGGTAGGCAATATATAATACCATGATGACAAATGGTCATTGTTGGAATGTTGGAATGCAATTAGAGACTGTAATTGGAGACTGTAATTATCTCCACAATAAGAGGAAGTCAGCAGAATGCATACTCTCTCTGTTAATTGCTTTCTCTGCCGGATTATTGTCTCTTCATTTGATATCACTACTGTTTGCTATCTGCTTGTGTGCCATGACTGACTGTGTTTGAAGAAGGAAGAATTGTGGTTTGCTGACTGTAAGCAATTGGTAGTTTGTGAAGGACTTTGTTTTGACTAACTACTAACCATCACTGCTTATGAAGCAGTAGTTTAGTTTTACAACACCAGTAAAGCTAATTGTTTTTTACTAACAGTGTCTGGGTTACTATTTGTGTGCTTACTAGCAATGTTTCTCTAGCTGCATATTCCGCTGCACAATTTTTCTGTCTCCCAACGGAGATATCCCACAACAACCTGGACTGCATAAACTGCAAAAATAGACTGCGAAATGTGTTTGTGCACCAAACCTGCAATAATGTCAGCAGCAACCCACCCTTGCTCCTGAGCCTTGGGAGGGCAAAAATGCACACACATATCCACTGTTGTGCACGAGGCTGAGCAGGCCACGCCCATCATGGCCATGCCCTCCCAGCAACTGGGCAGAGAACAAGTTGCTAAAAATGTTCAATCCCACCCCTGAATGGTACTAAATAAAAGGTTGTAAGTTGAGGACTATCTGTGGTTATTTATTTTTTTTAAGTTCAGTTATTTCAATACAATACAATACAATAGCAGAGTTGGAAGGGACCTTGTAGGTCTTCTAGTCCAACCCCCTGCGTGGGCAGGAACCCTATACCATTTCAGACAAATGGCTATCCAACATCCTCTTAAAGACTTCCAGGGTTGGGGCATTCACAACTTCTGGAGGCAAGCTGTTGCCTCCAAATTTCAATTGATTCCCGGTGATTTTCATGGGTACATCCATCAAAGAGTTTTGGTAATATGATTTATTTATTTATTTAATTTGATTTGTATACCGCCCTTTCTCCCACAGGGACTCAGGGCGGTGCACAGGGAAAATAAAAGGTACATTTAAATACAGTCAATAGATAAATTTAAAGTTAAATTAAATAAATTTAAATATGATGAAGTGTGTGGCTAACGACTCCTGGATTTTTGCTTCTTTCCCGGTTCTTACCTGGCATTCCTGGGAATTGAGCCACACCGGGTATGCCCGGTTCTCCTTTTAAGCCATTGAAACCTGGCTGCCCTGGAAAACCAGGGAATCCTTTGCTACCCTTGGAACCTGGAGAGAGAGAGGAGAAAAATCAGTTGGGGAAGAAACAAAGAGGTCTCCTTCTGAGCTTGCTAGAAAAACTGTAACGATGCTACGACTCCTCTAAGCGCATTTTGCATTGAAGCACTCCAACGAGTAAAGTCGTTTTAGCTGCGATTTTCTTTTAATAAAAACTTTTTATTTCTTTTTTAAATATAAACATTCCATCTTTCCTTAAACAGTGTGTTGACAAATATCTCGGTACAATAACGATCAGAATTTATTATATTCACTATATTGATATTAATTCTCCAATCTTGGAATTATAGTATATTAAACAGTTGAAGATAGTGAACTTGTTCATTTTTTCCTCTCGACGTACCTTCTAATAAAAATATAATACTAACATTAAGCATAATAATCCTCATCATAACACTAACAATTATCACGTTGTTTATCTCTCTTATCTTAACATATTTTCTACTCTTCTTTAATCTCCTCCTTTTATTTCCAGCTTCCATTTTTATTCTCTAATTGTTGACAAAATAATTCCCATATCATACAATATTCAGTTTGTTCTTTCTCCTTAATTGCCACCCAAGAAGGCCCCTAGTTGACTCCTTTTAGCTTCCTACAAAAACTGTAACAATGGTACGACTCCCCTCAACGCATTTTGCATTGAAGCACTCCAATGAGTAAAGTCCATTTAGCTGGGATTAAATGAGGGACCTTGCTGCCCTCTGAGCTGGGTTGTTTTCTTGCAGACGTTTCATTACCCAACTAGGTTACTTGATCAGTACTAGTAAGGAGTGCAATTTCCGGTAAATCTATATTCTAGTGGCTTGCCTGTGAGTGTTGGTGGGGGGCGGTTTAGAGGTTCTTCGGTTGGATTGTTTGCTGCTGGCTCCTTTGGCACTTTCATGATTGGGGTATTGTAGATGTGAGGTTCACCTTGGAGTTATTCTATGATGATCTGGGTGCTGATTACTGATGGAGAGATGCTTGGGTCTTTTTGTTCTGTTGATTATCTCTTTTGCACAGTGTATAAAGGTAAAGGTAAAGGTTCCCCTTGCACAAAAATGCTAGTCGTTCCCGACTCTAGGGGGCGGTGCTCATCTCCATTTGAAAGCCAAAGAGACAGCGCCATCCCAAGACGTCTCCGTGGTCATGTGGTCTGCATGACTAAACACCAAAGGTGCATGGAACGCTGTGACCTTCCCACCAAAGGTGGTTCCTATTTTTCTACTTGCATTTTTACATGCTTTTGAACTGGTAGGTTGGGACAAGTAACAGGCGCTCACTCTGTTACGCGGCGCTAGGGATTCGAACCGCTGAACTGCCAACCTTTCTGATCGACAAGTTCAGTGTCTTAGCTACTGAGCCACCCTGTTGCATAGTCCACAGACCTGTGATGGCGAACCTTTTCAGCACCAAGTGCCCAAACCAGAACGTGCATGCATGCACATGCGCCAGAGCACCGAAAACCCAAAGATCAGCTGGCCGACCCACACATACCTGTTTTTTTAAACTGATTTTGGGGTCATTTTTTGGGCTGTTTTCAGGCCATTTTCAGGCTGTTTTTTGTTTTTCTGCCAGAGCACCAAAACCAGCCAAAAACGGCCTGAAAAATGGCCAAAAACGGCCTGAAAACAGCCCGAAGAACAGCCAAAAACACCCTGTTTTGGGGCATCTTTGGCTGTTTTCATGCAGCTGGCGATGCTGTGCGTGCCCACCGAGAGGGCTCCGCGTGCCATCTCTGGCACCCGTGCCATAGGTTCGCCTCATGGCTTTAGACGTTGTGGATGTCTATGTGTCTGTTGATGGCTGATTTGTCAGAGAGACAGGCTTCTAGAAATTCCCTGGCATTTTTGGACTTGGTTTGGTCTAGGATAGTCACATATTCCTAATTGAAACTACGATTAAGTCTGCCTGCATGCTGTGAAATGGAAGAGTTTTCACCATGTCTTCTGACTGCTAGAAGAAACTGGGGTTAAAGCCCAAAGCCACCTACCTGGAAACCCTGAAGGTCCCGGAAGTCCAGGTGGACCAGTGATTCCAGGGATTATGCAGGGCAAAGATTCTCCTAAAGACAGAAAATGTGTTAAAACTCTCTTCTTCTTCTTCTTCTTCTTCTTCTTCTTTTTGGTTAAGCAAAACTTGCAAGAACTTTTCCCACGTTCCCTTAGAAACAGGGCCAAAGCCAACATCTCAAGATCTACCCGAAAATAAAGTGCTCAAATCCTGTTCTGTCAATTTAGGGACAAAAATTGCCTGTGGAATTTTTGGTGCAGGTGATGGATGATTGTTGCACCCCTGTGATTCTGGGCCGCTAACAAGGAACAGCTGATTTTCTTTGCGATTATTTGCAATACAGCCTGCTTTTCCCTAGAGTTTAGAGTTTTCCCATGGCATCAAGCAACCCACTTAACTTCCCCCAGAATCCCCGAAGCCTCATCTGGCCATTTCTAAGGAAAATGCAATCAATCCGGGGAGATTCTTGTAATTTAGGGGACTAACAATAAAGCCTCTGCTTTAGACTACTCAGGAGTGGTTCCGCTTGTGTGTCCCTGACCACCATGGCCCATGAACTTTCTAAATATTTTGGCTTTCGATTTCTGTGGATGATTTCATTTTCACAGTGCTAAAACAGAAGTAGAATGGAACTGTACAACTTTTCATACAGAGCATGGCGAAAGGAAAAAGCTTTGTAGTCCCCCATGGGGCTCCTGATTTGTCCACCTGACATAGGATTTGCAAAACACTTTATTTACTGATACAAAATCAAGAGAAAAACAGCAGTGGGGCTTCCTAAGGTTTTCCCTCCCTCAAATTACCCTCCCCCCCCCCTCCTTGCCTTATTAAGCTCCCATGAAAGTGCAATTACCAGAACACTCCCCCCTCCCCACTCAATGAGCACCGATCCAGTGAATGCACAAGTGAACGTCAATTCAATCCTTTGCTGAGTGATAAACATCTCAACCCATGGAATAGGGCAGTGTAGCAGGGGGAGAGGGGGTGTCCTCTTGACTACCACGGTATCAATGGTTTGGGGGCCAAGCACTCAACGTCTTCCAAAGCCATTGACCAGCTTCATGCAATAAGCAAGGTACAAGAACACACAGCCAGAAGGAAGCAGATGGCGAGCGCGGCAGTGCACAACTCTGAAATGGGGCAGGGGGAGGAGAAAAGCACTGGTAAGCAAGCTCCCCATACATGGATGGCGCCCCTTGCCACAGGTGACTGAGCAATAGCGCTTAAGATTTATACACCGCTTCACAGTGCTTTTACAGCCCTCTCTAAGCGGTTTACAGAGTCGGCCTATTTTCCCCCAACAATCTGGGTCCTCATTTGACCCACCTCCGAAGGATGGAAGGCTGAGTCAACCTTGAGCCTGGCGAGATCTGAACTGCCAAACTCCAGGCAGCCGGCAGTCAAGCAGAAGCAGCCTGCAGTATTGCACTCTCACCACTGGGCCACCACAGCTCTGTGACTTTGATTTTGTCCATCAGGAAGGATCTCCCCTTCCACATTGTTGAACGGCATGCTTTTGGGTGTGTATATGTGTGTGGGTGGGTGGGTGGGAAGGCACCTTGTGTCATAACAGGAAGGAAAAGGGTGCACCCGTTCCTTGTGAGCCCCCCAGACCCTCGCTCTCACCTCCCTGAGCGTCTAAGTCTCCATTACCAACCACTTCACCGCAGCAGCAATCACCTATACCAGTTAAGCAAAGGAGCACAAGTTAAAACAAAGCAGACGGGAAAGGAAGGAGGAGCAGAGAAAGGAAGGATAAACCCACGAGAGCTGGGCTGGTTCGCATCCCAAGCCGCCGAGATTCACAGGTACGATATGCAGGGTTAATCCGCCCAGATAGTCATCATAAGAGCTAGAAGTTCTAAAGGCATTAGAAGACAAGGTTGCATCCCATGGAGAGACAAGGCGGACAACGGGCGGGGCGACATATAAGCCTGGGCTCCCCTCTGCCTTGAGCAGGCTTGTCACTATAACATCTGCAGGGTGAAGCATCTCCCTTGAGGAAAGACCCAATCCATATATAGAGGTACAAAATTAAATCAAATTAAACCCACAGTAGAGGAACATCTACGTTGCCTTTGATACAATTATTGAGGGGGAACCTTGGATGAAAGACAAAGAATTCAGCGTGGTGTTGGTCTTTGTCTTCTAGATGAAGGCAAGGTGGATCCCAAGTAGAATGTGAAGACGCAATCCACAGGGCAATGTTTATGTTGTTGTTGTCGTCGTCGTCGTCCTCCTCCTCCTCCTCCTCCCCCCTCCTCCTCCTCCTCCCCCCCTCCTCCTCCTCCTCTTAATTTGTTTAGGAAAGCTTAGCCTCTAAGACAGTGATGGCGAACCTTTTCGGCACCACATGCCCAACCTGGAAAGGGTGTGCACATGTGCATGCTAGAGCACCATAAACCCAAACACCAGTTTTCTGGTGGGTGCAAGCATACCAGCCAGTTGGTCTTTGCATACGCCCCAGCGCTAGAAACCCAAAGAGCAGGTGGCTGGCGCGCATGCTGAAAACCCAAATACCAGGTGGCCAGCATGCACATACGCACTGTCCAGCTGGTCTTCAGGTTTTCAGTGCTCTGGTGCACGCAAAGGTCAGCTGGACAGTGCGCATTCTGGAAACTAAAAGAGCAGCTGGGGATGGTGCACGTGCCCACAGAGAGGACTCTGCATGTCACCTCTAACACGTGTGCCATAGGTTCGCCATCACGGCTCTAAGATCGTTCTTGATGTCTGCAACATCACCTCAAGCTCCGTGCATTTAGAAGTTCTAAATTCAATTAGATCTTCTCAGGCAGCTTGAGTGGCTTACTTGGGGATGGGATGTCTTCCCTAACTATATACCCCCACAATAGTCCTGTGAAATAGACCGGGCTGAGACTGAGGGGCCCAAAGGTATCAGTGGGGACCTGAACATGGATCTCCAAGTCCATATCTAACAATCTGAATGATTCCCCTATCCTGGCTGTGGCAATCAATCCAAAATCAGATGAATCCCCACGTAACTTACCTGGTGGCCCTGGAGGTCCAGGTTGTCCTGGAATGCCACTGATCCCTGGATCACCTGTAGATCCAAAACGTCCACTTGGCCCTGGAAAACCGATGCCAGGCAGGCCAATTTCACCATACTTCCCTCTTTGGCCAGGTAATCCAGGGAAACCTTTGTCCCCTGGGAAGCCAAATCCATCATCACCCTAAGATACAAACAAAAAACAAAAAACCAGACAATGCAGAAGGGAGAAATCCCCATATCAAGAACAACGATCAGCAAAGTCATCAAGAGAAATTACTCTTGGTTGGGAAGCAAACGGAGGGACAGGAAGAGAAAGAGAAGATGTCATGGAACATCATCCTTGTAGAACTAATAAGGTTGTCCCCCTCCCAACATTCTTTCAAAAGACATGAAGTTTTGCCAGCAGGCCAGAGACCCCAGGGCACTACGGAGCCCACCAAGGGGTTGGTCCGATTGTTGTCATCAGGGGTATGATGCTTTGTCAACCATGAAAGACAGGGAAGGGCTTTTGACTATACAGGCAGTCCTCAATTAGTGACTTCTTGTTTGGCAACCATTTGGAGTTACAACAGGGCTCAACAAGAAGACTTATGGCCGGTCCTTGGAAGTTGTGGCTGTCGCAGTGTCCCTACAGTCACAGGATGATGATGGGGGCCCTTGGCAACCGGCACACAGTTCCAATGGTCACAGCTTCCCACAGTCACATCACCAGCACTCGTGATCTTCACTGCCAGCTTTCAAGAAGTCAAGTCAATGAGGAAACCAGCCACCCCCTGATGCTGTGCTCAATGACTGCACACAATTCCTTAACAACCGCAATCTGAACTGTCATTGTACACAGAAGATCACATTTAATTTCATTGTACAAGGTGCAATGACGATAAAGAAAACAAATTAACTAAAGGCTCTGAGGATCGATCTCATCTCTAAGGCCCATCTCCAAGGAAGATGAATCTGCACCTCCGGCTTGGAGTTGGGTTTGAACTGGAGAAAGAAGTAAGGTTGTCTCCAAGCCCTCCAGAAATATGACAGGTCCCTGATGCTGCAGTTATCTTTATCATATATACATATAATTCCTTGTGTGTCCAATCACACTTGGCCAATAAAGAATTCTATCTATTTGCTTCCTGGTATGGTATGTCGAGGGACGTGGTGGCTCAGTGACAAAGGTTGGCAATTCAGCGTTTCGAATCCCTAGCTCCGTGTAATGGAGTGAGCTCCTGTTCCTTGTCCCAGCTTCTGCCAATCTAGCAGTTCGAAAGCAGGTAAAAAAATACAAGTAGAAAAACAGGGACCACCTTTGATGGGAAGGGAACAGCGTTCCGTGCACCTTTGGTGTTTAGTTATGCCGGCCACGTGACCACAGAGACATCTTCGGACAGCGCTGTCTCTTTGGCTTTGAAACGGAGATCAGCACCGCCCCCTAGAGTCAAGAACAACTAGCACATATGTGCGAGGGGAACCTGTACCTTATGATATGTAACAAGCAGTCTGAAAGGTGTGGGGTGGGGTGGGGTGAGGGAATCAATTATAAGGGGATGAAAAACTCTTGTAAGATACGATTTGGGGGAGAGATGGTTTGTCATTATGTCTTCTCCCACCCTGTTTTCCCCAAAATAAGACCTCCCCGGATAATAAGCCCAATGAGGCTTTTGAGTGCATGCACTAAAGTAGGCCCTCCCCAAAAATATTGCAACACAGCAGCCATGAGGTGACCGTGCTCGCTACCTCCTGCACCTCAAAAACAATAAGGTCTCCCCGAAAATAAGGCCAAGTGCTTATTTCGGGGGTCAAAAGAAAATAGAACCTGTCTTATTTTCGCGGAAACATGGTAGGAATACCACTACATCTAATCTAAATGCCGGTTGGCGGTGCCCAGGGGAAGAGCCTTCTCTGTGGCGGGCCCTGCCCTCTGGAATGACCTTCCCCCCGATCTACGCACCATCGTGGACCTCCGTCTTAAAACCTACTTATTCCAACAAGCCGGCCTAGCATAACCCCATTTCTGATTTTATAGGGATATTTTTAAATTTTAGAGCATTAGTATTTTAGCACAGGGAATTATTTAATTAGTTTTTAAAATTTTGGATTTTTGTACTGTGTATGTTTTTTTTTTTAATGATGCCTGTGCGCCGCCCTGGGTCCTTTTTAAGGAGAAGGGCGGGGTATAAATTTAATAAAATAAATAAATAAATGTCAGCCCTTTAATCTAGGCAGAAGAGAGTTTACAAACGCCGAGAACTTCTTTTGCCAAGGACTTGACAAGTTGTACACAGTGACCCACATCCTCACAGGAAAGCAACCTGGCCTCATAATCCATAGCCAGGAGGACTGTCCTGGCTAGGAATTTGAAGTGATAGAGCTCAGCGTCTCTGGATGCCAGTTAGGGGAGACACAAGTATATGTTTTATTGTAAGGGGCTCCAAGATAGACAAACATACCTGAAGACCACGTTGACCTGGGACACCTCTCGTGCCATCCCTACCAGGAGTTCCAGGTTGCCCCGAAGGACCCCTGAGTCCAATATTCCCTGGATCCCCTCGTGGCCCTCTGCCTGAGGCTGAAGATGGTTCCCCTTTTTGTCCTTTAAGGCCTGGGAGACCAGATGAACCTAGGAAGCCCTGGGAGACAAATAGAGAGAGTTCAGCAAAAACAGATGATGCACTACTCATTAACTACGGGAGTGGAATGGTACAGTGGTGGCCAAAATTGTGGAAGACTTTTGGGGAAAGTGTACAGTATTGTTGAGGTTTGATGGCTAATAACATCAGGGTTTTTTGGAGTAGTTTCCTAAAATTGTATATCAATGGAAAGATAATTTAATCAAAGAGCCACAAACCAGAAGTCCCGCATTCAATTGGGGAGCTGACCGGAAGTCCAGTTCCTCCACCATAGAGTCTCCTCCTAGCACAGTTCCTTTTTCCTCCACCTGTCCTAACCAAAAACCCCTCCCAATTGTGGAGCCAACCAAGAAACCCACCTCTTGCTATAGAGTCTCCTCCTGGAACGCCCTGCGCCCCTCCCCCCCAATTGGAAGCTCCTCTCAAAATTGTGATACCAACCAGTGACAGGGAGCCACAGCAGAGGGATGAAAGAGCCGCATGCAGCTCCAGAGCCGCAGGTTGCCGACCCCTGTTCTAGACCAATCCCTCTTTTAACTTCAGGTCTCAGTATAGTTCTTTATTTCAGGACCATATAGTGGGGCTTTCTTGAAGATAGTTGGGGATGAAGAGTAGTTTGTTCGTCTCCCAGCAAAATATTACCCTGGCCCAATCCTCTTTGGAGACTGAGGAACATCTCCTGGGTACGACCACCCACCATGAACAGCCTTCTATGATGCATTTCATTTTCTCCACCAAACAAAACGTTTTCTTAATTAAGCTTATCTAACCTTTCTAATTTCTTCTGACATCGTTCCCTATCAGACAAAAGAAATCCATGGTTTACTTACTGGTGGTCCAGGGGCACCTAATATACCATCTCCTGGATCCCCCACGGATCCTTTCGGCCCAATATCACCTTGTCTGCCAGGTTGACCAGGGCTGCCTGACTCTCCTGGTGAGCCAACTCTTGTGATTCCTCCATCACAGGCACAATCACCACCGTCCCCTGGGAAAAACAAGGATTCACTTCAGACAGGGGTGGGATTCAGCCGGTTTGGGTTGGCTAATTTTACATCTGGTTCGGCAAACTGGTTGTTGCAAAGACTGGCTGGCTCCACCCACCCCACCCTGCCCCTCCAAGGAGTCTTCAGGTGGCCCATTCATCATGTCGGCTAAGTATAGGAGCCACGCGGAGGGTCTGGGAGGGCAAACAATGAAGGACAACTTTACTCCTCGTACTCAATTCATTTTCGCCTTCCTGGAGGCTCAGGGAAAGCCTCTGGAGCTTGGGCAGGGTGAAAATGCCCCCCCCCCCCAATGATGCAGGAAACCGAGTAGGTCACACCCTTCCAGCAACCGGACAGAGAACCAGTTGCTAACATTCTCTGTCTCTCTCTCTGTCTCTGTCTCTCTCTCTCTCTCTTCTACTCATGCTTCTACAAATGCACAATGCCCAGGTAATTGGCATATCCTGGAAAGGTAATAAGGGACCGGACTTCTTGTTTTTTGGCTGGAAGGTCTCTGGAAAATGAAACTCTACCGAAATGTGTCCATGAGGTCACCAGACATGAATGCAACTGAAGGACAACTTTACTCCTCGTACTCAATTCAGTCTAAGCAAAATAATTCCCCAAAAGCAGGTTAATGGCCTCATCACAGATTCTTGACTCAGTATTAAATCTTGCCTTGATTATAACTCAGTCTGTCTCTGGTTTATGGGAGACGCTGAAAGAATGTCTCCTAGCATTTGTTCCTCCAGCTCATAGAAATTGTGGTGGTCAGTTAATTAGCCTGGCTCCTTCCTACAGGTTCTGAGAGTGATTAAAGTCTTAGATTAGGAGTGGGAAGTTTTATGCGCCTTGCATCTAGTCCACTGATGTAAACTGCATAGAAGACTAGATGAAGTCCATGTTTTTTTCCTAAACAGAAGGTCTTTGGGCCATGTGGGCATGGATCCTCCAAAACAACTGTGCTTTGGAGGATCCATGCCCACATGGCCCAAAGACTTTCTGTTCTGCCATTACTCCAGCCAAGAAGTAAAAACAAACATTGCACAAGTGGACCCCTAACTCTGTCAAGGACCTTGGAGTGCTCATCTCTAATGATCTAAGTGCCAGAATCCACTGTAACAACATTGCCAAAAAGGCATTCAGAGTTATTAACCTAATCCTGCGTAGCATCTTCTCCGGTAATATTGTATTGCAAAACTAGGGCAATTAAAACCTTTGCTAGACCAATTCTCGAATACAGCTCGTCTGTCTGGAACCTCGACTGCATATCGGACATTATCTGCTCGCAATAGAACACCTTACTCCACCAGGCTTGAAATTTTGGGCTTAGACAACTTAGAACTACACCGCTTCGGTCGGACTTAAGCGTAGTACATAAAATTATCTGCTACAATGTCCTACCTGTCAATGACTACTTCAGCTTCAACCACAATAATACATGAGTACATAACAGATACAAACTCAAGGTAAACCGCTCCAAACTCGATTGCAGAAAATATGACTTCAGCAACAGAGTGGTCAACGCATGGAATGCCCTACCTGACTCTGGTTTCTTCCCCAAACCCCCAAAACTTTAACCTTAGATTGTCTCCTGTTGACCTCACCCCATTCCTTTTATTTATTTATTTTTGTTACAAATTTCAAATTCCTTTTACAAACAAGGTGTTGTCCAGGTTGCTCTCTTTTACATTCTCTCACGTAGCTAATTTGTTTTACAACACATTACCATTTCTAATTTCAGCCCCATATACTTTCTTCCCATTTTAAATTTAATTTCCCCTTAACCTATAAACAGTATCATTTTTCGCCCTTTCAGAAAATATACCAAATTTATCATTGCCTTTTCCATGTATTATTCTAATTTCTATAGGTGGCATATATCCTCAAATTCAATTTTAACATAATGAGCAATTTACTTATTTGGTTATCTACAATTATCATCTTATTTAACTATATATTATTAGCAGTATTAACATATTTCATTTTTCTACTGATACAACCCTTTTTTCCTTTCCATTCTTGAGAAATCTGTAAGGGGTGTCCATAAGTGCACCAACATGCCTACCGTCCCTGTCCTAATGTTCCTTTTTATTTGTACCCATTTCATGTATTCAAAATGATGTTTATACTTATATACCATATTTTTCAGAGTATAAGATGCACTGGAGTATAAGACGCAACAAGATTTTAAAGAGGCAAATTAAAAAAGCTTTTGCACTCTGTAGACCTTGCCAAAATGGCCCATTTTTCACAAAAATGGGCCCATTTTTTGTCAAAAAAGGGCATGCATAGCCTTTAGGAGGCTTATAGAGTGCTCCTGAGGGCCGGGGAAGGCAAAAGTGAGCAAAACACAGCCCATTTTTTGCTCATTTCTGCCCTCCCCAGCCCCCAGGAGCACCCTGGAAGCCTCCTAAAGGCAATGCACAGCCATTTTGGCAAAGGGGGTGGGGTTTCAGGGGACCAAAAATGCTTTATTCAGTGTATAAGACGCACCCAGATTTTCACCCCCTTTTTTGAGGGAAAAAGGTGTGTATTATACTCTGAAAAATATGGTATGTTATCTAATACAGGGGTCTCCAACCTTTGCAACTTTAAGGCTGAAGGACTTCAGCTCCCAGAATTCTCCAGCCAGCTTTGCTGGCTGGAGAAGTCTGGGAGCTAAAGTCCTTCAGACTTAAAGTTACAAAGGTTGGGGACCCCTGATCTAAAACATGCTTGATGAAATAAATAAAAATTAAAAAATATATGTTGCAGTATATCTTATAGCTCCTTTCTTCCACAAAGGCCATGATTGAGTACATTGGGGGGGAATGTCCAGACAATGAGAATTCTACTCACCTTTATAGCCTCTTAAGCCAAAGATTCCTGGCGGTCCCCTTGGCCCAGGGATACCTGGCTCCCCAGGTTCTCCCCTGATGATTGCACCTGGTGTGTCTATCGTTTCTGCATTTGGGGTGGAAAAAGATTTTAAAATCCACAAGAATCTAGACAACTGGATAATCATGACAAGCAGAAAGATGATATTTCCTTGCAGCCAAGAGAAAGCAGGCCACTTTTAATACATAAAAATCAGTGCAGAATAAAAGTTGTACCCGATCTTAGACTTACCTGAAATACCTGGTAACCCTGGATTTCCGGGTAACCCTGGATCTCCATCTTTCCCAGGTAGGCCTGGAGATCCAACTGTAGTCCTTCCTGGGTCTCCTGGTTCACCTTTGAATCCCGAGGTCCCTGGGACTCCTGTTGGGCCTGGGGGACCTAAATGAGGACTATGTTTCAGGAGTTATCATCTCAATTCATTTCCTCCCATACCCAATAATCTGCTCCTTCATTTTCTGATTCAGAATCCAACTTTCTAATTCAAAGCATCTTGGCCAGGTAAGCCAACACTCAGCATTCCTGTTGGACTAGAAGAGCTGCGGACAGTTAAAGAAAACTGTGTCAGGGTTCCAGATAGCACCCAAGAGGAAACCAGAGTCCAAGGCAAAGTATTGCTCAAAGTTCCAATTGATGAAGAGAGCCATGTTGGCACATCTGGGACAACCTGAATTGGAGAGCTTCCTGGTTTTCCCCACCCAGTTGAAAGTTCAAGATCTTGCCCCCACACCCACAAGTCCATCCCATGGTCCAATCTCCCACTGCCACACTGGCAGTTCCACCCATCCAATTCTGGTCAGATGCAGAGGTGTAGAGACAAAGGATGACCTTGACTTTCTAGAAAGAATTTTGTTATGGCTACATGGCATCTCACTCCTTACAATCCCCCCTCCCATTTCCCCACCATAGAAAATGCATAGCAGAATAATAGAAAGTGTGGCAGGCCGAAGATCCAAAAGAAAAGATGGCTGCAGGCCTGACGAACTGTTCTGCTAGCATTTGGGACCAAGCTTTGCTTGGGATGCCACCATTGGCTTCAAGGAGAGGAGAAGAAGGCATATTTTAGTGGAGATATGCCAGATGTGTCCTCTTTGACTGACCTCTTTGAGCTTCAGCTCACATTGCGCTCAGCCAAAGACTGCCAGTTTTGGTTCGCAAAGATGGGTCTAACTGACTAAGTAGGGGTTCAGTGTGGAAGGTTTTTTAATTTAACATATGAAGATTCATAGATAATCCATAAGATCACGGTGGTTGGACACTATCAAAGCCGATACCAGACAGAGAATAGAAAAATTCAGAGTAGTAGTGCAAGATCGAAAGATGTGGGGAGATCTGGCTCATAGAATCGCCAAGAGTCAGACTAAACTGAACAATCATCATCATCATCATCATCATCATCGATCTGTGATGGCCCAAAATGGCATGCGAAGTCATGTTGCCTGGCATGCGCAGCCTTTCTTATTTGTCTTCTGGGTTTCTGGCACGCATGAGTGCATGATGATCAGCTGTCCTTCGCACACATGGCAGTACCGAAAACAGGCCTGCACATGCGTACCAGCCCGCTGATTGTCAGATGCACATCTGTGCCAGAACCTGGAACTCCAGCTTTTCCAGAGCGCGATCCCTTCACAAGTGCACCAGTACCAAATACAGGCCTGTGCGTGCATGTCGGCCAGCTGATTGTCGGGGGTGCATGTGTGCTAGAACCTGGAAGTTTGGTTTTTCCGGAGTGTGGCCCTGATGTTTCCAGGTGACCTTTTGGGCAGTCAGTGCCGAAAAAGGTTCACCATCACTGTCAGAGATGAAACTGGATGAGAAAGATGGAAGGGCAACACAAATACAGCAGGAAGGATGGATGGATGGAGATAATTTCATCCCTTCCTTCCAGAAATTAAGGAAAGGATATGCCATTTTCCACTCATTTCTGCTTCCCCAGCCCCCAAGAGCACTCTGGAAGCCTCCTAAAGGCTATGCACGGCCATTTTGGTGAAGGGGCGGGGTTTCCGGAGGCCAAAAATGTTGCATTCAGTGTATAAGACGCACCCAGGTTTTCAGCCTCTTTTTTTGAGGGAAAAAGGTGCGTCTTATACTCCGAAAAATACGGTAGGTTACCTGGAAAGGTTGGAGGACGTCCTGGTTGCCCAAGAAATCCTGGCAAACCGATATTCCCCTCATCTCCTCTAGGTCCAGGGCTTCCTGGTGTGCCGGGGTCTCCGGCGGGACCTAGGATTTAAAAGGTGGAAAGAAAATAACTTCAGAACTTCTCTTCATTTATCTCACTCATTATATCCGTAGCCTACTTTTGGAATGTAAGAAGCTGATTTTGTTGTGGCCCGCCAGGGGTCAGCAGAGCTGGCAGCAGATTCGGGCAGTGAGGAGGTTGGGGAGAAACATGGGTGAGTCCTGGAGTCTGGGGAAGGCTCAGATGAGGGCTCTGCGTCAGAAGCAGAGATGGGGCCGAGGCTGTCTGGCGGTGATCAGGTGCCTACGGAGCGAGACAGCAGTGAGGCAGATGTACAGCTGGAGCCTGTTCCCAGTGTGCGCATGCTGGCAGAGTTGCCAGATGAAAGGAAGAGCTAAGGAACAAGGGTTGACTTGGGAGTAAGGCCACAGGTGGATGATAAATGACCCCTCCCAGAGGAAATAAAAGAGGAGCAAAAGGGGAGTGGAGTTTGCAGGAGAAGATTAGTTCATTCCTGCATTCTTGCCAAGTATTGAATGAATCTGAAAGATATTAGCCTGGCCATTCTCCAAGCCTGATAAAGTGTCAGTAACAGGGGTGGGTGGCTACCAGCATTACTGCCGGTTCGGCATGCAAAAAAATGTAAAAAGATAAAATCTTTTAAACTTATTCTTATCTTATTCTTCATACACGTTAAAGAAGACATGGATTTGTAAGGAAAATCATCCACCTGATATGACAGCACCATTTCTGTCAACAATTATTGGAGGGCCTGGTGGACCCACATCGCCAAATTCACCCTGGAAGCAAGAAATAGAAAACACAAGAGCTTCACAGTTTGGTCAAAAGGTTTCTGCTTCATCCAAAATGTAACTTGGGATAGTAGGGCACAAATGCAAAGTTGGGGAATGGCTGAATGACTGTACGAACGAAAGCAAAATAAAAATCAGAAGACGAATCTGTCAGGGAGAAAGCTTGGCTAGATGTTTTTCTCCTTAAAAAAGAAAAAAGAAAACATGAGTTTTCAGCTATTTTGAATCAGGAAACATTCCTGTAGATCAGGGGTCTCCAACCTTTGTAAGTCTGAAGGACTTCAGCTTCCAGACTTCTCCAGCTTTGCTTGCTGGAGAATTCTGGGAGCTGAAGTCCTTCAGTCTTAAAGTTGCAAAGGTTGGAGACCCCTGCTGTAGATGAGCCTTACTACACTGTGTAAGTGTAAGCCTTAGGAACACATTATGAAGATTCTCCTTTCAAGGTCTGCTTTCCAGGTCTATCCGAAGGGAAGAAGGATCAGACCAGGAAAGGACTTGATTGGGTAAAGTTACAGAATGTGTTTGAAGATTAGTAGCTCAGGTTGGTACTTAGGCTGTTAGTTTGAGCTCCGAGCTTGGCAATTTGGTTGCAAACGTTTCGTCACCAAAACATTTCAACTAGTGATGGGATTCACAATTTTTTTTTTACTACTCGTTCAATGGTTGTGGCTTGGTGGGCGTTGTGTGGCTTGGTGGGCATGGCAGGAGAAGGATACTGCAAAATCCCCATTCCATCCAGATCAGCTGGGACTCGGGAGGCAGAGAATAGATGGGGGCATGGCCAGCCAGAGGTGGTATTTACTGGTTCTCGGAACTACTCAAAATTTCCGCTACCGGTTCTCCAGAACCGGTCAGAAACGGCTGAATCCCACCTCTGGTTTTAACCAAACTGTTGAGCTCAGAGCTCAAACTAACAGCCTAAGAGTTATAAACATTCATAATTTGTGGGCCTGTTTTGCAAGAGGGGGGAACTATTATTCTTTTTTATATATATAATTTTTATTATTATTTTTCAATTACAAAAATAAACATTTCATCTTTCCTCATGCGGTGTGTTGCCTGGGTACAAACATCTCTGTGCAACATCGTTCCTTTTTTGCCACATCTTTCATATTCATATTAACATTATTTCCCTAAGTTTAGTATTATAATACATTAAGCATTTAAACGTTATGGAACGCTCCATTTTTCTTCTTAATATCTTCTAGTAATAGTAACATGTTAACATTAAACACCTTTATTCTCATCATACACAGGCTAACAGTTTCCGTCTTAATTATCTCTCTCTCTAAGTTTATTGTCTGCTTATTTTTTAGCTTTCTTCATTTCCAAACTCCTTTTTTTATTCTCCAAGCATTGGTAAAATACTTCCCAAACCATATAATATTCAGTTTGCTCTTTCTCCTTAATTGCTAATGTTAATCGGGGGGGGGGGGGGGGGGGGGGGGGGGAGGACCATTATTCTTAAAATATACCTACCAATATTCAACTGGGAGGAAATCTATGTGTATGTCTTTTATTCCCCTTTGAAAACTCTTGTTTAGTTTTTGAATTTTTCTTCCTGTTTTGGGAGTTTGCATTTTAACATTGTGAATACAATTAAAAAAACATTATTATTTTTTTTTTAAAGGGAAAGGACTGTCCAGTCACAGCTACCTTTGGGCTATTTCCCTGTCTTGTCTAAAGCTAAAATATTCGTACTACCTGGTCAATTTTTCATTTGGGGGGGGGGGGGTTACCTTTCCACCTGGAGAGCCATCCCAACCAGGAAATCCCGATTCGCCCGGAACTCCCTGAATGACAATGAAAGATGATTCATTTATTGAAAATCATTTCTTCTGCACACTGCAGGATATGTTTGAGCGGAGTGGTTGAGCAGCAAGCACGCAGACAAGCCAACCCTAACTCTAATAAATAACAATGAATACAAATAAATAAAATAAGCTCCAATGAAGGCTCTGGATAGACTCTTGCATACAGGGAAATTGCATGCTCATAAAGAATCCAACTGAATCATCAATGAAATTAAAAGCCCAAATCGACCTAAACATGACAGTTGTGCACTCCATTGCCTTTACATCCCAAAGGTCCAGCAGAAGAATTAAAGGGTCTCAAATGCCTTTTTGGAACTCGCAAATAATTAGAGTCCAACTGCCTGCCCAAAGTCTTGATAAAATAGCTTCTCCTTTAAAGGGTCATGTCAGGGTTCCAAACAGCATCCTCAAACAAGTCACACTCCAAGGCTAGACGTCCCTTAAAGTTGCAATTTATTAAAAGAGCCAGGTTGGCACATCTGGGAAAACCTGAATCTGAACGCTTTTCCCACCAAGATGAAAGTTCAAGATCTTGCCCAACACCCATAAGTTCCATCACATGGTCCAATCTTCCACTGCCACAAAGGCAGATTTCTCCCACCCGGATCCAGCGACAAAGATGACCTTGGCTTTCTAAGAAGAATGTTATTATGGCTACATATCATCCAACTCCATATAATCCCCCCTCCCACTTTCCCACAGTAGAAAGTGTGGCAGGCCGATAGCTTGCAGGCATGACAGATCAATTCCTTGGGTGTCCAAACACACTTGGCCAATGAAGAATTCTATTCTATTCTATTCCATTCCATTCCATTCCATTCTATTTTCAAGAGCCAGGATCTCCGGTATAAAACTAGACATATGGTTCCAAAATGTTCTGCTGGACCTCACCAGAAAATGCCCACTATGGCATCATCTGCTAGATGAATAAAGATATTTGAATACACAACATACCTTTCTGCCTGTGTTCCCATCAGGTCCCCTCTGTCCCATGTCTCCCTAAAATGAAAGAAAATCAAATGTGCTGTTGAGTATGTGCTCCAGGTTGACACCTACGCGTTCCTCCACTGCGCTTTGCCACGCCTTAGAGCCCAAGTCTTTCGGGGAGTCTGGTGTACCTTTGCTAAGCAATTGGTCATTAGTGAAAACATCTACAGACCCCTCACATCCTGGACATCAATTGTTTCAACTTCTACCCTCAAAAGAACACTATAGAGCACTGCCCACCAAGACAACTGGACACAAGAACAGTTATTCCCCATCACTCCGCTAAACAAATAATTCCCACAACACTGTCAATAATTTACTAAGACTGTATTACTATTCTTCTTCTCTTCCTTCCTAGTATCTATCTCTCCCTACTTACGGCCATAACCATGTTGCTTGCATCTTTACATTTTTTATTGTTTTATTGTTTCCTAGTATCATTTGATTGCTTATTAGTATCCTATGACTATCACTAAGTGTTGTATCTTATGATTCTTGATGAATATATTTTATTCTCCTTATGTACACGGAGAGCATCTGCACCAACGACAAATTCCTTCTGGGTCCAATCACACTTGGCCAATCAAGAATTCTATTCTACCTGTACAAATATTTTCCAAAGAGCAAGATTTTGTGAAACTACTTACCCTTGGTCCTGGCAAACCGGGGACACCTTTTTCTCCCTTTTCTCCAAAGGCCCAGAAACCCTAAACAAACAAACAAAGAAAGAGAAAATAGAAAAGAAGAACAAGATAAGATGGATGATTCCATGTCTTTGTGTAGACTTAATTTTTTCCTACCAAGCCTCTGGATGCCAGAGCTCTCTGCTTTGCGATCTGATGCACAAAACCACATCTCTACCTCCATAAGTGTTCCGGGTCTTTTCTTTAAGATTCTCTCATTTACATAGTCCTTTTTACATCCTAGTTTCATTTTCACTTTCTGCCAAACTATTCTCTTCCATTATTTTTCATCTTTATGATTTTTTCTTAATGCATGAACAATATCTTCGATTGCTCCTTCAAAGTTACACCAAATTTTCCTTTCTTATTTTCTCCATTGGTAAAGTTTGCTGTTGTGGCCCAGCCGGCTCTGGATGAGCTGGTGATGGACTCTTCTAGTGAGGAGTCCTATGTGTCTGCCCTGGAGGAGGAGGGAGACCTTGAGGAAGCAGAGAGTCTGGTTGGCCACCAGGAGGCGCCTGGGTCATGGAGCAGTGGGGAGGATCAGGGGCAGTTTGTCCCTGATGCTAGATTACACAGGGCTGAGAAGAGGAGGCAACAGTTACGTAAGAGGCAAGCTCGGAGGCCCTGAATTGGAATCAGCTGGTTGATGAGTGGCCCCTCCCAAGAGAGTTTATAAGGAAGGCTGTGGGATGGGGTCATTTGCAGGAAACAACATTGGTAACTCCTCCTTGGAAATTCTGGTCAGTCACGTCTGTACTTCTCTGTCTGTTCTCAGTTACGTGAGTCCGGTCTCATAGCCAAGGAGATAGTGGCAAGCAGCCAAGCGTGTGTGTGTGTGTGTGTGTGTGCACGCGTCTGTGGGGGCAGAACAGTTTGCTATAACCAGGCTTTGAAATGGAGATGAGCACCACCCCCTAGAGTCAGGAACGACTAGCACGTATGTGGGAGGGGAACCTTTACTTTTACCTTATTCTACTGTGGCTTAAAGAGATACTTCTCAGAAGTCCACAAGTTGGCTTCATAAGCCTAGAACAAATTGCCTTTTCTCACCACACTTCCCAACAATGGATATCAAGACGTTTACTTCCATTGCAGATATGCATTTTTCCTTTATCTGCAGGTAAGAACCAGTTTTGACAATTTGAAAACTAAGATGGTCATGGCCAGCTCATTTTGAGTCAGCTAACGTTTCTTCAAAACATTTCCCCAAAACTTTCTATTCTTGCCAATGTTTTGGGATGGCTTATTTCCCATCTTCCCATTGTTAGCCAAGTTGCCTCCCTAGTCGTCAAAAATTACAATAAAAAGATGAAGCAATAGGACTGAACATGGCCTATATTTAACAGAGTTACACTTAATAGATGTAGGTTTAAGGCCCTGAATTAATTTTTATTTAATGCCATGGATCTTTTGTTTTCCATTTTATCTTTTTCCTGGGTTTCATCCTGTCCCTTATCTTCAGTTTATTTTAATCGCTGCAAGGCATACATTGTTCCTTTGCAATATCAATACATTTCATATCGTTCAGTTGTTATACTTCACGGGTGCATAAAAAATACGCACGCACAGAAAGAATCTGTGTTAATTTGTGGTGAATTGACATGCAATCAATGCCTTTACTTTGCATATCTCATTGTTTGTGTTCAAAATAAGTTCAAGTAAGGTTTTATCTATAAACAAGAATCGCTCAGGGGATCTGACAGCACACACCCCTGCTGACCTCACTTTACTGCTTGTTCTGCATCTCCATTTTTTAAAATCAATTTTCTGCATTACGGCTCACTCAAAGGTTACATTAAAAAGCACGTATCGTCTCCCTTAGACAGCAATGAACCACTCTGGAGTATCCAACCACTGACAGAAAACCCCTCATGATGCACCTCTTATTTGGAGAAGAGAATGCCCTGCAAGCCATTTAATGACACCATTAGTAAACAATTTACTCCATGGTTGCAAAGTTTCCTAAAACACTCTTTTCTTAGATTACAAAGACAGCGGCATTTGCAAATGTTTCGTGGGGGTAGAAAATTCATTGCCACCACCCAAGAAGGGACCAGAGATGATGGCGTGGGGTTGGAAGGTAGGGGAGAGAAAGAATCATTGTGCAGGATTTGTGCCAGATGTTAAGAAGCTGCAATAAAAACTTCTGCCTATATGAGCTGTCATTGAAACTATCCTTCTGAAGGAGAAGCATTAGTCAAAAATTCCAATTTACATTAGAGGGAATTTGTTTATAAGTAACAGAAAACCCCAAACAGAAACAAGCCAAAAAATGATGCTTCCATTATTGCGATGAAAATACACCAATACTGTAGGACTCGTTACCAAGGCTTTGTTATCCCTGTGGGGAAACCATGCTCATACTCAGACAATGACGGGATGATGGGGACAAGGAGAAGACAAACATGTGGTGAGAAGATGCTCAGACTCTCCTCTTTCTCCTCCTCCCTCGTGTTCAGAAGAAGCGTGGGAACCCTTTTGCTTCCACGTTTGTCAAACATGGCTTCATTCTAGATGGGTGCTGTTAAGGATATCTCCATTAGGACAGGGGTCTCCAACCTTTGCAACTTTAAGTCTGAAGGGCTTCAGGTCTCAGACTTCTCCAGCCAGCTTTGCTGGCTGGAGAATTCTGGGAGCTGAAGTCCTTCAGACTTAAAGTTGTAAAGGTTGGAGACCCCTGCGTTAGGAGACCAAAAAATGTGCAACGGAATGTAGCAAGAGCTATGTTGCTAGGTATCCACACTATCAGTCACAGACACTGAAGATAAAACAAGTAGACTTTTACTTGCGGTGGAAAAAATAAAGTAAGATACTTCTTCACAAACAAGTCCTGAATTAAATAGTCTATAACTCAAACAGTTGACTTACAGTTGCTCAACTCACGTTTCTCTTTGCTTTTGCTGATCTAAGCGACATACAGAGCCTTCATCCAAGAGATCAGCGTCTAACAGTGATTGTGGCTCCCTCTTATGGCTGATTGAGGAAGCAGCAGCCAACCACATTCCACTATAGCAGTTAAAGTTACAGATACCAATTCCAATCATGGCTTATATATATTGCCAACCCAACACTAGGATCATATTCCTAACAGGTGCCTCAGTTGGGTTGGAGTTTCTTCTGAACTATGTGCCACTTCTAACCTCTTCAAAGGGTCAACAAAGGTTGGACGAAACATCTTACCGGAAGTCCAGGAACTCCTGGTGGGCCTGGAATACCTTTGGCTCCAGGAACTCCCTGAAACAAACAAGTACAAAATCAAAACTCTCAGTAACGTATCACTACTCAGTACTGTTCAGATCTAGATTTGAACATTCATTTTTACGTCTATTCATTTCTCCTATTGACATCCAAATTCTAAACCGTGGTTAATCATCGCTGTCAATTTATACTGAGTCATCTTGTGAGTCATACAGCTTGAAGTTACCTTATTTCAAAATTGTTCAGCCTAGAACAAATGGCCTTTTCTTAACAAATTGTTAAGACTCATCCATTTGTTGAGTCTGGAAAACAGGGCATTTCTACATTCTGCGTTGGTGTCAGTTGTGGATTTCTAATAGAGATAATTTGAGTGAGCAGAACCAGTTGCAGAAAAAACATGAAGTTAATAAAAAGAAGAACTAGGGGAGACACGATAGCAGTGCTCCAATATCTCAGAGGCTGCCCCAAAGACGAGAGGGTCAACTTATTCTCCAAAGCACCTGAAGGCAGGACAAGAAGCAATGGGTGGAAACTAATCAAGGAGAGAAGCAACCTAGAAGTGAGGAGAAATTTCCTGACAGTGAGAACAATGAATCAGTGGAGCAGCTTGTTTCCAGAGGGTGTGGATGCTTCATCATTGGAGGGTTTCAAGAAAAGATTGGACAACCATTTGTCCAAATTATATAAGGTCTGCTGCCATGGGCATTGAGTTGGACTAGAAGACCTCCAAGGTCCTTCCAATTCTTGGAATACTGCATCCAATTTTGGTCACCACTATATAAAAAAGATGTCGAGATTCTGGAAAGACTGCAGAGAAGAGAAACAAAGATGATTAGGCGGCTGGAGGCTAAAGCATAGGAAAAATGGTTGCAGGAATTGAGTCTGGTTAGTCTAGAGAACAGAAGAACTAAGGGTAACATGATAGCAGTCTTCCAATATTTGAGAGACTGCCACAAGGCAGAGGAGGGGGTGTCAATCTATTCTCCAAAGCACCTGAAGGAAGGAGAAAAAGCAATGGATGCAAACTAATCAAGGAGAGAGAGAACCAACTTAGAAATAAGGAGATGTTTCCTGAAAGTGAGAACAATTAACCACTAGCACGGTTTCCCTCTAGAGGTTGTGGATGCTCCACCACTGGAGAGTTCAAGAAAAGATTGGACAACCATTTGTCCAGAATGATTTAAGGGCAGAGGGTTGGACTAGAAGACCTCCAAGGACCCTTCCAATTCTGTTCTTCTGTTATCTAACACTGAAGCAAAAAAGTTCTCACTCTCTCTTGCAACCCTGCTGGGGAAGATAAAGTGTGGTTTGCAATTACGTACATCAGTGGTGGGTTCTGGATCCCGTTGCAATCAGTATGGGGCCCGACGTCCTCCACATGACAATGGGGCCCGACGTCCTCCACATGAATGTGCACGCATGCTTCCTACCCTGCAGCGATGCTCGAGCTGCTCGGCTGAGCTTCGTGCAGGCGCTGTATGCGCCGTGCACGTGAGCGGAAGTGCCAAAGAGTTTAAAGACAGGTAAGGACGACAGGTGGGCGGGTGAGCCCTCCGAAGCACCGTACCAGATTGGTATCCGGTGCTCCGGGCAGGCACCGGTACGCTCATACCAGGGCATACTGTTAGCAACTCTGGGTTCAGAATCAGTGTTACAAGTCTGGTCCCGTAACCAGTGTTAGGGGTAACAAACACCCCCATTTGAAAATGAATGCGGAATAGCGTAATTCACCGGACAGTAAAGAGATACATTGCTTTAACCACACACAAACTCTAAAACAGTGATAGTAAGAAAATAAATAGTCTTTACTTTGTAGCAACTAAAATACTCCTTTCGACTAGTGATACTAACTTCTCAAACAATAACAGTCCTTCACCAAAGACAGAGTTATCTTACAGTGATGCAAAACAAATACTTCTTCTTTCTTCAGTCTTCAGCTTCAGCTCCTCAACGGCAAACAGTAAGCACAGGGATCAAAGGGATCGAAAAGGGAAATGAACTGTGTTTCTGAGCTTCCTTTTATGGTGGAGCTGAGAAGCACAGCCAATCAGAATTCAACATAGTTCTTTAAGTTACACATACTCTTTAAGAATACTGGCTTAAATATATTGTCAACCCAACATAAGGATAAATATCCTAACACAGGGCATAGCTGGCTGGGGAATTCTGGGAGTTGAAGTCCACCAGTCTTAAAAGAGCCGACTTTGCAGACCCCTGTCCTAACACATACCTGGCTGGGGACAAACAACCTGCAACCCACCACTGACATATATCCCAAATAACTTGATGAAGTCAAAGAGCTGAGATTGGTTAATTTAAGGCCACCGACTGGGCTATCGGACACATAGTACCTGGTTACAAATCAAAAGCTACCATATGTGTGCTGCTATTTGTTTCTTTAAGAGATTACATCTTCCACCTGGGTAAGCAGAATTTCACGACCCAGAGATTTCGCTGAAAAAAAACAAGTTTGGTATGCTAACATTTCCATGGTAATGATTACAACCTTGGGCATCCTTTTGATTGCCTCTTGTCTCGGGAAAGTTGACATTCTCAGAGACAAACATTCAAGAGCCCTCCTCTTTCAAGAGCAAACCTTCAGGATTCTTTGGGGTTTGGGAGAAACAGTGTTGGAAATCATTGATCAAACACTGCAGAAATTAGACCTTAAATGAGTTAATCATTTACTGAAATGAAGAAATGTCCAGGACTGGCTTAAATAGCTTTCCCCCCCCCCCCCCCCCCCTTCTTCTGGGCTTTTTGAAAGGGAGAATAATCACTTTTTTCAACAGACTGGAAATCATTTTAATTGTTGGGAGGTTTATGCTACGTTCTCTTATCTTTGCTTTTCCCCAGGGAAGGGAAGGTTGGGAGGATGTGCTTAAATTCTTCGGCAAATTCCTACGTTTTGTTAACAAAGAAGAATGTGTTAAGTTTACTGATTCGCCAAGGAGTTAATCTAGGAGCTGACTCTGAATTTCCAATTAATTAGTTGTGCTATCTTTTAAATAACAGCCAAAGTATCAAAGTTACAAGAAAGTCAAGAGTAATTTCACTTCAGCCACAACATTTGAAATTTTCCAGGAACAGACATTCCATAACACACCTACACATCCATTTATTCCATTACTGAATGACAAATGTATCCAGGCCTATGAATCTTTTCCTAGATTAGAGTCTGCTTAAAAAAAAACCAAAACAGACCTTAGCCTGCCAAAGCTTATATCATAATAAATTAATTGGTGTTGCCCTGTGCTCAGCCATGAATAAATCTGCCTCATCTGATAGCTTCAACTTTCATACTTTCTGAAAGGTTACTTTCTAATCTCTTACTGTGCAAATGTGCAAATATTGGGCTGAAAAGCTAGCAGGAACATTTGTGGGCTTTTTGTGACCTGTTTCTCTGCATGTGCTTGTATTTTCTTCCAACATATGCAGTTTTGCATACATTCCCCTGGATCTTCATTTTATTATATCCTAGGGCAATGATGGTTAACCTTTTTTGGTGCCCAGTGCCCAAAGTACATGTAATACAATACAATACAATAGCAGAGTTGGAAGGGACCTTGGAGGTCATCTAGTCCAACCCCCTGCCCAGGCAGGAAGCCCTATACCATTTCAGACAAATGGCTATCCAACATCTTCTTGAAGACTTGCAGTGTTGGAGCATTCACAACTTCTGGAGACAAGCTGTTCCACTGATTAATTGTTCTAACCATCAGGACATTTTTTCCTCAGTTCTAAGTTGCTTCTCTCCTTGATTAGTTTCCACCCATTGCTTCTTGTTTTGCCCTCAGGTGCCTTGGAGAATAGCTTGACTCCCTCTTCTTTGTAGCAACCCCTGGGATATTGGAAGACTATTGTCCTGTCTCCCCTGGTCCTTCTCTTCACTAGACTAGCCATGCCCAGTTCCTGCAACCGTTCTTCATATGTTTTAGCCTCCAGTCCCCTAATCATCTTTGTTCCTCTTCTGTGTCCTCTTTCTAGAGTCTCCACATCTTTTTTACATCGTGGCAACCAAAACTGGATGCAGGATTCCAAGCGTGGCCTCACCAAAGCAGGACAAAGTGGTATTAACACTTCGTGTGATCTTGATAGGCAACCATGGATTGGAAACTTGAAAAAAAGTGCCTGAAGAAGCTTATGTCCAACCTTTTCTATGCTATTTCCAAAAACAAAACCACCCCTAATTTGTTGATGAAACTGTGAGAAATCTAGTCTGACTTTCAGCATCCTTTAAAAAAATATTTCATTCAGAGTTGATCAATTGTTAAGAGCAAACCTTTGCTCCTTGCTGTCCTTTGGTCAATCCCACATATTCTTCTGTTCCTGTGGAAGACGGAGGCCCCGCAGGTCCTGGCAGCCCCACATCTCCCTAATTGGAAAATAAAAATGGGTCAGTATTTTTAATCATAATCATATTTTTTGAATGATAAGCTGCCCAAAGTCATTGACCGAGATGCACAGCTATAGAAATTCAACAAATAATTTAGATGCAAGAAAAGCATCTGATTAGATGGCTTGTGCTTTTATCACCACTCTTGTGCCCAAAGAATTAAGGCTATAGAAGCACAAAATGATGTAGCTATCCTTAGCAAGGTGGGTAACTTGAAATGGCTGAGCAAATACAAACGTACTATTTGAAGTTACAACTGCCAAAACATCTTAGGGAGATATTTACACGAGCGAGATTCGAACTGCTTGACACAATGGTCAGATATGGGAGATTCCATTCTATGCCCTACAATGAGCGTCTCTGCATTTGCGGAGCAGAAGAGGTAGAAGGCCTGGCTCACATCCTATTTGATTGTTGCTTGTGTAAGGGATGAGAGACAGGGACCTTGGTCTACATACCAAATGCAGGACCCACTGGGATCCCCATATCAAAACAACTTATCTTATGTGCAGCCAGACCTGGAAAATAACATTTAACACAGCACAGTACTTAAGCAAAATGGTTCGGTTGAGATCTGCATATCTAGGACTGATTGGGGTAGATTGTAAGGGCGACACCGAAAGATTATTTTACGTCATTTTATTCTATTTTATATATTTTTCTATAAAATATATTGTATCTTATCTTATAGCTATTGTATTTTACCTTACTCTTACTTGAAATTGTTCAAATAAGGTTATATTGGCAATATGTGTTTGAACCTTGTGCTTTGATAGGGCCTATAGGCTAATTAGTAAAGCCATCATATCATAGACAAGGAGTACTCAACCTCAGGAATTCTGAGGTCTGTTGGTTAGGGAATTCCAGAAGTTGAAGTCCACAGAGTTGAAGTCCGCATATCTCAAAAATGCTGAAGTAGAGAAACACTTACTTTTTCTCCTGTTTCTCCATGGAAAACGAGACCGCTACTGCCCTGCAAAATAACAAAAATAAACACCAAATCGTTGTTGTTTATTTTATTTTATTTTATTTTATTTATTTTTCAAATTTATACCCTGCCCTTCTCCTGACAAGGACCCAGGGCGGCGCACAGGCAGTCTTAAAAACCATACAAAAATACATTATTAAAAAACTAATTAAATTATATCCCGTGCTAAAAACCCTTATAAAACCTTACGAATTAAAATTTATCAGAATAAAAGTCAGAAACGGGGGGCTATGCTAGGCCGGCTTGTTGGAATAAATACATCTTAAGACGCTGGCGGAAGAAGCGGAGGTCCGAGGTAGTGTGTAAATCGGGGGGCAGGTCATTCCAGAGGGCTAGGCCCACCACAGAGAAGGCCCTTCCCCTGGGCGTCGCCAACCGGCATTGCCCAGCCGACGGTACCCGGAGAAGACCCTCTCTGTGGGAGCGGAGCGGTCGAAGGGATTGTAATTTTTATTTTCCAAAAACGGTACAATTGAAACATAAAGACATCCAAATAGGAGTCAAAAGAAACAATCAATGGAATTAAAGCTTGTTTTCTTATATCTGTCTTCCAAAAGTGTTCATCAACATTCACTGTTTGAGAAAAAAAACACTTTAGTATTAGTTTTGGTAATCCAATCTGAGTTGATGAGGAATTAAAGCTAATTATTTGGGTTCAAAGTATTAAAATGTTTCTCTTTTCTCACACTAATTTCATTAGCTTGATGTCATACTAAAAGCGCTTGGACACAATAGGAATGGACAGAATATCATTAATTACAAATAGCTGCATTAATTGGAGTAATGCACATATTACAAATATATATTTTTGTAATCCTAGGGCTTGAGAAAGATCTAATTGAGGGAGTACTCATGATCATACTTGGGACCAATTATGTGGCTAACCAAAGCAGTTGTAGAGTTGTAAAGTTCTGCAGCTAATAAGCAGTTGTAAAACTGACTTTATGCCTTCTTTTGCCATGGTTTTTAATTGATTCAGTGTAGTTGTTAAGTGAATCATATGAGTTTGGAGTGGTTTACGTTAAGTTTATATCCATTGTATGTTCGTGTGTGGTTGTGGTTGAAGCTGAAGTAGTCATTGACAGGTAGGACCTTGTAGCGGATAATTTTATGTACTACGCTTAGGTCAAGCTAATGAAAGTGGTGTAGTTCTAAGTTGTCCAAGCCCAAAATTTCAAGATGGAGGTCCCAGCATCTCTGGGAGGAATGTTTATAATAGCCATGTGGGATATCTTACTAGAATGTCAAACTAGAGATAGTCATGGGAATGTAGGGTTCATTCAACTCTCAAGGCAGAAGAGTCTAGGGAACAGTTGTGTATTGGCTAGAATTTGCATTCGGACAGAAGGACTCTTCTCGTGAAATATCCCTGGACTCGCTCAATTGTGTCTGATATACAGTGTGGATTCCAGGCAGATGAGCTGTATTCGAGAATTGGTCTAGCGAAGGTTTTGTATGCCCTAGTTTGCAATACAATATGACCGGAGAAGAAGTTCTGTCCATCTTTACTGAAAAAAAATCGTCCTAAGGTTTATCAGGAAGGAAACAATGCTATTGATTTGATGGATGGCAGAATGCCAACAATCAATCAAACATGCTTACCACAGATCCTGGAAGTCCTGGAAAACCTGGGGGTCCCTAAATCACAAGAAAACGATATGAATCAGATGTTGCACTTCAGAAACAAATTTCATTTTATGGGTGGAACGAATAAATAAAAAGAGGGAGATGTTGTTAAAAAAAGGAAAGGCGAATGGCGCCTGGAATATCCCAAGTTATTCACAGTGCAACATTATTTAGGAAGCAAAGAGATGAATGATTGAGGAGTAGATGAGAGTGGCTGGCTTGTGCCAAACCCCCCTTTGCACGAGATGAGAATCTCACTCCTACATCCTATGCTGGGTCGATGCCCTTATATTTAATATTTAAGCAAATAGATCTCAAAAATAAGTATGTTTTGAAATTCATTGTAACCAAGATGGATGTTAAAAAAAAAAAAGAATGATTGAATGTATGAAATGTAATATGATATATCTATTTCTCACCACTATATATTTTCTAAAATGTATTTGTATGAAGACATACAAATACATGGGTATTTGAAAAAGGGTAGACGCCTCCCACCCAAACGACAGGAGATCAGAAGCCAAAGGGGGTGGAATTAAATCCTTTTTCACCTTGTCATTCTGTTTTCCCTCCTGAACCAGAGAAGGAATAACCTGAATAACCGGACACAGATTAATCTATCCTAATCAGAAGGGGGCTTGGAGGTCTTCTAGTCCAACCCTCTGCTCAAGCAGGAAACCCTATACCATTTCAGACAAATCTCTTTAAAAAAAAAAAAAACTCCAGTGTTGGAGCATCCACAACTTCTGTAGGCAAGCTGTTCCACTGGTCAATTGTTCTAATTCTTAGGAAATTTCCCCTTAGTTCTACGCTGATTCCCTTACGTCAGGGGTCTGCAAAGTCGGCTCTTTGAAGACTGGTGGACTTCAACTCCCAGAGTTCCCCAGCCAGCTATGCTGACTGGGGAACTCTGGGAGTTGAAGTCCACCAGTCTTCAAAGAGCCGACTTTGCAGACCCCTGCCTTACGTGATCTGCCATTCCATTGGGAGGAGGGGGGCTTAGTAACACCTACAACAACTGAGTTTTATGACTGGTTTCCTGTCGCTGGAAAGATGGAGGTCCCAGCACCTCTGGGAGGAATGTTTATAATAGCCATGTGGGATATCTTACTAGAATGTCAAACTAGAGATAGTCATGGGAATGTAGGGTTCATTGAACTCTCAAGGCAGAAGAGTCTAGGGAACAGTTTCACACTTGTGTATTGGCTAGAATTTGCATTCGGACAGAAGGGAGGGGTCACCATCAGTAAAACCCCACTCGCATAGCCTAAAGGCTTTTAGATGCTGCTTTGCCTTTAATGGATTGCCATTCTGCTTAATAAAAGGCTCCTTTTGAAGACATCCACTTCAAGAGTTTTTACTTTGGTATACTGCTGGTATACTGCTGGGAAGGGGGTAGAGTTAGAATTAAAACAAGAGGAGAGGCGGAGGCTTTCCTTAGAAAGCACTCCCCACTCCTAGAAGGAAAAGAGGGAGCAGGAGGGGCCGCGGCGCCACCCACTGAAGAGAAGGAGGAAGAAAAAACTATTGCTAAGAGACGCGGATCTCAAAAATAAGTATGTTTTGAAATTCATTGCAACCAAGATGGATGTTAAAAAAAAAAAAAGAATGATTGAATGTATGAAATGTAATATGATATATCTATTTCTCACCACTATATATTTTCTAAAATGTATTTGTATGAAGACCCGGAGGCGATCACCTACCCCGACATGGAAGTCCTAAAATGTTATCATTGAACCTTACCACTTCTGCTTTTCCTATAAAAATTGTAAAAATCAATAAAAATTGTTTGGAGAAAAAAAAGAGTTTTTACTTTCTTAAGCTAGGATAGGAGCCATTACACTCTCCTTGATTAGTTTCCCTTCATTGGTTCTTGTCTTGCCTTCTGGTGTTTTGGAGTGATACTAAAGCGGTATTTCAGTACAACCAAGGATTGTATTAGCTTCTTTGGCTGCCACTACACACAGCTGGCTCGTGTGTAAGAGACCTTGGAGTCCTAGTGAATGATCACTTAAATATGAATCAGCAGTGTACAGCAGCCGCCGCCGAAAAAGCGAATGCAAACCTTGGTTGTGTAAACAGAGGCACGGAATCAAAATCATGTGAAGTATGAGTACCGCTTTATAAAAAAAGCCCTAGTAAGACCACACCTGGAGTACTGCATCCAGTTTTGGTCACCACACTACAAAAAGGCTGTTGAGACTTTGAAAAAAATTGCAAAGAAGCGCAACTAAGATGATTAAAGACCTGGAGACGAAAACATATGAAGAACAGTTGCAGGATTTGAGTTTGGCTGGTCTAGAGAAAAAAAGGACTAGGGGTGATACGATAGCAGTATTCCAGTATCTGGGAGGTTACCATGGAGAGGGGAGAGTTCAATTTATTTTCCAAAGCACCAGAAGGTGAAGACAAGAAACAATGGATGGAAACTAATCAAGGAAAGATGCAACCTGGAATTAAAGAGAAACTTCCTAACAGTGAGGTCAATTACCGTATTTTTCAGAGTATGAGACGCACCCAGGTTTCGAAGAGGCAATTGTTTTTTAAAAAAAGTAGGTAGGTAGATAGAGGGATAGAGAGGGAGAGAAAGAGAGAGAAATACAGTAGGTAGGTAGTGAGAGAGAGAGTAGGTAGGTAGGTAGGTAGGTAGAGGGATAGAGAGAAATAGAGAGAGAAATACAGTAGATAGGTAGGGGGAGAGAGAGTAGGTAGATAGGTATACAGGTAGATAGAGGTAGGGAGAGAGTGTAGATAGGTAGGTAGGTAGGTAGGTAGATGGATAGAGAGAGAGAAAGAGAGAGAGAGAGAGAGAGAGAGAGAGAGAGAGAGAGAGAGAAATACAGTAGATAGGTAGGTAGAGAGAGGGAGAGTAGGTAGGTAGATGTTTCCAGGTGTATTTACCCATGTGCTGGAGAAGGAAATCACTGACCACATTTGGAACAAATCTTCGTTTCTGCAGGCACAGCACTTGACCAACATAATTCTCATTGGCCACTGTAACAAACAGCTTTCCAAAAGGAAAAAAAAAAAACCTTTTTGCACTTTGCAAACCTCCCCCAAACGGCCCATTTTTTGCGAAAATGGGCCTGTTTTTTTTCAAATAAAAGGCATGAATAGCCTTGGGGGGGCTTGAAGAGTGCTCCGGGGGGGGGGTCAAAAATGAGCAAAAAACCAGCACATTTATCATGAAAACGGGCCATTTTTTGGTCAAAAAAATTGCATGCATAGCCTTATGGAAGTTTATGGAGTGCTGCTGCGGGCTGGGGGGGGGCAAAAACACCCTGTTTTTTGCTCATTTCTGCCCTCCCCAGCCCCCAGGAGCTCTCTGGAAGCCTCCATAAGGTTATATGAACGACCATTTTGGTGAAGGGCGGAGTTTCAGGAGGCAAAAAATGCTGTATTCGATGTATAAGATGCACCCAGATTTTCAGCCTCTTTTTAGAGGAAAAAAGGTGCGTCTTATACTCCGAAAAATACGGTAACCAGCGGAACAGTTTGACACCAGAAATTGTGGGGTCTTCATCACTTGTGGTTTTATAAAGAAGAGACTGGACAGTCACCTGTCTGAAATGGTATAAGTTGGATCTCCTGCTTGAGCAGGGGGCTGGACTAGAAGACCTCCAAGGTCCCTTCCAGCTCTATTCTGATTCTAAACACTGTAGATACCAATCAGTAGCTATTTCACACATTCTGAACTAGCTACAATGGCAGATTATTCAGGATGTAATTAATAACAACAACAACAAAAAAGAATGGCTTACCGGAAATCCAGGTAGCCCAATGGGACCAGCAGGGCCGAATCGACCTGGAAAACCTTTAGGTCCCTGTTCAGAAGGACAAAAAAGGCAAGAAAGAAAGCTCAGTAATCACGGGTCCTGCTCGTCCCCAAATGCGTTGACGGCTGCCAGGTTTGTAACCCAAACTCATCACAGTGTCATAAACACAATCATCGCACGTCATGCAAAACCAGAACTGTGCTGTTATCTCCTATTATTATTATTATTCTGTGGTTAATCTTTGGTGAGGTTCACAGCCTTTGGGGCTGGTTGGTAGCTCAACAGCTCGAGTCCTAATTAAGGACTTAGGAATTGTCAAGGTAACGTCGGAGGATAGAAGCTGTTCCAAGTAGGGTGGCTTTTTGTAGGGTCAGAGTGTTCAAGTCTGGTAAATTGAGAATTTCTAAATAGCGAGGTAGCCCTTTAGGTACTGATCCAAGGGCTCCAATTACAATCGGGACAACACACGACTTCTTTTTCCATAGTCGCTCAACTTCAATTTTTTATTATTATTATCTCTCTTGTCTTTGGCTTGATTACTTCCACAGTTAGAGGATGTTTCCTGGAGCGTAGAATCTCTCAAAACTCCCCCACCAGATAGAAAACATGATGCGAAAAGTAGAAGCAAATTTCGGGATGTCTGTTTATTTGCAAAGCCCAAAAGCCAGCCAAGAAAAAGGTAGGAAGCCAATTTTTATGGGTTTTTTTTTCTCCTTTCCTTTTCTTCCCTCTTGATTCTGGTTTATGGTTTATGGTTTATTGGATTTATATACCGCTCCTGTCTCCAGATGGACTCAGGGCGGTGCACAGGGAATTAAAATACCACAAGCAACAATACATACAATACAATAATAAAATAAGATTAAATTAGAATATCCTGTGCTAAAAATCAAGCTAAAAGTATTAGAATCTCAACCAATCCCCTAAAAATCCCAGTTCTAAAATCTAAGCTAAAATATAGGCATAAAGTAACTCTAAGCAAGGCCAGCGAGATGGAACAAATGCGTTTTTAATGAGCGGCGGAAAAGGCGAAGGTCTGTGATGATACGAAGTTTGGGGGAGGTAGGTCATTCCAGAGGGTTGGACCCGCCACAGAGAAGGCCCTCCCCCTGGGCGTCGCCAGCCGGCATTGACCAGCTGACGGCACCCTGAGGAGGCCCTCTCTGTGGGAGCGGACCGGTCGAAGGGAGGTATGTGGTAGGAGACGGTCCTGCAAATAATTAACCTGTATTCTAACCTGTATCTTCCTTTCTCATCCTATTGGCTTTTCTTTCAGCTAAACCCAGTCCTACCTATATATAAGAGGCTTGGGGGTGAGGGGTGGATGATGAATGGTCTTTCTCATGGAAGGCAGTTGGACAACCAGGAGATGATATACTGCATCTGTCTGTCTATTATCCATTGTATCCAGGGATGGGTTTTAAAGATTTGAGCAAGGGGTTCTCTACCCATATGCTGGGTGGGCATGGCCATGGTGAGTGTGACCTAGTTGGCCTCCCACATCACAGCGATGGGTGTGTGTGTTTTTGCCCTCCCTGGGCTCCAGAGGCTTTCTTTGAACTTCCAGGAGGGCGAAAACAACCTCCCCAGGATCTGGAGGCCCTCTGGAGACCAGATGCGGCCCCGTTTGCGGCCTGCCTGAACTTCCAGTAGGCCTGTTTTTTGCCCTCCCCGAGCTTCTGCGCACACCCTGCACTTACCTACATCCAAAACTGTTAGGGGTAATACACCCCCGTTGGGGAAAAAAACAGACGGAATAGTGCAATACACCGGACAGCAAGAGATACATTGCTTAAACCACACAAGAACTATCAAACACTGATAGTAGAAAAATAAATAGTCTTTACTCTTGATGTAACTAAAATACTTCTTCCAACCAGTGATACTAACTCCTCCAACAATAAATAGTCCTTCACCAAAACACAGTTATCTTACAGGCAGTCAAAACAATGATTCTTCTTCCATCTTCAGGTTCAGCTCCTTCCTCAGTGGCAATCAAGAAGCAAAGGAAAGCAAAAAGGGATGAACTGTGTTTCCAGCTGCCTTTTATGATTAAGCTGGGAAGCACAACCAATCAGATTCCACATAGTCTTTAAAGATACATATACCTTTTAATAATCCTGGCTTATATATTTATTGTCAACATAACATCAGGATAATTATCCTAACAAAAACGGGCCATGTGGGAACTCCTGGGAGGGGTGGGGTGGGCAGGGCCAGCCAGGAGAGGGATTTGGGGGTTCTATAAATTGCAGAAGTCTTAGCTAAAGCGTCTCCAGAACCCCTGTGAACCCTCAGTAGCCCACCCCTGATTCCTATCCATCCTCCCCCCTCTCACTCACTCACTTATCCATCCTACCCCTCCCTCTATCTCATCCATCCCACCCCTCTCAATTCCATTTCTCTACCTTATCCATCCTATCTCTCACTGTCTCCTCCCCCACTCTTCATTCTAACTATCATCCCCCTCCTCTCTCTCTAACTAGCTATTTCTGGGAGCTTCTCTCCCAAAAGGATTTGACAGACTTAGATCAGAAATTCTAGGAAAATCCACAATAGGAAAAATGCTAGTTGTAAATAAAAGGTCTCTTGGCTACCTGTGGTGGGCGCAAGTGGTACCACAGGCATCATATTTTATGCCATGGTGACATGGCACACACGACACCCTTGGACCTTGGACCGTATCTTCCTCTGCTAACAAGAGAGCTATTGTTTGTCCTTCTACCACACACAGTGTGGATCTCTGCAGGGGACCGTTGGACTGTATTCCTACTTGTAGAATTTCTTCTATGCAAATATTTTCTGTAAGTTTTGTAAAAAAAAAAAAGGGGGGGGACACGGTGGCTCAGTGGCTAAGACGCTGAGCTTGTTGATCAAAAAGATCGGCAGTTCGATGGTTCGAATCCCTAGCACCGCATAGTGGAGTGAGCTCCTGTCGCTTGCCCCAGCTTCTGCCAACCTAGCATTTCGAAAGCACATAAAAATGCAAGTAGAAAAATAGGAACCACCGTTGGTGGGAAGGTAATGCACCTTCAGCATTGAGTCATGCCGGCCACATGTCTACGGAGACGTCTTCGGACAGTGTTAGCTCTTTGGCTTTAAAACTGAGATGAGCACCGCCCCCTAGAGCCGGGGACGACTAGCACATACATGCAAGGGGAACCAAGTTGTGTAAAGATTAAACAGCAGTTAAGAAAAGTAAAACACTCCTTGTCTACCTCATTTGGTTATTTTCCTTCCAAGGTAATCAAGGCTACTTCCATCCTCATAAGAAGCCTATAATATGAGTTGTGATTGTGACAACCGAGTCAACTAATAAGCCTCCGCGGCTGGGGTAGATTTGGGACTAAGGTTTTCTAAGGATAGTTCAACACTATTAGGCAGGAAACAACGTTTCAACTTTACCAATTGAGTTTTGCCAAAAATAATGCAACACACAGGCAAGGAAAACAGAAATTGCAAGGGAAATGAACTTACAATAGCACCATCCAGTCCAGGAAGACCTCTTTCTCCCTAAATAATAACACAAAAACAGCAAGCACTTAGATGAAACATAGATTAGCTGGGAAATGTATTATGCAAAAGTTTGAGGAATGTTTTTTTAAATTGTGGGAGACAGATAGTTTCCCAAGCAAAGACTTAAACGCAATCTCTGTAGCCATTACTAGAACATCTTGATTACTAGAATGACTTAGTTGGGATAGTCAAAATATTGGCAGCCCATTTGATTGGCAGCCCATTTGATTGAAAATGAATTAAGGGAGGGGGATCAAGCCACATCAGACCCAAGGCACAAGTCCGGTATTTTGAATCCCCCCAGTGGCTAAAAACATCTGGGCAGATTGTCCCAAAGGTGCTTTTTTGTTTTGCTTGAAGAGGGTTTGCTTCTCATCCAAAAAGCTTCTTCAGTTTTGACTTCTGACGTCTTCAAGCCAACCAAGAAAACCCAGTTGCCTTGTGAAAGAAAGCAGCTTTGGGACAACCATGACCTGGATGCTTGAGAATCTCCACAGATATCTGGGCAGATACCAATTTGGAACATCTGGGCAACTTCCAACTTAGATAGGAAGTTGGTTGCTTTGTTCTACTGGCTTTCAAGAGGTATCTGCATGTTGAATTTAAAAAGTGGCTCCTTTTATTAAGCATGACTTTTAAAATCCTTAGCTTCCATGGTTAATCTGCAATCTAAGAAACTAGATTGCAAACTTATTATTTCATTATAATCAATGAAAGCTATGGGAAATCTAGACAGCATACTAAAAAGCAGAGATATCACCCTGCCAACAAAAGTGTGTCTAGTCAAGGCTATGGTTTTCTCACTTGCAATGGATGGCTGTGAAGGATGGACCATAAGGAAGGCTGAGCACCAAAGAATGGAGGCCTTTGAACTCGAGTGCTGGAGAAGACTCCTGCGAGTCCCTTGGACTGCAAGGCGATCAAACTGGTCAGTCCTAGTGGAGATCAACCCTGACTGCTCTTTAGAAGGCCAGTTCCTGAAGAGGAAACTCAAGTACTTTGGCCACCTAATGAGAAGGAAGGACTCCCTGGAGAAGAGCCTCATGATGGGAACGATGGAGGGCAAGAGAAGAAGGGGATGACAGAGAATGAGGTGGCTGGATGGAATCACCAGAGCAGTCGGCGTGAGCTTAAATGGACTCCAGAGGATGGTAGAGGACAGGAAGGCCTGGAGGAATATTGTCCATGGGGTTGCAATGGGTCAGAAATGACTTTGCAACTAACAACCAAAGAGGAAACAATTCGCAACTAACAACAATGGTCAATGACTTGCAAGGAATCTTTACATTTCTAAAGCCAATTTACCAAACACAGGCATAACCTTTTTGAAGCTGTCTTCTTCCTCTCCAATGAAAATCTCAACGTTAATTGCTTAGACATACCTTCTGCTACAGTTCCTTCATCTGGACATCTCTTACCTTCACTCCTTTAAAAATCCCTGGGGCATAGACAGGTTCACCTTTGGGGCCTTTAGGACCAGGCAGACCCTAGATATAGAAATTAAGAAAAGAAGAGCAAAAGATACTCTTTAGCAAAAATAAATAAAAAAGATAGTTAGAGTAAATTCAAAGCCCAGTTGTCCTGAAGCTGAAATTAAAAATCTAAGAAATGCATGTAGAATTCATTTGCATTCTATACGATCTATTACAGCTATGATGGATGTACTGTTGGAACATAAGAAGGACCAGTTAGCAATAGATTGTCATGGAGAAAAATCTATTATAGGTAGATCTCCATGAGGTGACATCAACTTGATGATGCATACTCAACCAATCAACCGACCAACCCAACTCAACTCAATTCAACCCAACCCAACCCAACCCAACTCAACTCAACTCAACCCATGTCTGATGGACTGGGAAATTCTGGGAGTTGAAGTCCAGACATCTTAGAGACGTCAAGGTTGAGAAAGATAGGTTTAAGATATCCAGATCTCTTTCCCAACCACCTATCTCAACCTAGGATCAAAGCAATGTCAAGAAATACCGGTGGTCCTTGGGGACCAGGGAATCCATCTGATCCAGAAGTGCCAGGACTTCCAATGGTACCATTACAGCCATCTAAACCAGGAAGGCCTCTGGATCCTGGCTGACCAGGGTGTCCCTGTTCAAGGGGAAAAAAAGAAGCAAAAATTAATATTCCTTAATCACTTCTTAATTTTTTAAAGAATGCAAAGGAATGGAATTGGCCTTGTCTAGGAGCACATTCATTTATATTTGCATACTTGAGCTTGATAGCACCAGATGTGTAGTTTTTACACATTTACTCCATACCCATACTTGGAATGCTTTACACATTTACCCAACTGTAGAAAATGCAAAGATTTAGTGTGTTTATTGCATTTATTTATGAGTCTGGTCAACTCCCAACTTTGCAATAGCCCCAGAGGTATTTTTCTCTTCATTAAATGCCAACAACCTTATCCCAATATTCAGGGCGCTCTGACTGTTAATTATCTTTCCAAACGTTATCATCTTCCTGGGGAAAAAAAAAAGCTACAATATTTTCAGCCAGTTCCTCATTTTATAAAGTATGCATAGTCATGGAAATAGTTGTCCCAAAGTGCATTTGTTGATATTTGCATGCCTCAACCTGATAACCCTACATGTTGGATTAGTGAGACACTTAATCAGTTCGGGGGCTGAGATTCAGTGGGTGCGATCCCACCGAAAAATTAACAAAACCACATTCTTTATTAACTGTTCCTAACAAAGGTTTGCCTTGAGCATCTGCACAAGGACCAAAGAGACTGGCTTTCATCTCTGTGCAGTTTTTTTCCCCCCACCCTCTGAAACCAAAACAGCAGATGGCAGCAGAAATAGCTCGACGAGAGGAGGCTTACATTGTGGCTTTGAATTCTGACTGTAAAACAAAATGAGGAAGGAAGGGTGTGTGTATTTCGGCTGCATCTGCAGGGACCGGAGATTTTGATAGCGTTTTTCCAAGAGGCAGGTTAGTCTTTTGCCACCATGCAAGAACGCAGAGCTCTGCGGGCAAACTTCAATCCCTTCCGTGCATCCAAATAAAAGAACAACAGAGCTGGAAGGGACCTTGAAGGTCTTCTAGTCCAGCCCCCTGCTCAAGCAGGAAACCCTATACCAGTGATGGTGAACCTTTTTGGCACCGAGTGCCCAAACTGGAACGTGCACGCATGTGTGACCCAGAGCTGGACACCTGAAGGCCAGCTGGCCAGTGCACATGTGCGTGCCATCCAGCTGCTTTTTGGGTTTTTGGCACAAGCATGTGCGCCAGCCAGCTGGTCTTTGTGTGCGCTGGAGCACTGGAATCTGAAGACAAGCTAGCCAGTGTGCACATGACTGTTTTGGGGCCATTTTTAGGGCATTTTTGGGACGTTTTCAGGACTTTTTGGGGGGCCATAAACGTCACAAAAATGGCCCGAAAATAACCTTGAAAACAACCTGTTTTGGGACCATTTTTCGGGAAGTTTTCAGGCCATTTTGCAATGCTCTGGTGCCCGTGAAGAACATGCACACCAGAAAGCAGAAGCACAGCTGACGACGGTGCATGTTCCCACAGAGAAGGCTCTGCGTGCCACCTCTGGCACACATGCCATAGGTTCGCCTATGCCAGGGGTCTGCAAAGTCGGCTCTTTTAAGACTGGTGGACTTCAACTCCCAGAATTCCCCAGCCAGCTATGCTGGCTGGGGAACTCTGGGAGTTGAAGTCCACCAGTCTTAAAAGAGCCGACTTTGCAGACCCCTGGCCTATGCCATTTCAGACAAATGGCTGTCCAATCTCTTTTTAAAAACTTCCAGTGTTGGAGCACCCACAACTTCTGGAGGCAACTTCTGTTCCACTGATTAATTGTTCTAACTGTCAGGAAATTTCTCTTGAGTTCTACATTGCTTCTCTCCTTGATTAGCTTCCATCCGTTGCTTCTTGCTCTGTCTTCAGGTCCTCTGGAGAATCTCCATAGACAAGAGAGATGTTACCATCAACTTAAGAACCAGCACTGATCTTATACCCTGAAACTCTGAGCACCAAACTTGAGTAGAAGAAAGTGGCTTCTGGATGTTTATAGAGATATGAAAGGAGAAGATAATTTCATCCCTAAATCCTGTGTCGTCTTATCTGATTATCTGCTTAGGTTTGGGACTGCTGTATTCCCTTTGCAAACATATTTCTACCGGATTAGTTTGTCCCCAGGAGAGATCTGCAGCCTTCTGGCTATAAAACTAAAGACATAAATAAATGTATGAAGGCCAGCATATGTTAGCTTTGAGTTGTCGTGGGTCAGCGCCTATGTTTTATTACAAGATGCTTTGTTGACATAAAATACTACCAAGCCCCAAACAAGGAATTAATACAGAGGTTTACAATATGTTTACATTTTTTCCCCCCTTTATAGGATTAAGTCTTCAGGTGGGTTGCACGAAGTCTATTCAGTCCAAGGCACAAACTAACTTGTGGTTGCATAGCAAGGATAACATTCTACAAGAGGGAGGGGATGACAATAGTTGGTTTCCCATCTGATAAAAGTTTTAAAGACTTTTATGAATGATTCTTCGTGTTCTCTGAGCTTCTCTCTCTCCCCCTCCCTCCTTACCAAATGCAGAAAGCACCAAGAGTTTCAACCTTGAGCTACAAATATTCTCCTTCATTGATACACTAATGAGTGTTTTGTTCCTTCCTTCCTTCCTTCCTTCCTTCCTTCCTTCCTTCCTTCCTTCCTTCCTTCCCTCCCTCCTCCCTCCCTGCCTCCCACCCACCCACCCTCCCTGCCTTCCTTTCTTCCTTCCTTCCCTCCCTCCCTCCTCCCTCCTTCCTATGTACCTTCCCTCCCTCTCATACCTTCCCGTCTACCTCCCTGCCTTCTTTCCTTTTCCTTCCTTTCCTCTCTCTTTCCCTCCCTCCTATCTACCTTCCCTCCCTCCTACCTCCCTGCCTCCAACCTTCCTCCCTCCCTCCTCCCTCCCTCCTATCTACCTTCCTTCCCTCTCTTCTACCTTCCTGTCTACCTCCCTGCCTTCTTTCCTTTTCCTTCCTTTCCTCCCTCTTTCTCTCTCTCCCTCCCACCTATCTACCTTCCCTCCCTCCTACCTCCCTGGCTTCCTGCCTTCCTTTCCTCCCTCCCTCCTCCCTCCCTCCCTCCCTCCTCCCTCCCTCCTATCTACCTTCCCTCCCTCTCTTCTACCTTCCTGTTTACCTCCCTGCCTTCTTTCCTTTTCCTTCCTTTCCTCCCTCTTTCTCTCCCTCCCTCCCACCTATCTACCTTCCTTCCCTCTCTTCTACCTTCCTGTTTACCTCCCTGCCTTCTTTCCTTTTCCTTCCTTTCCTCCCTCTTTCTCTCTCTCCCTCCCACCTATCTACCTTCCTTCCCTCTCTTCTACCTTCCTGTCTACCTCCCCGCCTTCTTTCCTTTTCCTTTCCTCCCTCTTTCTCTCTCTCCCTCCCACCTATCTACCTTCCCTCCCTCCTACCTCCCTGGCTTCCTGCCTTCCTTTCCTCCCTCCCTCCGACCTTCCTCCCTCCCTCCTCCCTCCCTCCTATCTACCTTCCCTCCCTCTCTTCTACCTTCCTGTTTACCTCCCTGCCTTCTTTCCTTTTCCTTTCCTCCCTCTTTCTCTCTCTCCCTCCCACCTATCTACCTTCCCTCCCTCCTACCTCCCTGGCTTCCTGCCTTCCTTTCCTCCCTCCCTCCGACCTTCCTCCCTCCCTCCTCCCTCCCTCCTATCTACCTTCCCTCCCTCTCTTCTACCTTCCTGTCTACTTCCCTGCCTTCTTTCCTTTTCCTTCCCTCCCTCTTTCTCTCCCTCTTTCCCTCCTATCTACCTTCCCTCCCTCCTACCTCCCTTCCTTCCTGCCTACCTCCCTGCCTTCTTTCCCCTTCCTTCCTTCCCTCCCTCCTACCTGCCTTCCTTCCTTCCATCCATCCATCCATCCATCCATCCATCCATCCATCCATCCATCATCATCACCACCATCATCATCCTTTTTGGCAGTGCTCTTTGACTTGTTGCACATTAATTGTCCAGTCAAAGGAATTTATTTCAGGCTTGTTTTTAAAAGTGATACAGCCATACTTTAAAGTGGTGGGCATACTTGGATATGCTTAATTCATGCCAGAAGCTATTTTCCATAGTGAGTAATACTTGGTAGCCGAGCAGCTTCCATTTGATTATATATTTATTCTCAATCGGAAAAATATTTTTAAAAAATCAAGTTTGTTCGTCCATGATCATCACATAAAACGATTTCAGTTCCAGGTCTGGCACAAGGCCTTTGCAATTAAATACATAATTTGTGCTGATGATGTTCATCTTGTAGATTTTCAAACTAAGTTTCTCACTAAACAGATAGATCTACCATTTAAGCTTCTTACGTGAAAAAGTTGTCTGGGTAAAATGTTCTTCACTTGTTTTATGATGATGATGACATTTCAAAGGGTAAAGAACAGTCAAGAGTGCCCTAAATATTTGGATACCTTCATTGGCGTTTAATGGAGAAAGAATACACTTGCAAATCTTGGCGGTTGACTGGTCTCATACATCAAGCTTACAGTACTTAGAAACACAATAAATCTTTTCAGTTTCTGTAACAGACCAAATGTATAAATCGTGCAAAGCGAGAATTCTTCATTAGTTGTCCCAAAGGTGCTTTTTCAAAAGAGAAAGTAGAGCAAATGCAAGTTTCAAGACTCTGTTACTAGAGTTTATCTAAAAGTACTACTAATACTAATGTATTTTTAATTGCATTTTATGTTTTATATTATCGATTTTACCTGCCTGTACACCGCCCTGAGTCCCAGTAGGGAGAAGGTGCGGTATATAAATTTAATAAATTCTAATTCTAATTCTACTACTACTAATAATAGAAGAATTAGAATTCCAAAAAAGAAGTCCGATGACCTGGACTATCTTAGCGAGTTTTGACAATTATATTAGTTTGGCAGTTCAATGCCCACAACTGCAAAGTTGGCTCTTTGAAGACTGGTGGACTTCAACTCCCAGAGTTCCCCAGCCAGCTAAGCTTCTGGGAGTTGAAGTCCACCAGTCTTCAAAGAGCCAACTTTGCAGACCCCTGCACTAGACTATTACCAATAAGGACCAAGAATAATGAGAATTGTAGTCAAGCATCTAAAGTTCTAGCACAATGGTAGTAGGAGAACAAATATATAGTGTTTTATTTCTAAAATGATCACCACTTTATATAGTTCTCTTATGTGATTTCTTGGTGCGATTTTTTTTTAATTTTTCCAAAACTATAAATCCCTCAGGTTTTAATGTCTTCTCTTAAGGAAAGTATTTTAATCCCTTATTGCAGATCCTTTTTTTTTCAGGCAAAGACCTGATTTGGCCTTTGCATGGTGTGTTGAATTCTCTCCAAGAAAATGTGGAGCCAAAACTAAATTTAATTTACATTTGGTTAACATAACATTAGCTGGTGAGGACTTAGATGGAGGAGGCCCAAGAAACCCCAGGGCTGCAAGCTAGAATGGGGATGAGAAACCATCTCCAGCTCTTACTGTCCACTCCTTCCACATTGCAACTAAACAATCTACACTCAGGTGTTCATGACTTCACCAGGAATCAAAAATGAGCAAAGAGAGACTTGACGATGGTTGCTTGAAATGAATGAAACAGAGTTGTGGAAATGCACCATTAAAACTGACGCCAGCCGTAGTTTGAGTTGCATAGATTAGAAGATGGGGAGAGATCTGGTCCGTAGAATCACCAAGAGTTGGACACAACTGAACGGATAACATCATAATCAGTTGTTGAAACGAATCCCCCTGTCTTCAATGACTTTTAGTTTTTACTAAGGAAAAAAAAAATTCTTTAAGCAAAAAATGTTTCAAAAGAAAAAAAATACCTTCCCGGTCTCGCACTTTCCTTTTCAGCTTGCTTCCTTCCTTCCGGAGCTGCCTCCGTCTTTGTCAGCCTGGGGGCTGCCTGTCTGCCGTCTTGCAGAAGCTCTTCCCTTGGGTCAAACAGGGGTTTTGTGGTACCCCTGTGACCAGCAAGACTTAGTCTTCCTCGTCACTGTCCCTCCAGGACGGTTTAGGTCCGAATGGACCAGGGGGCGGCAAAAGTATCAACGGAGGTCTTAGAGCGCTGAGACTCCGCGTTGTATTGACGCGGCATGGCTCCGCCCTCCAACGACTTTTAATTTTTATCGCATATAGAATAACAGTGTTGGAAGGGACCTTGGAGAGCTTGTAGTCCAACCCCTTGCTGAAACAGGAAACCCTGCACCATTTCAGACAAATGGTTGTCCAATCTTTGCTTGAAAACCTCCAGTGATGGGAGCACTCACGACTTCTGAAGGCAACTTCTGTTCCACAGATTAATTCTTTTCACTGTCAGGAAACTTCTCCTTCATTCTAGGTTGTTTCTCTCTTTGATTAGTTTCCAACCATTGCTTCTTGTCCTGCCCTACAATTGTTAATACAGAACTGTACTAAAGAAGTAGTAAAATAAATAAGAAAACTAGAAGGACCCTACCAGGAACTCTTACTTAAATGATAAAAGAATTATCTATTCTGGACACCTGGAGAGTAATGAATCCTGGGGAAAAACAATACACATTTTATTCTAACAGGCACAAATCTTGGTCCAGAATAGACACGATCTAGATGAATTCAGAATTAAGTGGAAACGTGCAAGAGATTTGAAATTGAACCAAACTTATGGGCAGACCACAATGCAATAAAAATTAGAGGACCCATGCCTTCTGAAGCTATTCCACTGATGAATTGTTCCCACTGTCAGGAAATTTCTCCTTCATTCTAGGTTGCTTCGCTGTTTGATTACCATAGTTTTGGAGTATAGGACCCACCAAGATTTCGAAGAGGCAAATTAAAAAATAAAAAGTTTTGTACTCTGCAGGCCTACCCAAAACAGCCTGTTTTTCACAAAAAAGGGCCCGTTTTTAAAAAAAGAGCATGAATACCCTTTAGGAGGCTTGTAGAGTGCTCCTGGGGAGTGGGGGGAGGAGGCAAAAACAAGCAAAAAACAGCCCATTTTTCGCTCATTTCTGCCCTTCCCAGCCCCCAGAAGCATTCTGGAAGCCTCCGCACGGCCGTTTTGTTGAAGAGAGCAGGGTTTCAGGACGCAAAAAAAATGCTGTCTTCAGTGTATAAGACGCACCCAGATTTTCAGCCTCTTTTTTGAGGGAAAAAGGTGCGCCTTCTACTCTGAAAAATACGGTAGTTCCCAACCATTGCTCCTTTTCCTGCACTACAAATGTTTGCTAATTTCTGGAAGGAATTTCTTGGCCATACCAAGCCTCTTGAGAACCTTTGGTGACTCCAAACTTTAAGATGATGGACCAGTCCGAAGCTAAATTGAAAAGTACGTACGCTGAACTAAATGTCAGCTCTTTCCTTCCAGCGAAGGGAACGTATTTCTAAGTAAATCCAAACAGGAGATGCACTTAAGGAAGAGAGAAATCAGCCGAATCGGAAGGCACAAATTTGTGTATTAGGAACATTAAAAGGGGCCTCTTTGAATCCACGCCAGATCCTTCTATTCAAACAGCCTGCGGTTTTGTTTGGTTTGCTTTTGAACCATACACACACACCAGCTGATAGAAGCCAGTCCATATGCTATCGCTCCCTGAAATGTTTCCATTCCACCAGCCTTGTATTTTCAGCTGAAAAACTATGACGGATGCATCTCAATGTCCAAACTTCTCAACCTCCTTCCGTGGGAAAAGCTAAACATCTACATCAGGATGGGGTGAAGGCCCGGGAGGGAAAAGTGGGGATGTGCCAGGCAGGTGGGGAGGGAAAGCTCCTTCAGGCCCTTTTTCTGGGACATCGGTGGTTAACCAGCCACAAATACAGGGAGAGACAGCCGACACAGATGAGGTTTTCCCCACAGCTGTAGCAACACAATAAATGAAGTCCATCTGGGAGCAGCTTCATTGGTAGGACCTATGGTGACCTCTTTCCTTCCCACGCATTCATGGACAGCCATCATGAACCTGTGGGGCTCTTTCTACTATGCTCACATCCCCACTGTGGTCATACATTCACTGCTTGGGGAGTCTCACCTGGTTATCATTCCTGTAGCATCTTTACTACGGGTAATCCTCAACTTACAATAGTTCCTTTGGTGATGGTTCAAAGTTACAATGGTGCTGACAAAACTGAGTTAGGATTTTTTTCTCCACACTTTTATGACCACTGCAGCAACCCCAGAGTCATGTCATGTGATCAAAATCCAGATACTGGGTAAATGGCATGTATTTAGCGAAGGGAAGGGAATAGGAAATGATACTAAACTATATTTGGGCTTGTGGAAATACCATCCCAAGAAAACATAAACTGAGATCTGAGACACCTAGAACAACAGAAAAAGAAAGGGAGAGAGGAGGAGAAAATGAAAGGAAGATGGGGGAAAGAAGAAAGAGGTAAGGAGAGGAGGATGGAAGGGAGAGGAAGAGAAGGAGCGAGGGTAGGAAGGGGAAGAGGAAGAGCAGGAGTAGGAGAAAGGGAAGAGAAGGAGGAAGGGGAAGGAGAGGAAGAAGGAAGGAAGAAGAGAAGGAGGGGGAAAAGAAAGGGAAAATAAGGTGGTGTTACAATAGGCAGAAGGGATGATAAATAATGCAACCCAAATTGTATATTATAACCTATTACATGGAATAACAAATGTATAAGAATGACAAATGTAAAGAAGAAGAATAACTATGTGAATGTATACTTATAATTATATGTAAGGGAATAATTTTTTTAAAAAACTCCCCCCCCCCAAATGAAGTCCATTTGGGAGCAGCTTCATTGGTAGAACCCATGGTGACCTCCTTCATTTCCCACAAGTTCATGGACAGCCATCCTGAACCTGTGGGACTCTTTCTACTATGCTCACATCCCCACTGTGGTCATACACTCACAGCTTGGGGTGTCTCACCTGGTTGCCATTCCTGTAGCATCTTTACTATGGGTAATCCTTGACTTACAATCAGTTCAAATTTGATGACAGTTCAAAGTTACTAATGTGTTCTTCCCCATGGATGGACACACCCAAGCTGGCTGTTTGCCACTATCTCCTTGGCTGCGAGCCCTAACTCACATAACAAAGACAGACAGAGAATTGCAGACTCGAACAACCAGATATTTCCAATGATGAGTTGTAACTGTTGTTTCCTGAAAATGACCCCTCCCCAAAGCCTTCCCTATAAGCTCCCTTGAGAGGGGCCACTCAGCTACCAGCTGGTGCTCATCAGGGCTTACAAGTTTGCCTCTTATGTAACTGTTGCTTCCTTTTCTCAGCCCTGCATAATCTAGCATCAGGGACAAACTGCCCCTGATCCTCCCCACTGCTCCATGACCCAGGCGCCTCCTGGTGGCCAACCAGACTCTCTGCTTCCTCAAGGTCTCCCTCCTCCTCCAGGGCAGACTCATAGGACTCTTCACTAGAAGAGTCCATCAGCAGCTTATCCGGAGCTGGCTGGGCCACAACACTAATGGCACTGAAAAAACTGACTTAGGACTTTTTTTCACACTTACGACCACTGCAGCAACCCCAGGGTCATGTCATGTGATCAAAATTCAGATGCTGTGTAACTGGCATGTATTTATGACGGCTGCAGTGTTCGGGGATCATATGATCCCGTCAAGCAAAGTTAACGGGAAGCCAGAACCATTTAATAACTGTAGCAATAGCACTTAGACTTCTATCCTGCTTCATTGTGCTTTACAGCTCTCTCTAAGTGGTTTACATGGTCAGCATATTTTGTTTTAGAAAAAGTTTTTTTTATTTTTATTCAACAAATCTTGCATCATTAATCATTAATTAACAGTGTGTCCTCTGGGTACAATTTTTGTGTCATCATATTTAACCTTTACTATCACTTTAAACACATTTCATCTTTCCATTTGTCTTTACATTTCAATTGCATTTCAGTTCTGCTTCTCCTCTGTAAATCTGCTCTCCTTCCCAATTTCTTTAATTTTATAGCTCTTGTTGTCTGTGTTCCATTTCTTTCCAGTGATAAAATCTCCCCCACATATTATAATACTCCGATTCTTCTTTCCCTTGGATTGCCACTGTTAATCTATTCATTTCTGCACAGTCTAAGAATTTCTTAACGACCTCTTCCTCCAAAGGGATTTTTTTTCCATTTTCCAATTTTGTGCAAATACAATTCTAGCACATGGCCTGCAATAATCTAGGTCCTCTTTTTACTGACCTTGGAAGGATGGAAGGCTGAGTCAACCTTGAACTCCTGGCAGTCAGCAGAAATAGCCTGCAATACTGCATTCTAACTACTGCGCCACCACGGTTCTAACTATGTTACCAACTTAACCACAGAAAGGTCATAAAATGGGGGCAAAACTCACTTAACAAATGTCTCACTTACCAATTGAAATTTTGAGCTCAGTTCTTAATACAATACAATAGCAGAGTTGGAAGGGACCTTGGATAATTTATAATTTATAATGTTTAATTTATAACCCGCTCTCTCTCCCCGAAGGGACTCGAGGCGGGGCATCTAGTCCCTTGGAGGTCATCTAGTCCAACTCCCTGCCCAGGCAGGAAGCCCTATACCATTTCAGACAAATGGATATCCAACATCTTCTTAAAGACTTCCAGTGTTGGGGCATTCACAACTTCTGGAGGCAACTTCTGTTCCACTGATTCATTGTTCTCACTGTCAGGAAATTTCTCCTCAGTTCTAAGTTGCTTCTCTCCTTGATTACTTTCCACCCATTGCTTCTTGTTCTGCCCTCAGGTGCCTTGGAGAATAGTTTGACTCCCTCTTCTTTGTGGCAACCCCTGAGATATCGGAACACTGCTGTCATGTCTCCCCTAATCCTTCTTTTTATTAAACTAGACCTACCCAGTTCCTGCAACCGTTCTTCATATGTTTTAGTCTCCAGTCCCCTAATCCTCTTGGTTGCTCTTCTCTGCACTCTTTCTAGAGTCTCCACATCTTTTCTGCATTGTGGTGACCAAAACTGAATGCCGTATTCCAAGTGTGGCCTTACCAAGGCCTTATAAAGTGGTTTTAACACTTCATGTGATCTTGATTTTTTGTGTGCTCTATTTCTGTAGAGATGTAGTTATTTGGTATGTATGTATGTATGTATGTTTGTTTGTTTGTTTGTTTGTTTGTTTGTTTGTTCTGGTTGTTCTGCTTGTAAATTGAGGATTACCCAGCTAAGGTCTTTCACAGGACCTTGAGTTAAATTGGGATTTCTCTGAGGTTTCAGAACTGCCCATTGAACTCATTCGGTTCTTGCACTTTAAGCCATAGTATTTGTCCTTCATTGTTATTATGACACAAAGCAATAAGGGTTAGGGGTGGGGAGGTGAAAATTAATGCTCTCAAAAACATAAGGCAAAGGAAAGAGAGAAAGAATGAATGAAAACAGATAGGGCAGCCAGAATGTGCTTTGAAAGTCTCCAATTCTCTGCTCAACCTGATTGAATTAAACTAAATTAAATCTGCATGTTCAATTTGTTTCTTTGCTGAGTTTTATGTTGCTGGCTTTAGCGGTTGTTTATTAGTTCTATTGTTAGTACTGACAAAAAGGAAGGAAGGAAAGAAGGAAAGAAGGAAGGAAGGAAAGAAGAAAAGGAAGGAGGAAGGAAGGAAGGAAGGAAGGAAGGAAGGAAGGAAGGAAGGAAGGAAGGAAAAAAATACAGGGCATAACCTGAAATCTTTCCATTTTCTGCTCTGGTTAGGAGTGATTATTAAAAAAACACACACAACTAAACTGCCAGGGGGAAAAATGAATTCCTAATTTCCACTGTCTGTCCCACTAATTAAGGTCACATGTTGCATACAGTAAAATAAAATGAATCTAAGTGTCTTTATGCATAATTACAGTACTGAAGCATGACATAAATACTCTGTGGAACAAAAATAAGGGGGAAAAACGAGGAGAGACTAATGGGACATTTTTGTTGATTTATGGATGTTGGTGCTTAATTTTAGGAATTTGTCTTCCATTTTGTCTTTAATTTTTTTTTATTGTTGGTTCGTTAGTAACCCATCCAGAGAACTTTATAGAGTAAGACAGCTAGGAAATGTGCAAATGCATCAATGAAGAGATAAAAATCACGATTTTCTCCAGCAGTCTCATTCCTTCCAACAAATGGGAAAAAGCTGGCTAGGAAGACCATATGCCTATTGAGAAGATCTGTCCTTCCCTTGGAGATGCTTCCACTGGACTGAGAGTCTTTCGAATCCCTTTTGCAGTTTGCCATTCAATTTGATGTGTCATCAAGTCGCTGTCATCTCCTATTGACCTCATCAACGTCATTTCCCCAATGTTCATTTTATGGTGCAGGCCTAGCTGCATTACTGACTGCGTAATGGTCCTTGCTCTACTTCAACCAGCAGTGAAAACTATCCTCTTGGAGCAGAACATAAGAGCTGCCCTACCAACGATATATGAGCACCTTCCCCCTTGCATTTTTGTTGTATTACCCAACATTGACCTCCCCCGGGGGCCACAAAAACAAGCATTTGAATTCAAACCCAGAGTCATACTTAATGCGGTTGGCCAAAAGCCAACCTAAGAGATACACTTGAGACCTGGGGAATCCAAAAAGACTTACCGGAAATCCATAAATTCCAGGGAATCCAGGAACACCCATTGGACCCTAAGAAGATAAAAAAGAATGTGGTTAAGTATCGGTCTGTTCATTACAGCTCTAAGCCCACCCTATCAGACCATGTTTCTCAGCCTGGCCAACTTGAATGTGTGTGGACTTCAACTCCCAGAATTCCCCAACCAGCTATGCTGGCTGAGGAAGTCTAGGAGTTGAAGTCCACATACCTTCATGTTGCCTAGGTTGAGAAACACTGCTATAAGGCATCCTAGCATAGAACATTAGATATAAAATCAAAGATGGACTTGCTATAGACCAGGGGTGTCAAACTCAATTTCATTGAAGGCTGCATCAGGATTGTGTTTTCTCTGGCAGAGGGCTTCAGGGGGCTGTTGCGGTCAAAAATGGAGCCTGGGAGGGTCCTGCATGGCCCTTGCAAGCTCTGTTTTCATTGGCAGAACCACTGCAGGCTGGCCCTTCACTGTTTGCAGGCAGCCCCGCGGGCCAGATTTCAACACCCTGTGGGCCAAAGCTGGCCCGCAGGCCTTGAGTTGGACACCCCTGCTATAGACAATCTTTTTGCATTAATTTAGTCGTATTTTAAAGGGTCTAGCAGTGGTTCAGTGGCTAAGATGCTGAGCTTTTTGATCAGAAAGGTCGGCAGTTGGGCGGTTCGAATCCCTGGAGCCATGTAACAGAGCGAGCTCCCGTTACTTGTCCCAGCTTCTGCCAACCTAGCAGTTCAAAAGCATGTAAAAATGCAATTAGAAAAATAGAAACCACCTTTGGTGGGAAGGTAACAGCGTTCCGTGCGTCTTTGGCATTTAGTCATGCTGGCCACCTGACTATGGAGATGTCTTCAGACAGTGCTGGCTCTTCGGCTTTGAAACGTAGATGAGCTCTACCCCCTAGAGTCGGGAACAACTAGCACATATGTACAGGGGGAAGCTTTACCTTTACCTAGTTGTATTTTGGTTCTCAGTTAAGACTAACTCTTTGTGCAGATGCTTTCGGAGAGTCCCTGGATGGCAGGTAGGCTACAGATATGTGAAATGAAGTGGTAAGAGAAAGTCTGTGAACTCTTTAAAACAATTCATAATCCAGCAGCACTTTAAACTACAGGCAGACCAGTCCTATTAATAAAGAGATGTTGGTTAAACAAACAGTCTTCCTTTCCTTTTGAGTCACACCATCAGCTAAAATAGCTTTCCAACTGTGGTAAAGGTTCACACTTGTATACACAATGCTGGGAGGTTCTAAGTGCAACTATGCAGAGTCTCTAAGGCAGGGGTCCCCAACCCCCGGTCCGCGGACCGGTGCCGGTCCGCGGCTTCATAGCAACTGGGCCGCAGGGCCAGCGAGGAGGAGGGAGCAGCCCCCTGCGCAGAGAATGGCCGAGCGCGCCTCCACCAGCTCCTTCCGACGGCCCAATGCACTTTCCGGGGCTTCCTGGAGGGGCCGATACGTCGGCTGGGAAGGTTATCCTGCAGCGGGCGGGCGAAGGACTCAAGCTGCGGCTACCTTAAGGTGCCGCCAAAGCCATCCGGGCGCCACACGCCCACCTCCCTTCCAGCCCCATGATGCGCCCGGACGGAGCTCGGGTCCTTCGCCCGCCCGCTGTGGGATAACTTCGGCAGCCAACATGCCGACTCCTCTGCTGCTTCCCCGGGGGGAGGGAGGGAGAGAATGACAGACACACAGAGAGGCAGACTTAGAGAGACAGAAAGAGAGAGAGGGGGGAAACACACATACACATACACAGAGTGACAGAGATGGGTGGAGGGAGGAGAGAGACAGATACAGAGAGAGAGAGAGACAAAAACAGAGAAAGAGAAAGAAAGAAAGAAAAATAGAAAAAGAAAGATGAATGGAGGGTGGGAGGAAGGGAGTGAAGGAAAGAAGGGGGAGGGGGGAGGAAGGGAGGGGTGAAAGAAGGAAGGAAAGAAAGAAAGAAAAAGAAAGGAAGATGGAGGGTAGGAGGGAGAGAAGGAAAGAAGGGAGGAAGGGGGAGGGAGGCAATGGAAGGAAGGAAAGGAAAGGCAGAAATCTATTTTCCTATTTCCATCCACCTCAAGCTACCTGTTTGGTTAACCAGGTTAAAGATCTATTTTTCTCCAAGTGGTCATTTCAAAGGAAGCACATCCTCTGAGTCATTTCCTGGATTCAAACCAGCATCCCAAAGAGTCATGGGCTGCCTTTATATATACCTTTTTTGCACCAGGGACCGGCTGGCCTAGAGGGGGAACAGGCAGCCCATATGCACGCAGGGGGGGGGGGGCAAGTGAGCTGACTCCCCCCCCCCCCGCGTGCATATGGGCCGCCTGTTCCCCCTCTAGGCCAGCCGGTCCGCAGAATTTTCTTTAAAATGAAACCGGTCCCTGGTGCAAAAAAGGTTGGGGACCCCTGCTCTAAGGGATCACAGCACCTTGACCCTCCTACTGGCAGGTTCTGATGGACACTCTGGAAGTGGCACATGTTTTGCACAGCTCTAAGAAATAACTTTTAGTGAAACACACACTAATATAGTCTCTGTGTTGATGGATGGATGGATGGATGGATGGATGGGTAGATGGATGGATGGATGTTGTGGCCCAGCCGGCTCCGGATGAGCTGCTGATGGACTCCTCTAGTGAGGAGTCCTATGAGTCTGCTCTGCAGAAGGAGGGCAACCTTGAGAGAGCAGAGAGCCCGGCTGGTCATCAGGAGGCACCTGGGTCTTGGAGTAGTGGGGAGGATCAAGGCCAGTTTGTCCCTGATGCTAGATTGAGAAGGGCTGAAAAAAGGAGGCTTCAATTGCGTCAGAAGCAAACTCCAAGGAGTTGAATTAGTCCCAGCTGCCTAATGACTGGCCCCTCCCAAGAGGGTTTAAAAGGACGTCTTTGCTGAAGAAGTCCTTGCAGAGAACAACATTGGATTTCTAGGGTTGTGTTTATTCGTGTTGATTTTAAGGTTCGTATTGAGTCAAGTTAGAAAGCTTCGTATCTGTTCAGAGTCATTCAGGCAAGCAGCCAAGAGAGTTAGTGGCAGGCAGCCGGTCTTGTGTTAGTCAGAGAAAGAGGGGTCAGAACAGATGGATAATGTTGAAGATTAGATGGATAGATGATAGATAGACAGAGAGACAGACAGACAGATGATAGATGGATGGATGGATAGAAAGATAAGATAGATGGATGGATGGATGGATGGATGGATGGATGGATGATGGATGGATGGATGGATGGATGGATGGATGGATAGATAGATAGATAGATAGACGAGATAGATGATGATAATAATAATAATAATAATAATAATAATAATAATAATAATAATAATAATAATAATAATTTAATTTGTAGACCGCTCCCTCTCCCCATAGGGACTTGGAGCGGTGCACAGGAAGAATAAAAACAACAAGTATACAAACATATTTAAAAACAGATTAAACCTTATTCCTGTGCTAAAAATTACCCATTAAAACTAAAACTAAACTAAACTAAAATTCCCAATAAATTAAGTATAATAAAACCCCATAGAAAGAGAGACTACCCTAGGCCGGCCAGGCAGAAAAGATGTGTTTTTAATTTTAGACGGAAGGAGCGGAGGTCCGTGGTCGTTCTAATGTCGGGGGGAAGGTCGTTCCAGAGGGCTGGGCCCGCCACAGAGAGAGCCCTTCCCCTGGGCGCCGCCCGCTGACAAAGTCTAGTGGACGGCACCCGGAGAAGTCCCTCTCTGTGGGAGCGAATCGGCCGTGAGGATGTATGAGGCAGGATCCGATCCCGCAGATAGTTAGGTCCCGAGCTATGGAGCGCTTTAAAGATGATGACTAACACCTTGAAGCGCACCCGGAAGACGACAGGCAGCCAGTGCAGCTCGCGCAAGAGCGGTGTAATGTGGGTGAACCTAGTGGTTCCCATAATTGCTCGCGCGGCTGCATTCTGAACTAACTGAAGTCTCCGGGTGCACCTCAAGGGGAGCCCCATTAGAGAGAGTTACAATAGTCCAGTCGGGATGTCACGAGCGCATGAGTGACTGTGCGAAGGGCGTCCAGATCCAATAGGGGGCGCAATTGGCGAACCAGGCGAACCTGGTAAAACGCTCTCCTGGCCACGGCTGTCACTTGATCTTCCATGGACAGCCGGGCATCCAGGAGGACACCCAAATTGCGCGCCCCATCCACAGGGGCAAGATGTTCGCCCCCTATGGCCAGCGATGGAGTCAGCTGGTTGAATCGGGCAGCCGGAAACCACAGCCATTCGGTCTTGGTCGGGTTGAGCCTGAGTCCGTTACTTCCCATCCAGATCCGCACGGCTTCCAGGCACTGGCACATCACCGCTACGGCATCGTTGGGGTGGTTTGGGGTAGATATATACAGCTGAGTATCATCAGCGTAGAGATGGTACTCTACCCCAAAACCACAGATGATCTCACCCAGCGGCTTCATATATGTGTTGAACAGGAGAGAGGCGAGAGGACCGACCCCTGAGGCACCCCACATGTGAGGGGTCTCGAGGTCAACCTCTGCTCTCCTGCCAACACAAATTGCGATCGGCCAGAGAGGTAGGAGGAGAACCACCGTAAAACGGTGCCTCCCACCCCCAACCCCCCCAGCCGATGCAATAGGATACCATGGTCGATGGTATCGAAAGCCGCCGAGAGGTCTAATAGGACCAGGATGGAGGAACTACCCCCATCTCTGGCCCTCCAGAGATCATCGACCAACGCGACCAATGCCGTCTCGGTGCTATGCCCGGGCCGAAGGCTGGACTGGCGCGGGTCTAGATAATCAACTTCCTCCAGGTGATGGGGAAACTGTTGTGCCACCACACTCTCAACAACCTTCGCCAAGAAGGGAAGGTTGGAGACTGGACGATAGTTGGTTAATAGAGCTGGATCCAAAGAGGGCTTCTTAAGGAGGGGCCTCACCATAGCCTCTTTTAGGGAAGCAGGCAAGGAACCCTCACTTAAGGATGCGTTGACAACCTCTTGGAGCCAGCCTCATGTCACCTCCCAGGATGCCAGTACAAGCCAGGAGGGACATGGGTCCAATAAACATGTGGTGGCTCGATAGATAGATAGATAGACGGATGGATAGAAGAGAGATAGATGATGGATGGATGGATAAATAGATGATAGATAGATAGATAGATAGATAGATAGATAGATAGATAGATAGATAGATAGATAGATAGATAGATAGATAGATAGATAGATAGATAGATAGATAGATAGATATGATAAATGGATGGATGGATAGAAAGATGGATGGATAGATGGATGGATAGATAGATGATAGATGGATGGATAGATAGATTAGACAGACAGACGGACAGACAGAATAACTGGTGAACTTCCAGTAATTTTATTGCCCTGATACAAATATTGTTTTGTATCCCGAGGGACACAGCAAAGTTTAAGATTGCCTCTATAGCAGAAGGAAAAAAACAGGGCTGGCTTTGAAGGTGTATGAGAACCCTAAAAGCATGAATGAACTTACCTTGTCTCCCTTCATTCCAGCTGCACCTGATGGTCCTGATATACCCCTCTCTCCTTTCAGTCCTCTCACTCCCTCTGGTCCAGTAAAACCTTCAATGCCCATTGATCCTTGGTTTCCGATTGGCCCTGGTTGACCCTGCAGAAGAAAGAAATAATGCTTTATTTTGTTCCTCAATCATCTTTTCGCAGATCCTCCTCTTAAGGTAAATATCAGAAAATCACTGAGAACAAAGCCCTCAACTGAAGGTCCATGTTCTACCTTAAGAAGAAGAGTGAAGAAGGTGGCATCAATATGGCCAGAGCTACAGGAAACGTAGAGCCATTAAAAGCCTTTGAAGAATATCTACCAAATCTGTGAGCAGAGAAATTGGGAAGCTGTCTTCTCAGAATTTCTCAAGATGTAAAGAGTGTAAGAAAGATGGTCTTGACAGAAATATGTATGATCTGTTGCCAGGATGACAAGGGATGAAACAGATTTTAAACCACAACAGACAGATAATATTCAGAAGTGGGCTCAGACAGACACCTCCTAATTCACTGAACTGCAAGGAGAAGAAGCCTTCAAAACTTGGCTTCTATCCCAGACCTTGCGGTAGGGTGGATGAAACTCCATTGGTTATAATTGTTAATATTTTGATTTTTTTTTTTTAATTAAATTTATATCCCGCCCTTCTCCACAAAGGACCCAGGGCGGCGCACAGGAAAATTTAAAAACATACAAAATACAATAAATATAATTTAAAAAACTATTAAATAAACCTATCCTGCGCTGAAACCAAATTTTAAAAACCCAATTTAAAACTACCTAAAAGTCCCCATGGGAGGTTAGGCTAGGCCGGCTTGTTGGAACAAATATGTCTTAAGACATTGGCGGAAGAGGCGGAGGTCGGTGATGGTACGTAATTCAGGGGGTAGGTCATTCCAAAGGGCTGGGCCCGCCACAGAGAAGGCTCTTCCCCTGGGTGTCGCCAGTCGGCATTGTCCGGCCGACGGCACCCTGAGAAGGCCCTCTCTGTGGGAGCGTATCGGTCTAAGGGATGTATGGGGCAGGAGGCGGTCTCGCATATAACTAGGCCCCGAGCCAGTTATATGCGAGATATGTTGTTTCGATTGCAATTTCTTTAATTATTTTTTGAGAGCCAGTTTGGTATAGGGGTTAAAGGCTTCAGGGTAGAAATTGGGAGACAATGAGTCCAGTGGTGGGATTCCAATTTTTTTTACTACCAGTTCTGTGGGCATGGCTTGGTGGGAGTGGCAGGGAAAGGATACTGCAAAATCTTCATTCCCTTCCCACTCCATGGGAAGGATACTGCAAAATCTCCATTCCCTCCCCTCTCCAGGGGAAGGATACTGTAAAATCTCCATTCCCTCCCCACTCCAGGGGAAGGATACTGTAAAATCTCCATTCCCTCCCCTCTCCAGGGGAAGGATACTGCAAAATCCCCATTCCCTCCCCACTCCACGGGAAGGCTACTGCAAAATCCCCATTCCCTCCCCACTCCAGGGGAAGGCTACTGCAAAATCCCCATTCCCTCCCCACTCCAGGGGAAGGCTACTGCAAAATCCCCATTCCCTCTCCACTCCACGGGAAGGCTACTGCAAAATCTCCATTCCTTCCTCACTCCAGGGGAAGGATACTGCAAAATCCCCATTCCCTCCCAACTCCAGGGGAAGGATACTGCAAAATCCCCATTCACTCCCAATCAGCTGGGACTTGGGAGGCAGAGAATAGATGGGGCGGGGCCAGCCAGAGGTGGTATTTGCCGGCTCTCCGAACTACTCAAAATTTCCACTACCGGTTCTCCAGAACTGGTCAGAACCTGCTGAATCCCACTTCTGAATGAGTCCTACCCTTGCCTTAGGGATGAATCCAGCCAGGTGACCTTAGGCCACTCACTTTCTCTCAGCCCCTATTATGAAAACAAGGGCAAACCACTTTCAAAATCATTGCCAAAAACCCCCTGAAGAAACTAGTTCAGGCAACTGCCAGAAATCAACACTCAAAAGTCATGCATGCAGACACACAACACATTTATGTAGTTATTTTTGTAATCTGATCCAGTTTACTATATTAAATTTCATTCTTTTTATGTTGCTCTTCATTTCTGGTGAGACGCCCGGAGTTGGTTGGCATCAAAACTGAATATGTAAATAAATTGAATGTTCTCAGGGGTCTCGGAGAACAAAGCGAACATGCCAAACTTTTCAAATTTTGTGAAGATAGATGTCAGGGGAACTCTTCAATTCAACTTAAGAAGAGGAAAGATTCCAGCTAAACTTTAAGAATGAATCACCAGTTTGAAAAGTGTCCAATAATCTTCTTCTTTGTAGGTCTTTCAAGTTAGATTGTATTAAGAGTTTAAAATTGCATTAAATATATATACACATACATACATACATATGTATGTATGTATAAATACACACACACACACACACACACATTGCATTTAATTATTGCATTAAACATTAAGAGTTGTTAACCTAATCTTACATAGCTTCTTCTCTGGTAGTATTGTACTTCTATCTAGAGCATACAAAACATTTGCTAGACCAATTCTTGAATACAGCTCATCTGCCTACAATTGGACATTAATACAATCGAGCGAGTCCAGAGATATTTCATGAGAAGAGTCCTCCACTCCTCTGCTCACAACAGAATCCCTTATGCCAGTAGGCTTCAAATTTTGGGCTTAGACAACTTACAACTACACTGCCTTCAGTCTGACCTAAGCGTAATACACAAAATTATCTGCTACAATGTCCTACCTGTCAGTGACTACTTCAGCTTCAACCACAACAATACATGAGCACACAATAGATAGAAACTCAAGGTAAACTGCTCCAAACTCGATTGCAGAAAATATGACTTCAGCAACAGAATGGTCAATGCCAGGAATGCCCTACCTGACTCTGTGGTTTCTTCCCCAACCCCCCCAAACTTTAACCTTAGATTGTCTCCTGTTGACCTCACCCCATAAGAGGTCTGTAAGGGGCATGCATAAGCGCACCAACGTGCGCTAATGTCCCCATTCATTTGTATCCATTTCATGTATTCATAATCATGTTTATACATATCTGTCAGCATACCTACACCCGTGAAAATCTACAAAAGCATTATATCTGTTATCTTATACATGCTTGACAAATAAATACAGTAAGAAAGAAAATCAATAGATTGCTACAGAAAAAGCATACCATGATCTACCAACTAATTTCTTGAAGTGACCAGACACAAAAGAGGACCTCCAACGACACTGGCAGATTCTAAAAATAGACATTGATATTTGTTCTGTTACATCTTGGGACCATCAACTGGTTCATTAATTTCTTTGGAAGGCAAACTCAAAACTTTAGAGCTGAGATAGCCAGCAAAAATTCTACAGTTGTTCTTTGAAAGGGCTCGCTTGCGTCAAAGTTTATGAATTATATAATCAAAACAAAGACTCAAGCGGCATGAAGAAAAGAGTCCCCAATCCTCTGAACGAGTTAAATTCATTCTTTTCGGCTGCAATAACACTGTAAAACAATTTGGAACACTAGTTTTCATTTAAACAAAAGACCAAACAACCAAAGTAGCATAGCTGCAACATATGGATCACATACAGAGTTTTAAAACTCCATGGAGAACATGTAAGTTCTCTCCCGCATTAGATCTTGTTCCATGCTGGCAGAACAGCATGAAAAGAAGAAAACAAAACAAAGAAATCAGCTTCTTTCTTTAAAAGAAAATTCAGAATCCAGGCGCTACTAGAATAACTGTGATGATACAACATCTCTGGAAGGACAGGGATGAAACATTTCAGCTGGATTATTTTGTATGTGGAAGATGATTTCATACACCTATTCTGTTTCTTTCCGGAAGAAGGAGGAGATGGAGATGGAGGAGAAGGAGATGATGCAGATGGAAACGGAGGAGGAGGAAGAGACAGAGACGGAGGAGGAGATGATGGAGACAGAGATGGAGGAGGAGGAAATGGAGAAGGAGGAGATGGAGGAGGATTTGAAGGAGGAGATGGAGATGGAGGAGGAGGAGGAAAGAGGGAGAGGAGAAAGGGGAATCATTGTTCCATGAAATATTGTTGGTGTGATGAAAGCTCAAGAGGGTCAAAGAAAGGACCAGGAAACCAAATGTGGTCAATGGATTTCTTTCTTCTTCCAGGAGAGACATGGGATTTATTATGTTGAATTTCTCTCCAGTTAGAAAGTTAGAAAACTGCACAGATGTGAGATTAGTGGCAGAGCTCGCTGGTGGAGAAATTAAATGTGGATTCTGAATTCTAGTCTATGGAAAGAAAAGATTCTTTCCATGGACCACTGTTATTAGATTATGTCCTTAAAGGCAAATTTCAGAGTTCTTCAAAATTTCTCCCAGGACTCTGAGATGTCTCCTTAATCACAGTAAGCTATCAGTAATCTCCCCTATAACATGTCTAGAACACAATTATCTAGTTCTTATGGATGCCATTAACACCTTCTTTGGAAGTCAACAAGGAGGTCTCACACCTATGTCTTCCACATTAGAATAAACAGGAGGGGTTGTCTTTAACCTTAAAGTCAACATCCCAGCCAACTGAGGAAGGAGCTACAGTAATTCTCCTCCATTGCGCATTACTGATGGACATCAATCCTCATCCTCATGAGCGCTTAGAAAGCCAAGGAAGGGTAAAGTCAAACATAAGTAAATAAAAGAGAATCCACCATTTCATTTAGCAGGTTGATCCACTTGTTTAAACAGACACTGATAGGTGCTAGAGACCTACCCTTTGGAACAGGGGCAGGGCAGTGTTTTGTCACATCTGTCAAAAGTGCACAAAACTGACTTAGGTTTGGGGGGGAACAAACTGTTTTTCCTATTACTGGAAATATCTTCTGCTGAAGTAAAAAGCTTGGAAGCTTCCACACACTCAAGTGATCCCTGGATGTTGTCAAGTGAAAAAAACAAAAAAAAATCATATTTTAGAAAAGCACAATAAACTTTAATCCTATTGCTTAAAGATTTCCCACTCTAGAATTCGTAATTGTTCCTAGCTGATATGATAATGGAGTTATGAATGGAATAGAGCTGGAAGGGTTCTATAATGAATTTTAATAGTGCCAGTAATGCTTTAATTGGTTTACAGATAACAGGTTTATTACTTGTTTATGGGTTTCATATTGTGTTTTTTTATTTTACTGTTTGCTATAGCCCACCCAAACCCGCCATCCTGGGCCCAACGTTTGGGAAGCCAGGCTCTGCCTGTCACAAGCCAGGACAAAGGGTGAGTGATGGAGGAGTAACACCTCCTTAAAAAACCTGGGTCCAGCTGGCCCGGCTGGGAAGCACCTCGTAAGGGCCCCTTTCCAGGGTTATAGGAGAAGACGGTCCAGGGTTTGGAAGGCGGAAGAGGGCTCTACGCCCCAACGGCAGATCAAGCGGCAGAACCATCTTCTAGGAGAAGGGAAACTCCGATGACAATCCTCCACTGCCTTGTGGCTCTATCCACTCCTGGAAAAGGCTTCGGGAGTCAACCTCCAGGCAAAATCCGGAGCCAGAGTCCTGGAAGCAGTTCGTGACTGTGTACAACCACCTTCTGGTATCTCTTGTGATGCAGCTGCAACTCATCGTATGGGCTTTGCCCTTCCATTTGACTATTTCAGCCACGTGGAGAGGGGAGGGATCTGCTGCTTGGGTCACAGCCTATCCTCCATATTAATCTACCCAGGCCTCGTGCTCTTGAGAGGACACTCCGGCTTTGACCTCTTTCCAGAGCATCATTCCATCGTCTTTGGAGACTGATGGATGCCAATGGAACCCACCCCAAAAACTGTTTGGGATGGGCAAGCTATAGATAGTGAAAAAAATAAATAAATATTTCAAAATAAAGGATGCAATGTCCTAAGAAACAAAGCAGATTCTGGCTTAAAACGACAGCCTCTTATTCAACCTACAAACCAATCCCACTTACCCTCATCTCACATGTTGTCTGAACCCAAAGCGGGGCTCTTTGATTCAATCTCTTCTGTTAATGCAACCTAAGTACGTGAATGAAATCCAGCCAATTACTTTTGCTGAAAGGGATCAACCCACGTGGGTCAGAATGATGGTGCAGGCACCAAGATCTTCTCTGGGGCTGCTTCCTCCCCTCCCCCTGCCTTGGCTTGCAAGCTCTTGTGCCACCAGGGAGGATCAAACCCCAATGGTTTAAACATCAGAGGCAGGGAAGATAGCTCTAGGCCAGCCGGAATGCAGATAACTTGCAATTATACCAGATCCTATCCACGGATTTGTCAGATTAGCCAAGGCTGAGAAGTGCTTGTTACCTTCTCCTTAATTGAGAAGAAAAATGAGGCTTTGGAATGAATGGAATCAGAGAAATGCAAAGAATCCACTCTTTGTTTTAAGAAGCAGGAACGATATGGCGTGGCTTTCGGAAACAGGGAGCAAACGGCCACCGGCCTCAGTAGCAACACAGCTTAAAATCCGGCCTTGGGAAACATAATTGTATGCAGATGAGCCTTCTTTCGTAGCTAGTAACAGGTAAAGGTAAAGGTTCCCCTTGCACATATGTGCTCCTCGTTCTTGACTCTAGGGGGCGGTGCTCATCTCCGTTTCCACCTTAGAGTGTCATGCAAAGCCAGACAAACATGATCAATGTATGCCAACTGCAAGATAGTCCAATAATATTTCTGTGGTTTGTGTGCATGTCAAACCTTGATAAGCATACACACTTCTCTGAAATCTTTTGGGAGTAACCAATTAAGCTGGCTGAAGTTAAGATAAAGGTTTCCCTTGCACGAGCATGCTAGTTGTTCCTGACTCTAGGGGGCAGTGCTCAAACCCAAAAAGCCAGCGCTGTCCAAAGACGTCTCCATGGTCATGTGGCCGGCATGACTCAATGTTTTTTTTAAAAAACAATTTTTATTGGTTTTACAATATACAAAAGGAAAAGGGGTATATAGGGTATTTTTTTTTAACATTTTAGGACTTCCATGCCAGGTGTGGTGACTGCCCCCGAGGCTTCATACAAAATACAGTTAAGTAAATGGTGGCAAGAGATACATATATATCCTGTCTTAAACACTGTCCTGACTCAATGTTGAAGGCGCACGGAACGCTGTTCCCTTCCCACCAAAGGTGGTCCCTATTTTTCTACTTGTATTTTTACATGCTTTCGAACTGCTAGGTTGGGACAAGTAGCAGGAGCTCACTCCATTATGTGGCTCTAGGGATTCGAACCGCTGAACTGCCGACCTTTCTGATCGACAAGCTCAATGTCTTAGCCACTGAGCCACCCTGTTGCATAGTCTATAGACGTTGTTGATGTCTATGTGTCTGTTGATGGCTGATTTGTCAGAGAGCCAGACTTCTTGAAATTCCATGGCATTTTTGGACTTGGCTTGGTCTAGGATAGTCACGTATTCCTAATTGAAACTACGATTGAGTGTGTCTATATGTTGTGAAATAGAAGCGTCTCTGTGGTCAGGTGGCCGGCATGACTAAACACTGAAGGCGCATGGAACGCTGTTACCTTCCCACCAAAGGTGGTCCCTATTTTTCTACTTGCATTGTTTACATGCTTTCGAACTGCTAGGTTGGCGGAAGCTGGGACAAATAATGGGAGCTCACTCTGTTACGCAACGCTAGGGATTCGAACCGCCAAACTGCTGACCTTTCTGATCAACAAGCTCAGCATCTTAGCCACTGAGCCAGTGGTGGGTTTCAAATTTTTTTAGAACCTCTTCTGTGTGTGTGGCCTGCTTTGTGAGAGTGGCTTGCCAGCCATGTGACCGGGTGGGAGTGGCTTGGCAGTCAGGTAACTGGGTGGGCAGGGCCAACTTGTAAAATGTGGTGAAACTCACTTAACAACACTCTTGCTTAGCAACCAAAATGTTGGCTCAGAAACTCTGGCATTTGAAGCACGCAAGTCCTAAAGCTGTCAAATTACAAGACCCTCGCACCCCGAACCTTTTAGAAAAAAAACCCAGGGGTGTTCAAACTTGACAGCTTTAAGACTTGTGGACTTCAACTCCCAGAATCCCTCCTCTCGCTCTTCATCTTGATGAAGTGCAGACGGACAGGGGGAGGGAGCTGGAACTGGTTCTAAACGGCACTGTAGATTTGTGGAACCTCTTCTATAGAAGAGGTTAGAACTGGCAGGAACCCACCCCTGCACTGAGCCACCTAAGCCAGTGATGGCGAACCTATGGCACGCGTGCCACAGGTGGCACGCGGAGCCATTCGGCAGGACACGTGAGGCGTTGCCCTGTCAGCTGGCCAACGTGCATGTACGCGCTGGCCAGCTGATTCAGCCATTTTTAAAGCCATTTTTCGCCCTCCCCAGGCTTTATGGCAGCCTGGGGAGGGCGAAAACAGCCCTCCGGAGGCTTTAGGGAAGCTACTGAAGCCTCCGGAGGGCCTCCAGGGGGGCTGTTTTCACCCTACCCAGGCTCCTATAAAGCCTCTGGAGCCTGGGGAGGGTGAAAAAAGCATGTAAAAAATGGGGGGGGGGCTATCATGCATGCATGCACACTGGGGGGGGCGCATTGCATTATGGGTGCAGCACACTGGCACATGACCCCCCTGCACTCCCCCCTCTTATGGCACGCGAGCCTAAAAAGTTTTGCCATCACCGACCTAAGCTATAATAGTCATAGTCTCTGTTAATAGCTGTGGTTCTCATCTCCAAAACTACCGCAGTTATAACTCGCCTCTTTTTAAAAAAACTTTTCTCCTCTTTTTTGTAATGAAGACATAAGGAACATCTGTTCTGCTTTCTCTGGTAGACCTTTTTTTTTCTTTTTTTCTACTGTCTAAACTCAGGAGCGACCCATCAATCCACCGACTCCTTTTCTCACCTCAGATGCCCTCTTTCAGGGTCTACATTTTTAAATTTCCTTTTAAAAATACTCTAGGAAGCTTTTGTCAACAATGAACTTGGCCTGCATCCCGCTGCAAGTCCCATCGCAGCCAGAAATCCTAAGAGAATTGAAATTTCGGATCGCACGGGGGGATATTTTTGAAAACTGCTTTCCAGTGGAGCTTTCTTCATTTAGACCTCCCCTCCACCCTCTGCCAATGGCAATGCACGGAAAAATCCAAGCAAAGACTTGTAGCTGAATTCTCGGGGTGGACAAATAGTAACTTTGATCTCCAGCTGTTATACAAGTCACTTTTCCCTTAGTTATTTTGCTCGATCCATGCCTAACGTCTTCCTTCTCTCCCTTTCCAGGTTCTTCTTATTTCATTTCATTTTCATTTTATTACATTTATATCCCGCCCTTCTCCGCAAAGGACCCAGGGCGGCACACAGATTTAAAAATGTACAAAATAGAGAATAGATAAATAATTTAAAATACATATTAAATAATCCCAATCCTATGCTAAAACCAATTATTAAAAACCCAATTTAAAACTTTTCTAAAAGTCCCCATGGGAGGTTAGGCTAGGCCGGCTTGATGAAAAAAGTATGTCTTTAGACATTGGCGGAAGAGGCGGAGGTCGGTTATGGTCCGGAGTTCAGGGGGTAGGTCGTTCCAAAGGGCAGGGCCCGTCACAGAGAAGGCTCTTCCCCTGGGTGTCGCCAGTCGGCATTGTCCGGCCGACGGCACCCTGAGAAGGCCCTCTCTGTGGGAGCGTATCGGTCTAAGGGATGTATGGGGCAGGAGACAGTCTCGCATATAACTAGGCCCCGAGCCATGGAGCGCTTTAAAGATGGTCGTCAAGACCTTGAAGCGCACCCGAAAGACCACAGGAAGCCAATGCAGCTCGCGCAGGATCGGTGTTATATGGGAGCTTCTGGTGGCTCCCGTAATTACCCGCGCGGCTGCGTTTTGGACTAGCTGTAGCTTTCGAGTGCACCTCAAGGGAAGCCCCATGTAGAGAGCATTACATTATGCTCATAATTACATACATTATGCAGAGATAATTACATTATCTCTGCAACCTTTCCTTGTTCCCCTCCTAAAAGCCTAAATTGTAATACTCTAGGAAAAAAATATATCTGTGGGTTACCAGGGGGTCATTTAAGCCATGATGAAATCTAATTTTTTTGCCCACTGGTGCTGTGGGCGTGGCTTGGTGAGGGGGGCAACAAGTGACTGGGTGGGCGTGGCCAACTTTTTTCCATTTTTTAAAAGCATTTTTTTCTTGCCGTTTTGGGCGAATAGGCAGGGAAAAAATGCTTTTAAAAGTAAGGGGGGTTATTAGTGAATAACTACTTATAAAATTCAAGATTGTTTCATATTATATTATTATGGAATTTATATTGGTATGTTGGGAGTAAATAAGGGATGTTAATAGGTAGTCAGGTTTTAAAGACACTCTTAAGAAGAAACAGATTGATGTTGAAGTATCTAAGAACTGCAGGATATTGATATTAAGGTACATGATAAATTTTTAGATTTAAAATTTATAAACTGAGATTACTTATGAATAATAATCATTTCAGAGATGCACAGAATTTATGAATACCCGGTTAGAATGTCTTTTAAAACAGGGGTCTCCAACCTTTGCAACTTTAAGTCTGAAGGACTTCAGTTTTGCTGGCTGGATAATTATGGGAGCTGAAGTCCTTCAGACTTAAAGTTGCAAAGGTTGGAGACCCCTGTTTTAAAAGACATAATTTAGAGTGGACTTTTCCATTTTAAATCAATTTTCTCTCTCTCTTTGTTGGTCTTATAAATAGAATGCCATTATATAGTCAGACTTTATGTAAAAGGATGTTAAAATAACTAGTAAGATTAGGGTCGAGGTATAAGAATTGCAATAACTGATATGAAAAATAAGCGATAACTTTTGAAGAAACTTATAGAAACTTGTGATAAATTGATACATTCTTAAAAATTGATAACCTGTAATGAAAGATGGCTTTTTGATGGGTTTTTTTCTGTGAAGTTTGTATTATTTGTGTTTATGTTAAAAAATTTAAAAATTATTAATTAAAAAAAAGTGTGTGGGGGGGGAAGCTTCTGACAATTGCGTAGCTCACACCTCAGCTGTGCAATCCTTGGATGCTTTATTTTTTAACTACTGGTTCACAGAACAATCATCCCTAGCAGTTCAGCCGAACCAGCAGGATTTCACCCCTGCACTGAAGGCATCTTGCTGACTTCAGGGAAGGACAGGCGGGCACCCCTTTCATTCCATATCTAAAAGCCATCTGAATTGGATGCTGCCGCTTAGAACATCACATTGGGAAGTTGTCCCTTGTGACATTTGGAGAAACCATTTTTCTTTTCTTTTTCTTTTGAGTAAATTTTTATTTTCAACATAAAAAACAAGTAAAAACATTCAATCATTTTCAACTTTGTATAACCTGTCGTTTTCATTTCATTTCATTTTATTCAATTTATACCCCACCCTTCTCCAAACGGACCCAGGGCGGCGCACAGGAATATTAAAACATACAAAAACCATATAAAACTTTAAAAAACTTATTCAATAAATAAATCCTGTGTTAAAACCAAATTAAAAATCCCCAAATTTAAAACTATCTAAGAGTCAGTAATGGAGGTTACGCTAGGCCGGCTAGATGGAACAAATGTGTCTTCAGACACTTGCGGAAGAGGCGGAGGTCGGAGATGATGCGAAGTTCAGGGGGTAAGTCGTTCCAAAGGGCTGGGCCTGCCACAGAGAAGGCCCTTCCCCTGGGTGTCGCCAGTCGGCATTGTCCGGCCGATGGCACCCTGAGAAGGCCCTCTCTGTGGGAGCGTATCGGTCTAAGGGATGTATGGAGCGTGTCATTCGGTCATAAGTTTTTGTGCATCGGTCTTTACAGTTAGAAATGTAGTTATTAATGTTCCATCCAGTGTAACCCAATATATCTCATTATTAAGTTTAAATATATAAATATATGTGTATGGAATTAAGACTTCTTTTTTCTTTCTTGATTTCATACCAGGAAATTAATTATCTGTATAATGACAAATAGTATTTGTCAAAAATTAATCTTTTTCTATATTTATTCAACAGGTAAAAAGAAAAAAAAAGGAAAGTTCTCCATAAATTCCTGTTTTATAACATTGTTCTCAATTGTCAAGCAAATACATTACTACTATAAAATATATCGCTTAATCAAACACCCATAATATTTTCTCTATATAAAACCAAAAGGTTATCCAAATTTTCCATTATATTTGTATCTCATTAATAACCTAGTCAATATACAAAATAACTTTCTAAGATAACATAATCTCAGCTTATTACAATATCTACCATTCATAACAATTGACTTTTATTTCTTGAAATTCTTTTATATATATTATATCTCCTGATTTCTTTTTCTCTAACTATTGATAAAACAAATTCCATACTTTATAAAATTGTTCATCCTCTTGTTCTCTAATTTCAAATGTCAGTTTACTCATTTCTGCACAATCCATCATCTTACGGATAATTTCCTCTTGAGAGGGTAATTTCTCATTTGTCCAATTTTTTGCATTTTTTGCTTTCATTATGGCTAGGCATGGCAGGAAGTTTAGGGAGTCGAAGAATAAATTGTGTGGCACATCTGAGCTTCCAGAGATAAGAATGGCTAAGTAGGTGAGATGGAACAATGAAGTTGCCACCACTGTGGTCCTCTAGCAGCTGCTGTCATAGAGACCCAGTTGCTTCAGTCTTACTAGGGGATGACATACACCAGGACAGGAAGAAAATACAGGACTGGTGTTGTACCCAGTGGTGGTTTTCACATTTGGTTACCATCAGTTCGCCGTGTGCTTGCCCGCTTCACACATGCTCTTGGCTTGCGTGCACGCCTTGCGTGCATGCGCCCGGCCTCAAAAAAATGTGCCTAAATAGGACTGCATAGAGCTGGGGTGGGTGGGTGAGCAGGCCACCCATGATTTCCACTACTGGTTTGGGTGAACTGGTCAGAACCGGCTGAATCCCACCTCTGGTTGTACCCACTATCCCTCTGCCCATCCTTTCTAGGTTATCTGTTCTAGAGGGGTGAGAACACCATGAATTGTACATGCAATCAAACAAGTGCTTTGGGCAAACAAATGGGGATTTGATTCTGCCACCCAACGTCAGTCTGTCAACTAACATTCATGGCCCTGATCACTCTTGCCTCAGGTTTAGCTCAAATCTTTTCCTTCTTGGATAGGATCTAGAACAGAGTGTCCAACCTTGGCGACCTTAAGATTTGTGGACTTCAACTCCCAGAATCCCTCAGTGAATTCTGAGACTTGAAGTCCATGGGTCTTAAATGTTGCCAAGGTTGGAGAGTCCTGATCTAGAAGAAGGCTTTAGGAAGAAAGGTGTCATGCAAGATGTCAACCTAGGGGAGCTATTGGTGTTATGTCTTGAGAGAGGGACACGCCTTACCTTTTAAAGAGATGGCTCCACACAGGAGTTGTTAGTCTTATTCACTTGTGTATGTATTCTCTCTCTCTCTCTCTCTCGCTCTCTCTCTCCCCTTTCTCTCTCTCTCTTTCTTTCTGCCTGTCTCTCTCTCCCTCTTTCTTTCACTTTCTCTGTGTCTCTGTCTCTCTCTCTTTCTATCTCTCTCTTTCTCCCTTTCTTTCTCTCTCTTTCTCTCTCTTTCTTTCTCTCTCTCTTTCTCTCTTCCTTTCTTTCTCTCTCTCTCTTTCTCTCACTTTCTCTTACTCTCTCTCTGTGTCTCTGTTTCTCTCTTTCTCCCTCTCTCTCTCTTTCTCTCCCTCCCTCCCTCTCTTTCTTTCTCTCTCTCTCTCTCCTTCAGGCATACACACACACACTTCAGTTTTGGATGAAGACAGTCAACACTCCAGCAATCCCTTATAAGGTATGCGTTCTGCAGAAGAGATTTAAAGTTGTCTGGTCTACTTCAGCTCTGAGGAGAGATAATTTAAACCCATTTTATCATTCCCCAAGCCAATTTGTTTGCTAGGAACCAAGTTTCTTAAATATAATTAACAATATTTGAGTAATGACTAAGCTAACTAAAATATAGTCAGAGGTAAACGGCTGCCAAATGTTAAACATGGGTTTCTTTGGGCACTTTTTTCTGCTGTAGCTCTTAATAAAACTTTTTATCTTGCACTCTCTTTATCCATATTTTTTCTCCTCACTCCATGTCCTTCCTTGTGGGCAAGCAGCTTTTCTGGCTGAGAATTGGCCAATTTGACTTTACTATATGTTGTCATTTTCAGGCACATCCCCATTGATTTCAGGGTGTCCAGTCAAGGTATTTAACATAGAACAGCCTGAGTAATATAAATATCTCTCCCCCCCTCTCTCCCTCCCCCCCCTCTCTCTCACCATTCTAGTCTTGTTTCTATCCACAGCTGTATGATTTCTACTTAATTAATGAAATTACCATATTTTTCAAACTATAAGATGCACCGGACTATAAGATGCACCGGACTATAAGATGCTCTGGACTATAAGATGCTCCGGACTATAAGATGCTCCGGACTATAAGATGCACCGGACTATAAGATGCTCCGGACTATAAGATGCTCTGGACTATAAGATGCTCCGGACTATAAGATGCACCGGACTATAAGATGCACCGGACTATAAGATGCTCCGAACTATAAGATGCTCCGGACTATAAGATGCTCCGGACTATAAGATGCTCCGGACTATAAGATGCTCCGGACTATAAGATGCTCTGGACTCTAAGATGCTCTGGACTCTAAGATGCTCCTATCTTTTGGGGAGGAAAACAGAAAAAAATTCTGCCTCTGCCTCCCAGCAATTTGCCTCCTTGCAGCAAACAGCCTGGTCAGCTTCAGCACAGCCTGATTTTGCATGAGCAGCTGATTGGCAGTTGGATCGACCCTCATGGAATACAGCCGATCAGCTGTTCCAGGTGTGGGGATCGCCGTCAGCCATTACCGGCTCCACATGTCCCATTTTCGGCCTCTGCACATCCCATTTTTGGCCTCCCTGTGCTCCATGTTCAACCTCCTTGTGCCATATTTTTAGCCCCCACGCATCCCATTTTTGGCCCGTTCCAGGCGGCGGCGATTCCCTATCCCTACTTCCTGGAACGGGCTGAAAATGGGTCAAACAGAGGCCGAAAATGGGCTGCATGGAGGCCAAAAATGGGACCCGCAGAAACAGTGATACGCAGAAGTGGTGATGGGTGGTGGTGATCCCCACAGCCTGGAACAGCTGATAACCAGTATTCAGTATATACCCTTCTTATTTGCCTGAACCAGCAGGAAAAAAATGCTTTAAAAAGTGGAGAAAAGTTGGCCACGCCCACCCGGTCACATGACCACCACCACCAAGCCACACCCAAAGAACCCGGGGCAAAAAATTTTGATTTCACCACTGCTTCCTGTAGTACTAAAAATGCATAATTATAGGAGGAGAAGCAGAGCCTGGGGGTGGAGTCAAGAGAGCCCTAAGCTTAGAATCCTTATGTGTCCATAAACACTCCAAGTCCTTTGAATTATGCTGACTCTTATCAAGTTCCCATTTAATAGTCACCATTAGTTGACGAGATTCTTATATGTAGGCTTGAGCAATAATAATTGATCTACAGAAGTTATTCCCTTCTCCCAAAAGGTAACCGGCTGTAACTTTGATGGCTTTAAGATTAGAAAAATTTAGAAAGGCTCAACTTTGTGGGGCTGCCAAAAGTAATAGATTAAACAGATTTTTAAAAGTGCCACTATTCGTTGAATTCTTATCTCACTTCTTTTTCTGGCCAGAGAAATTGCATAACTGCATTCATGATGCACAATGTGGTTTGCTTCGTTTGTTACTTTGTGTACCTTGGGGAATTTAGCCAGAGTGACGTATGGCACAGATTAGGGCTTTATGAGTCACTTGAATTCCACACATTCTGGCTTATTAAATCAGTTATGGATAAGCAGACTATTGCTTCATAACTGGGCCAGTCCAACCCCCTGTTTCTGTCACTCATATTTGATAGAACTCACTTGTCCAAGCTGCGAAGGTGGCCTGTCTCCAAGCCCATTTTCTATGCTGCTACAATATAAACCAAGAAACCACATTTCTTCCTCCATAATCAATTAATATAACTTGCATGTCTTTGGAACACTCAAGCGTACTCAACTGTCTCTCAGATTAAAACATCTTAGAAGAAAACTAGGACTCTTTTTGGATAGCCATTCAAATCATTGGATGGATGCAGAGGTCGTATTCAGCAGGTTCTAACCAGTTCTGGAGAACCGGTAGCAGAAACTGAGTAGTTTGGAGAACCGGTAAATACTACCTCCATGGCATGGGGTCTGGTTACTTGCAGGACCGCATCCTGCTACCGAATACCTCCCACCGACCAGTCCGCTCCCACAGAGTGGACCTCCTCAGGGTACCGTCGGCCAAACAATGTCGGCTGGCGACCCCCAGGGGGAGAGCCTTCTCTGTGGCAGCCTCTGCCCTCTGGAACGATCTGCCCCCCAACCTTCGTCACTGACCTGCGCCTCTTCCGTTGGCCCTGAAAACGCACCTATTTCGTGCGGCCGACCTGGTGTAGTTTTCTTTTAATCAATTGTAATTTTTTAATTGATTTTAGTTGATTTTATTAACTGTTTTTATATGGTTATCTGGTTTTTAGAACGGGCCCTTAAATTTAATTAGTTTTAATGTATTTTAATGTATTTTTGTATCGGATGTTTTACTGTTTTATTATGCCTGTTCACCACCCTGAGTCCCGCAAGGGAGGAGGGCGGTATACAAATTTAATAAAAGTAAAAGTAAAGTACCTCTGGCTGGCCCTGCCCCCATCTATTCTCTGCCTTCGAGTCCCAGCTGATTGGGAGGGAATGGGGATTTTACAGTATCCTTCCCTTGGAGTGGGGAGGGAATGGAGATGGGGAGGGGTAGTACAGGTTAATTCCCAGCGAGAAGTAATGGGTGTGGCATTTGCATCTCCCTCATTGGTTTTTCAAAAGAGATGTAAATAACAGTCTACTGCACAATAACACTCTCAAACCGAAAAGTAGCTTTTAGCCCCAAGGGGAAAAAAAATATCCTTCTTATTAAAATAAACACGCTAGTAAGTCAATCCGCCTGAACTTGGGAGAGATAAACTTCTAAGGAAATGCCATGCTTCCAACTGTTGCCTTACTTCGAATGCATTCTTTGTAATTCCACTAAATCCAACTTCTCCAATCTTCTGCCAGCAAGTATATAGGGCTATAGATAATCCTTGACTTATGGCTGTAATTGAGCATGGAATTATGGTTATAAATTGTTGTGGTCATACATTGAAGCATTCTGTGACCGGATTTGAAGTTAACGTAACTCAGTGTTTCTCAACCTTGTCAACTTGAAGATGTCTGGACTTCAACTCCCAGAATTCCCCAGTCAGCAAATGCTGGCTGGGGAATTCTGGGAATTGAAGTCCAGACATCTTCAAGTTGACAAGGTTGAGGAACACTGACGTAACTGGATTTGAAGCAGAGGTGGCTTTTAGCAGGTTCTGACCAGTTCTAGAGAACCGGTATGGGAAATTATGAGTAGTTTGGAGAACCGGCAAATACCACCTCTGGCTGGCCCTGCCCCCCATCTAGTCTCTGCCTCCTGAGCCCCAGTTGATTGGGAGGAAATGGGGATTTTGCAGTATCCTTTCCCTGGAGTGGGGAGGGAATGGAGATTTTACATCTATTCTCTGCCTCCCGAGCCCCAGTTGATCGGGAGGAAATGGGGATTTTGCAGTATCCTTTCCCTGGAGTGGGGAAGGAATGGAGATTTTACTTCGATTCTCTGCCTCCCGAGTCCCAGCTGATTGGGAAGGATCCTTCCCCTGCCACGTCCACCCAGCCAGGCCCACAGAACTGGTAATACAAATTTTTGAATCCCACCACTGACCCAACCTAACGTTCCTTCTTCTAGGCCTTCTCCAATGAACCGAGTGCAGAAATATTGCATCTCCTCACCCATTCCTTGTTCGTATAGGAGGCCCAGAACCTTGGTTGCAATTGTTACCATACAATGCCTGTCCTCTCCTGGAACTAATAAGCTGTAATTAAAGCAAAATCCCATGATCCAAATGACCAAGAGAAGGATTTGAGAATGAAAGGAAAATCTCTCCTCTCTAATGCGAACAGACAAAGCATCAAAAGACCCAAGTTCCTCATCTAGAATTCTCATTGGGAGAGGTTTATAAAATCATAAGCTGAATCCAGGAATGCTTGTCATCATTTCAATAAAGTCCCTAGCCTTTTTTATTTTTTAAACTATGTGCCTGTATTAACACTCCCAAAGGCTGTTTGTTCATCTGTTGATATAAAGTCCACGTCCTGTCTGCTTAATCTTTGATAGACAGCCCCAATTGTTTGCAAAATCCCCTACAACAAAGAGCGAGAAGGTTTATGGTCAAGCTGAGACCCATCATTCATTGGGACTTCCTGTCCCTCTGTGGCTGGAATTCACGACTGTGCAGAATATTCAATTGTGTATCAGGCTGAGGCTTAAGCCAGGCCCTTTGTACACCCACATCTGAGGTCTGGACAAAGATTTCACCTGTCAAGATTTTATATGCATTTGCTGGTTGACGAGAGGCAGAAGGAAGTACGACTGCCTCAGATGGCTGGGAGCTACTGTGCAACTATCAGCAATCGGGGTCCGATCACAAGATAACCAGCCCATCTGGGACTTTCCATAGCTTCGGGGAGGTCGATGTGGGCTATCAAAAGCTGCTCTCCAAAACAATAAAAATATATCTCAAGAAAACCAAAAGCCAATGGGAACCACCGTGGAAAAAGGAGAAACTTCTCAATCCTTGGCACTTAATATTGTTGTACAAGGACTCCTAATGCACCCGAAGCCTTTGAAGAGTTCAAAGCTACATTTCAGTTATGTCAATAGCCCTCCCTACACACCCAAAAAGAATGCGAAGTATTCCTTAGTACTTGCAGAAGAGATCTAAGAGAACTCGATTAAAAATTAGAAGGACCAACAATGATCTGCGATGAATCCAATCAAGGGAATTAGATGGTCTAGAATCTTTTCACAGCAGTCAACAGATTCCCCACCACCACCAGCAAGCTTATAACCAGAGTGCAACAATGCTATTCTTCTCTTCCATCATTGGTCCTCAGCAACCATTACTGACTCACTGGAGAAGAGCCTCATGCTGGGAAAGATTGAGGGCAAAAGAAGAAAGGGATGACAGAGAAGGAGGTGGGTGGATGGAGTCACCGAAGCAGAAGGCATGAGCTTCAATGGACTCCAGAGGATGGTAGAGGACAGGAAGGCCTGGAGGAATATTGTCCATGGGGTCGCGATGGGTCAGACATGATTTTGCAACTAACAATAACAACAACAGCAACCATTACTTACAATATTATGTGGAGAATGGTCAAAGACATTTTTTAACAAAATCTTAATTTTAACCTGCTTGAGACTGCCTACATATTTTTCTAGGCAGTGTTTTGAATATTCTCTGTAAACTGTACACTATAAACCAGTTTGGTCTACTGGTGAAGTAGGCAGGCTTCAAGGTATTGATTACCATCTTTAAAGCGCTCCATGGCTCAGGACCTAGTTATTTGCGGGATCGCATTCTGCCTCATACATCCCTGCGGCCGATTCGCTCCCACAGAGAGCGAACAATACAATAAATATAGAATTTAAAAAGAGACAGTCTGGTCTAGTGGCTCGAAACCAGGAGGTAGTGAGTTCCAATTCTGCCTTTGGCATGAAAGCTGGCTGGGTGGTTTTTTGGACCAGTTACTCCTTCTCAGCCCACTCTACCTCAGAGGGTGATTGTTGTGGGGAAAATATGGGCAGAAAGGAGTATTAGGCACTGTTCATTGCTCTGAGTTATTTACAAAAATAATAAAAGTAGGTGTCAAGCCTGAAACTGACCTGGCTATGGCTGTGTAGCTTATGTGGAGTTTCGTTCGCAGGATTTCAGGCTGACACAGCTTAAGAGCTGAAGAGGGGAGTAAGAAGGGTGTGTATGTAACCCAAACAGCATAGCTTCCTGCTGAGTCAGAGGCATTAAAAAAGTCTAAAAATAAATGTGACACCATAGTAATGGTGTCCATACCTGGAATACTGTTCAATGGTCACCAGATGCTGAGACTTTGGGGGGGGGGAGTACAAAGAAGAGCAACTAAGATGATTCAAGGCCTGGAGACTAAAATGTTAATAACCAATTTCATTGTAATTTTAGTACAATGACAATAAAGATTATTATTATTATGCATGAAGAATGGTTACAATACAATACAATAGCAGAGTTGGAAGGGACCTTGTAGGTCTTCTAGTCCAACCCCCTGCGTGGGCAGGAACTTTATACCATTTCAGACAAATGGCTATCTAACATCTTTTTAAAGACTTCCAGGGTTGGGGCATTCACAACTTCTGGAGGCAAGCTGTTCCAGAGGTTAATTGTTCTAACTGTCAGGAAATTTCTCCTTAGTTCTAAGTTGCTTCTCTCCTTGATTAGTTTCCACCCATTGTTTCTTGTCCTGCCCCCAGGTGCCTTGGAGAATAGTTTGGCTCCCTCTTCTTTGTGGCACCCTCTGAGATATCGGAACACTGCTATCATGTCTCCCCTGGTCCTTCTCTTCATCAAACTAGACATACCCAGCTCCTGCAACCGCTCTTCATATGTTTTAGTCTCCAGTTCCCTAATCATCTTGGTTGCTCTTCTCTGCACTCTTTCCAGAGTCTCCACATCTTTTCTACATTGTGGCGACCAAAACTGTATGCAGTATTCCAAGTGTGGCCTTACCAAGGCACTATACAGTGGCATTAACACTTGACGTGATCTAGATTCTATCCCTCTGTTTATGCAGCCTAGAACTGTGTTGGCTTTTTTGGCAGCTGCTGCACAGAACCTTTCTCTAGACTAGCCAAACCCAGTTCCTGCAACCATTCAAGGACTAGGGAGGAAGGACATGATAGCAGCATTGCAGTATTTGAGGGATTGCCACAAAGAGGAGAGAGTCAACTTATTTTCAAAAGCACCAGAAGGCAACAAAAAGAAGCAAGGAACGGAAACTAATCAAGGAGAGAAGCAACTCGGAACTAAGGAGAAATTTCCTAACAATGAGAACAAGTAACCAGTGGAAGGGTTTGCCTCCAGAAGTTGTGGGGGCTTCATCACTGGAGGTATTTAAGATGAGATTGGATCTCCACTTGTCTGAAATGGCAAAGGGTCTCCTGCTTGAGCAGGGGGCTGGACTAGTAGATTTATGTTATCATGGTTGTTTTCTAATATGCATTTTTCATGAGCTAAGAAATCTCCATAATTGATGAGTTTATGTTCCTAATAATGAAAAAAAACAACCCTTAAGTGTTGCTATGGAAAAACCAGTGAGGGTAAAAAGATGAATGAAAGACAAGATAACCACCCATCTTCTTTGGCTGTGTTGTAATTCAATAAATGCAAGAGCAGGTATTTCTCTCAAAGAATTTCACTTAAACTCTTCCCTCCTCAGACGGGGATATCAGGGGCAAATTCTATTTCAGGGGTAATCAACCTTTTTATACCTACCGCCCACTTTTGTGTCTCTGTTAGTAGTAAAATATTCTAACCGCCCACCGGTTCCACAGTAATGGTGATTTATAAAGTAGGGAAGTCAATTAAATTGAAAAAAGGAAAGTGCTTCAGTATGGGACAAAACCCCTACCGTCCACCATGAAAGCTGGAACACCCACTAGTGGGTGGTAGGGACCAGGTTGACTACCACTGTTCTATTTGTTCAAATTGAATAAAACTTTACAAGAATCTTCCTTATTACTCAAAAGAGACACAACCTCATAAATCGATATTTCTGTTGAGATGCCATAGCAAGGTTGATAAGATTCATTCCCCCATAAATTTCCTCAACTAGAAAAATCTGGAAAGAGACTTTCTCGGAAGGCACAAGTAGCCTAATCCCATCATCTCTACTCATGTCCAGCAAAATTTACTTCAAGCTCAACACTGGGTATTAAAATCAGGTTTTTCTAGACCATTTGGAATGCTATGGTGCTGGAGAAGAAGACTCCTGCGAGTACCTTGGACTGCAAGGTGATCAAACTGGTCAGTCCTAGAGGAGATCCACCCTGACTGCTCTTTAGAAGGCCAGATCCTGAAGAGGAAACTCAAAGACTTTGGCCACCGGATGAGAAGGAAGGACTCCCTGGAGAAGAGCCTCATGCTGGGAACGATGGAGAGCAAAAGAAGAAGGGGAAGAGAATGAGGTGGCTGGATGAAGTCACTGAAGCAGTCGGCTTGAGCTTAAATGGACTCCAGAGGATAGTAGAGGACAGGAAGGCCGGGAGGAACATTGTCCATGGGGTCACAATGGGTCGGGCACAACTTTGCAACTAACAACAACAAAACCCTGGATTCACATATGCTGCAAATTCAATATACATGTTTGATGCCAAAGCATTCCAAATGAGGTCAAACATTCACAGAATGAAGCCACTGTTGGTCCTTTATGAGATGGAATTGAAATATGGTTTATGGCAATATTAGAATTGTCTGTCTGAAGGATACCAACATCAATGATGAATATCAATAATACCCTTGGTCAAGCAAAGGACAATTTGAGAGCTGGACTGGTGTAGTGGTTAAGGTGCTGGGCTAGACCAGGAAACAGAGTTCAAGTCCCTTTTTAGGGATGAGAGCTGGTTGGATAACTTTGGGCCAATCACCAGGAGTTGGTGAGTTCTAGCACGGGACCTAGCTATCTGCGGGATCGCATCCTGCCCCATACATCCCTTTGGTCGATTCGCTCCCACAGAGAGGGACTTCTCCGGGTGCCGTCCACTAGGCTATGCCAGCGGGCGACGCCCAGGGGAAGGGCCTTCTCTGTGGCGGGCCCAGCCCTCTGGAACGACCTTCCCCCCGACCTTAGAACAACCACGGACCTTCGCTCCTTCCGGCAGAAACTAAAAACACACTTCTTCTGCTTGGCCGGCCTAGGGTAATTTAAATTGTTTTTAAACTGTTTTTAGGGTTTTTAGGGATAGTTTTAGTTTTATTTGGGTTTTTAGCGCAGGGTCAGTTTAATTCGTTTTTAACTTTGTATTCTGTTTGTGGTTTTAATTGTATTTTTAATTCCCTGTGCCCCGCCTCGAGTCCCTTTGGGGAGAGAGAGCGGGTTATGAATTAAAATAATAATAATAATAATAATAATAATAATAATAATAATAATAATAATAATAATAATAATAATAATAATAATAATAATAATAATAATAATAATAATAATAATAATAATAATAATTATTATTATTATTATTATTATTATTATTATTATTATTATTATTATTATTATTATTATTATTATTATTATTATTATTATTATTAGTCCCGTTTTGGTCATGAAAGCCAGCTGGATGACTTTGGGTCAATCATACTCAGTTCAACCCATCCCACAGGGTTGTTGTTGTGTGCAAAATAGGAAGAGGGGGGAATATTAGGTACGTTCCCCGTCTTGAATTATTTATACAGATAATAAAGGGGGAATAAAAATCAAGAAAATAAACTTGCAATCTGGACAGAGGTGACATCTCACCCTTCACTCATCTCACCAAAGCTAAAGGTTTAAGAAGATACACAGCAAGTAGCTGCATGAACAGGAAACAATTTGAGTACCTCGGGTCTTGGAGAAATGCACCTAATAGAAGGTAGGATTTTTTTTTCCCCCTAAGAAACTCTGTGAGATAGGTTGTGCTGAGCAGGATGGACTTCAAATCACCCAGTGTGAGAGACTGCAGGGAGGTTGGGAGGCTAATCGAAAGAATGTTAAACATAAACAACCTAGAGATAGGAAAGGAGCCATTGGTCGCTTATCTCATAAATGGCCGTTAAATCCAGGTGGTGAGAAGCATTTAAACATTCCGAGAATCTCTTTCTTAATGAACTCCCTAAATAATAAGGGTGGCAAATTCCTCTGGCAGTTTCCAAGATTCCATATTTACCTCTAAAATTAGCAATAAAGATTGTTCAATTCTCAGGCACCGAACCAGGAGTGACACAAGGTGAATCTTCGAAGCTGAGTTCTTCGTTGTTTCACACTGTTAGTTAAAAATCTTCAGACTGGAGGTTCTACTATCTGTAGCTACAATATATTCGGGTACTATTGAAGAGGTTGTCTCTACAGTCCCCTCCTTCTGTCACAGGTAACGTGTGTACTCAGGTAACGTGTGTACTCAGCTATATCTGAGTCTTTTGGAACACACCTTTTGGAGCACAACCTTCTTGGGAAGCCACCTCCTTACTACACACCATCACATCAAACTTGTGCAACTCTTACCTTCTTAAAATTGCCCAGCTATTTGGAGCTGGTTTTTCCTCAAAGAGCTAAAACCCAACAAGTTTCCAAACCAGAGTAGACTAGAATCTGAGGCGCCACACTTGTCACCCAACACTACACAATCCTAGCATTTGGGTTGAGAAAGAGGAGCTGGGCCAACATCTCCCAGCGATCTTCTGTGGCTGGGAGGGATCTTTTTTATTTGTTGAATTTATTATTATTATTTGTTGAATTTATATAACCGCACCCTCTTCCCGAAGGGACCCAGGGCGGTGCACAGGAAATTAAAACAGACAATATCACAGTATAAATAATTAAAACCAAATTAAATAAATTATCCCTGTGCTAAAATTTAAAAATATTAAAACATAATCCTATCTAAAACCCAATTAAAACAATTTATGGTACAGACTGTAGGCTAGGTAAATAACTTAGGCCAAGCCGGCCTGATGAAACAGGAGTGTCTTTAATTTCTGGCGGAAGGTGCGGAGGTCCGTGGTTGTTCTGAGGTCGGGGGGGTAGGTCGTTCCAGAGGGTTGGGCCCACCACAGAGAAGGCCCTTCCCCTGGGCGTCGCCCGCTGGCATTGCCTGGTGGACAGCACCCGGAGAAGTCCCTCTCTGTGGGAGCGGATCGGCCGCAGGGATGTATGGGGTAGGATGTGGTCTCGCAGGTAGCTAGGTCCCGTGCCATGGAGCGCTTTAAAGATGGTAATCAACACCTTGAATCGCACCCGAAAGACCACAGGTAACCAGTGCAGCTCGCGCAGGAGCGGTGTTACATGGGAATACCTGGACGCTCCCAAGATCGCCCGCACGGCCGCATTCTGGACCAGCTGTAGTCTTCGGGTGCATCTACCATTGGGGTCCCCCACTTTTTAAGCTCAACACCTTCACCACGATATCACAATGGCTGACTTGAAGGCAAACAAGTATACAATAGTGCGGTTCCATTACTAAGTGTTAGTTTAATTAGAAAGGATCAACAGTAACATCAGAAATAGTGGACTTGAAGTTCCTCTCTTAAGGAAAAGAGACCAGAAGTGGTATTCAGCCAGGTCTGACCAGTTCTGGAGAACCGGTAGTGGAAATTTTGAGTAGTTCCGAGAACCGGTAAATACCACCTCTGGCTGGCCCCGCCCTCATCTATTCTCTGCCTCCCGAGTCCCAGCTGATTGGGAGGGAATGGGGATTTTGCAGTAACCTTCCCCTGCGATGCCCACCAAGCCATGCCCACCAACTCATGCCCAGAGAACTAGTAATAAAAAATTTTGAATCCCACAACTGAAAGGCATGCTTGATTTTGATTTGTTAGCATTAACCCAAGTTTTAACAAGACATTGTGTATATTTCGGACCAGATATGGAATTATATCTTATTTGAAAATAAAAATAAAAACTTCCAATCTAATCCTCAGGAAAAGAAAGAGGGAAGTGTGTATGTCCAGAGTTGCAGATTGAAGACCCTGTAGAAATCATGATTTCCTATCCTGGCCTAGTATTCTCGTGCATGGAATGACACTATTATTTCAGCTCTGGTGTAGCAAATGATTAAAGCCACATTTGTGAATTGTCTAGAAAATAGCTAATACTGACTGCGGGATAAATAGACTAAGTGCCTGGGTAAACAACTGCAGGGGATTAATAGTTCACTTTTAATTCTACGCTGACTTCCTCTCTCTCCTTTCAATATGTCCAGGAGGATGCGTTCAAAAACTCCTGGGGTGAGTAGAATCTTCTAGAATACAGTTTCAACCTATTTGAATCCCAACTATTGATTCTGTAAAAAGTGAGTAAGGAAAAAAGGTTACTGGTAGTCCTCGTTTAGTGACTGTTTGTAGTCATTACAGTGATTAAAAAACAGTAGCTTTATCATCAACCTTCTCAGGTGTGTAAAGCAAAAGAAAATTGAAGTAAAATCATAACGTCAGTTGTGGTTTAGCTTAATGACCAAACTGCCAGCCCCAATCACAGTTGCTAAGTGAGAACCACCTGTTCTGAAGAATGGTACAGAGGCACACAACGTAACCATCTATTTACATGTACATTAAAAAGGGTTGTAATCAGATATATTCACAGTGCTTTATAGCCCTCTCTAAGCGATTTATAAAGTCAGCCTATTTCTTCCAGCAATCTGGGTCCTCATTTTACCCACCTTGGAAGGATGGAAGGTTGAGTTGACCTTGAGCCAGTCAGGATCAAACTTCTGGCAGTGGGCAGAATTAGCCTGCAATAGTGCATTCTAACCACTGCACCACCACGGCTCCATGCAAGATACACATTTCTTGTTAGGAAATATGTAACCAGAAGTGGCAGATGGGCTTTGAAGCAACAATTTCACTCAACAATGCCCACCACAGTGCAGACTGGCTCCCCTAAGTGGATTTCTCATGCTAAAGATGCAAAATTGGGGTCCTTCGAAAAACATAGTTTACTTCTCCCAATCTCCAACATGATGAAGTCACAAGCAGCAGGAACCTATTTGGCCAGTCGGTCATTCTCATAAAGTTTGAACCTAGTTGGTTGACCGGAGTTACATACCAATACCTCCAAAGGGCAATAGGGCAATACAATTAGAACTGTACTTTCACAAAATCCTCAAGAAAAAGATTTTAATAAAAGGTGGGGGGGGGGACACAAAAGTTTCCACTTCAACTTCTTATACACTTGGAACTTCAACGCAAACTTTCCCATCAATTCCACAAGTGTCCTTCATCTGAAGAACCCATCCATCTGCTGAAGTGCAGAGTCAACAAGCAAACTCTTTTATAAATATTAAGAAAATGCTGGCTTCCTTCACGGAGATCAATTCTTCAAATAATATGCTGTTTGTTTAACTAACTGCGGCCAATTTCCGGTCTGATTGAGTTTTCTGAAAGCTTAATGAACTCTTCTTCTCCATCCTATATTCCCTAAATTCCCAACAATGGCCATGATGGATAGATAGCTCATTCTGGACACAGGAGTTTGTATATGGAGTTGGGAAGGGAAGTCAAAGTAGTTGTGGGTATAAAACATATTATACCCAAACAAGGAAAGGTCTTGGTCGTCCTGACTTCACAACCATATTTTCTTGGTGAGTCACAGCACTTCAAAGTGAATTGACCTAGGAAACCCATGCCATGCATGCTAAGATTACAATTATGATAAGGTTCTAGTAGAAGAATCTTGAATATCTATCTGTGCATCCCCTACTCCCTTTAATTTCAGAAGAAATAGGGAGGGTCTTGTCAGAGATGCTTCCTTGGATTACCTTTCGGCCCCAGACTGCAATTTCTTTTATCTGACTATGGTCTGGGAACTCTTTCTCTTGTTCCTCAAGGCTATTCCTTCTTCCCATTACAGAGAGTAACCCAATCATAGTATAACTCTAGTTGCAATAGGTCAGTGGGGGGTTTCTGCAGGCTCGCACCTACTCGCGAGAGCCGGTTGGTGAAATTTAGAGAACCGGTGAGAGGGGGTTCCACCGGCGTACCTGGAAGTAAATCTGGCCCGCCGCTGCCAGTGACCCAACGGGAAGGAAAGGAAGAAAGAAAGAAAGAAAGAAAGAAAGAAAGAAAGAAAGAAAGAAAGAAAGAAAGAAAGAAAGAAAGAAAGAAAGAAAGAATTTATCATCACAATTGAGTCCAAAATTTTGGTTGGTAAGCAAGAGTGTTGTTAAATGAGTTTCATCACATTTTAAAAGGTGGTCACTCCCAACTGTGCATGTGCAGTATATAAGCCCCCCCCCCCCCCGGTCCATGGAAAAACTGAAAGGGTGTCTTATAGAAATAACTCAGCATATGCCAGGACAAATGAAGTACCCGGAGAGATACGCATTAAATTTGTAAGAAGGCCAACAAGGGAGGGGATCCTGAGAACACAGAGAGACGGTCCTTTAATTTACCAACAGAATGAGATTGCCATCTTGAAACAGATCCCGAAAAAGATTATAGAGATAGGGAGGAATTATTCCTTCTTATCTAAAAGATTATTTAAAAAGGGGGTATGTTTCAGGTGGGTGATGTCCGAGGGAATGTTGGCGTTCTGGGAGGGGGGAAGAGTAAAAATTAAAACAATTGCAGAGGCGGATGCCTTTTTTAAGAAAAAACACTCCTCAATCCTGGAGGACGAAAATGGGGGAGCGAAGGGGGCCACGGCTCCGCCCACTGGAGGTCAGGGAGAGGATGATACAATTGCCAAAAGACTTAGATTTCACAAGTGACTTTTTTCTGTATAGTACAAATCTTATTTGGATGTTTATAAATGATTGATTGCATAGATTTTAAATTGAAATATTTGTATCTCTTTCCACTTTGTAGAAAAATGAAAAATTTATTGTATTTTCTATTTCTTTTTATGAGGTCTCGGAGGGAGCCAACACCTTCGACATAGAGATTCTCAATATGTCTTTGTAACTCCTTACAATCCATTATCCTATTTTTATAAAAATTTGTAAAACCCAATAAAACTTTTTCAAAACAGAAAAACTGCTCTCCACAGCAGGGGTCACCAACCTTTCGGACTTCAGGGACCACTAAATTCACAATTTTAAATCCCACGGGCCACTAATATGGATTTTTTTAGAAAGATAAATAGTATTTAGTGCAACATAAAAAGTGCAAATAATTTTTCTTCTGTGGATCATCAATATTATCTCTTGGACCACCAGTGGTCCACGGACCACCAGTTGGGCACCACTGTTCCACAGGACCCAAAATGTGTGGAGGGTGGGGCACTGCTTTAAAAGGAAGGTTGACATGCTGCGAGGCATCAAAACATCAACCTGGGTTAGGTCGCCGTGGCATTTTCAAAAAACAAAATTGGAAATACTAAAGATGGAAAAAAGAACTTTTGGGAGGACTAAATCGCAACAGCAAGGCATCTCATTCCAAGCACTTGGAGAGAAGGAGGCTGAGGAATTAAAACATTCTCGATGTTTCTATTGCTTTCTGTCTGCATTACTTTTCTTCTTCTTCTTAATATGGTACCTGAGCTGGTTTTCTTTCAAATGGTTTCAAGTGGTTTGTTTAAGGCTGGCTTCTTTGTTTGTGTTGTGTCTGGACTTTTGGCTTCCTCACACAGGTGAGTGTGTATGTTGTACCAGAGAGAGAGAGAGAGAGAGCTGTTAGCTTATAACATTCCATTTTGGCCCTGGAGCTAAAACCTTTCTACTCTGCGTGTAGCTACGTGCGCTGTGCAAGTGGACATTCCGCTCCCTTTTCAAAAAATAAGAGCCTAAAGCAGAAATGGAATTTTGGCTCAAACACCAAGTGGCGTATTTGACTCCCAAGTCCTTCTTCCCAGAGGACAAGCAGGGCCCACGTAGGGATTCCTTAGCCTGGTCTCTACATTGCCATTAGACCAGTGGTGGGTTTCTGCAGGCTCGCACCTACTCGCGAGAGCCGGTTGGTGAAATTTAGAGAACCGGTGAGAGGGGGTTCCACCAGTGTACCTGGAAGTAAATCTGGCCCGCCGCTGCCAGTGTCCCAACGGGAAGGAAAGGAAAGGAAAGGGAAGGAAAGAAAGAAAGAAAGAAAGAAAGAAAGAAAGAAAGAAAGAAAGAAAGAAAGAAAGAAAGAAAGAAAGAAAGAAAGAATTTATCATCACAATCGAGTCCAAAATTTGGTTGCTAAGCAACAGCGTTGTTAAATGAGTTTCACCACATTTTAAAAGGTGGCCACTCCCACCCTGTCACATGACTGCCAAGTCACGCCCACAAAATAGGCCACGCCCACAAAATAGGCCACACCTACAGAGTAGGTTCTAAAAAATTTGAAACCCACCACTGCATTAGACCCCCAAGGAAAAGTTAGGAAAGGTTATTTTTCCATGGGCTTTTCCAGGTGCAGTTTTCCTCCCATTGTTAAAAGGGAATATGGAGAAATGTTGGGGGATTTTCTCCTTTAGAAGAGACTATTCGTAGTTCAATATTCGTTGAACTAAGGGGGTTCTCAGTTTGCTCTGATCTTCGTTTCTTTCATGCAGGCGTTTCATTACCCAACAAGGTAACATCATCAGTGCCTCATTGTCATTTCTCCTTTCCTTTATGAAATCGTGTAAACCAGGGTCTCCAACCTTTGCAACTTTAAGTCTGAAGGACTTCAGCTCCCAGAATTCTCCAGCCAGCAAAGCTGTATGTAATACCTGTCTCAACCAGCAAATCTGGCTGGAGAAGTCTGGGAGCTGAAGTCCTTCAGACTTAAAGTTGCAAAGGTTGGAGACCCCTGGTGTAAACACAATAATAAACCTATTAAAGGTAAAACTTCCCCTTGCACATATGTGCTAGTCGTTCCCGACTCTAGGGGGTGGTGGTGCTCATCTCCGTTCCAAAGCCAAAGAGCTTTGAAGATGTCCAAAGAACATTATTAAAACCAGGCATTTTATAGTAGATTTAGGCAACATGATTAAGATGTAGATCAGGGGGAGTTAATCACCCATCTTCTTTGGCTGTGTTATAATTCAATAAATGCAAGAGCAGGTATTTCTCTCAAAGAATTTCACTTAAACTCTTCCCTCCTCAGACAGGGATGTCAGGGACAAATTCTATTTCAGGGGTAATCAACCTTTTCATACCTACCGCCCACTTTTGTGTCTCTGTTAGTAGTAAAAATTTCTAACCACCCACCGGTTCCACAGTAATGGTCATTGATAAAGTAGGGAAGTCAATTAAATTAAAAAAAGGAAAGTGCTTCACTATCGGATAAAACCCCTACCGTCCACCATGAAAGCTGGAATGGCCACTATTGGGTGGTAGGACCAGGTTGACTACCACTGATGTAGATGAATACAAAATTTGGAGGGGAGACGACCCTGAAAAATGCTTTGTAAATATAGTTACCATGCTGAATCCCCTAAAGCTAAAGGTTCCCCTCACACATATGTGCTAGTCATTCCTGACTCTAGGGGGCAGTGCTCATCTCCTTTTCAAAGCCAAAGAGCCAGTGCTGTCCGAAGACGTCTCCGTGGTCATGTGGCCGGCATGACTCAATGCCGAAGGTGCACGGAACGCTGTTCCCTTCCTACGAAAGGTGGTCCCTATTTTTCTACTTGCATTTTTACATGCTTTCGAACTGCTAGGTTGGCAGAAGCTGGGACAAGTCACGGGAGCTCACTCCGTTACGCGGCGCTAGGGATTCGAACCGCCGAACTGCTGACCTTTCTGATAGACAAGCTCAGCGTCTCAGCCACTGAACCCCTGTGTCCCATTATAAACCTATTAGATACTAGCATAAAGGAAAGATTTTTCATGAAAAGACTTTATTTTTTAACCAAAAAATAATCGCGAGTAAATGACCTTGTTTTAAATGTTTGAAAATATCTTCCTATACTTGGCAAGTAGTTTTTATTTCATGGACCCCCTGAAAAGGGTCTTGATGACACTTCCAGGACATTTAAAGAAACCCTGCTTGAAAGGAAATATTACAAGCCCATGGAGACAGTTCAAGGTTGAACCTACATTTTATTAGGTGACTTTGCAGCCTAGTTTTGGAAAGAATTCGTAGCCTCGTCAATTTATGGAACGGAAAAGGACCCCCTGGATAGGGTTACTTCACTCTGGAGTACTTATTTTTCTTGTACTTGCTGCGCCAGCTAACACTGCAAGGCCTCCGGAGTCCAATAATATCAAATTCAGGAAAACCACATAAGCCACAGTGCTTGTTATTAATCATACCCAGTGAAATTAATATACTCCCTCGGGATTCCTCTGCCTCATTTCTGCTGCCAATGCTTTGGAAGATTTGCATTTGGAAGTGGTTAAAAAGTGTCCACGGAACGCTGTTCCCTTCCCTCCAAAGGTGATCCTTATTTTTCTATTTGCATTTTGATGTGCTTTCGAACTGCTAGGTTGGCAGAAGCTGGGGCAAGTAACGGAAGCTCACTGTGTTATGCGGCGCTAGGGATTCGAACTCCCGATCTGTGGACCTTTCTGATCCACAAGCTCAGCGTCTTAGCCCCTGAGCCACTGCGTCCCAGCAGCTTTCCATTGTATGGCACTGAGTCTAAACTCTCTGGTGATTGTTTTATTTTGATTTTAAGGCTTCCTAATTTTTTTGGGTGAACGTTATCAAGAATAATATGGCAGCATTTCTTATGGCATGCTGTCAAACCTGTTTAAAAATTTGATCATGACCCTTCACAGTCAATATGACAACATACTAAACCGTGTTACATCACAGCATGTTTGATCCTAGGTAGAGGTACATGTAGGGTCTCCTGCTTGGGCAGGGGGTTGGACTAGATGACCTGCAAGGTCTCTTCCAGTTCTGTTAATCTGTTAATATGTCTGGTTTTCTCTACTTTTTGTCATGTTGAATGTGAAGAATTGGGGGTAGAGGGGTGGAGAAAAAAGAAAAATAGCAGGTTATACCAAGCATCTGGTTTAAATGTACCCAATTTAGGTTACCAACTGCCATGGTTAATTCACAGATTATTCCCTCTAATAAATCTAGGCACCATAGAAAAAAAAATGTTCGGATTTTAGGAGTCCTAAAGTTGTCACAAATGTTCATTTCTTCTGCATAATTGGGTGGCTGTCGTTTTTCTTTAAAGGCATGATTCTTGCAAATCATATCTGCAAGTGGATTACTTATACCTTGATGGTATAAGTAGTATATAGTATAAGAAGATGGTATAAGAAGATGGTATACAGTAAGTAGGTGGTATAAGAAAGTAGATTAAATAATGTTCTGCCCTCTTGGTTCCTACTTCCTATGGGAAAGTTCCGATGTGCCATTTGCCAAACGCAGGCATTGTCAGGTCCCAAGAAATAAGAAACAAAGGTAAGAGCAGCTTCTGAGCATTTTCCTTTCTCGTTGCTCAGCCATCAACAGAAATCTGGCACGGGACCTAGTTATCTGCAGGATCGTATCCTGCCCCAGACATCCCTTCGACCGATTCGCTCCCACAGAGAGGGACTTCTCCGGGTGCCGTCCACTAGGCAATGCCAGCGGCCGACGCCCAGGGGAAGGGCCTTCTCTGTGGTGGGCCCGACCCTCTGGAACGACCTACCCCCCGAACTCAGAACAACCACGGACTTCCGTTCCTTCCGCCAAAAGCTAAAGACCCACTTCTTCCATCAGGCCGGCTTGGCCTAATCTACCTCGCCAGCCTTCAGTCTGAATATTTAAACTGTTTTAACTGGGTTTTTAGGGGGTTTAGTTTTTAAGGATTTTAGGCTTTTAGCGCAGGGTTATAGTTTGTTTAATTCGATTTTATATATTTATAATGGGTCTATGTTTATATGTTTTTTAATTTCCTGTGCACCACCTCGAGTCCCTTTGGGGAGAGGGAGCGGTCTACAAATTAAACTGATTGATTGATTGATTGATTGAAATCTGGCCAAACTAAAGCAACTATTTCCATCACTGTCCCAAAGTTGCTTTGCCCCAAGTTAGTCAACAGTGTGATTGCAGATGCATCAAAAAGCCAACTAGATGTTCCAGGCCATTATCCTTCCCCCAGCAGATGGAACAGGGGAGAATAATGCAAAAAAAAGAAAGAAAAAAGAACTCAGATCCAATGGGAAAAGATCCAATGTTGTAACAGCTGACCCTTAAACCTCTGCTTCAACATTTAACAGAATAACAGAGTTGGAAGGGACCTTGAAGGTCTTCTAGTCCAACCCCCCTGCTCAGGCAGGAAACCCTATACCAGTGATGGCGAACCTTTTTCGCCTCGAGTGCCTAAAGCACACACGCTCGCGCTATTGTGCACGCTCGTGTGCCCACCCCCATAATTTAATGCCTCCCATGCCGTGCCCTCTGAGAATACATGTGTGACACCCCCTGCTGTCTAGCACATGTACACATGGCTTTTTGGAGCCTGGGGAGGGCAAAAATGGCCTCCTCCAGAGGCTGGAAACAGCCCGTTTTCTGACTTCCGGTGGGCCTGGTAGGTCCATTTTTTGCCCTCCAAAGGTTCCAGAGGCTTTCTAGGAGCCTGGGGAGGGCAAGAAAAGGCCCAACACGCAAACCGGAAGTTCAGGAATAGACTTCCAGGTTGCCTGTTGGGCCATTTTTCTCCCTCTGGAGGCTTCAGGAAAACAAAAAATAGTTGAAAGTCAAGGCCAAAAATCAGCTGGCCAGCACACTCATGTGTGCTGGAGCTGACAGGGCAATGCCTCGCGTGCCCTCAGAAATGGCTTCGCATGCCACCTGTGGCATCCGTGCCATAGGTTTGCCATCATGGCCCTATACCATTTCAGACAAATGACAAATCCAATGCCTTCTTAAAAACTTGGAGTGTTGGAGCATTTACAACTTCTGGAGGCAAGTTGTTGCATGGATTAATTAATTAATGTTCCACTGTTCTAACTGTCAGTAAATTTCTCCTAAGTTCTAGGTTGGTTCTCTCCTTGATTAGTTTCCATTCATTGCTTCTTGTCCTGCCTTCAGTTGTTTTTGAAAATAGGTTGACCTCCTCTTCCTTGTGGCAACCTCTTATATATTGGAAGACTGCTAGCATTTCACCCCTAGTTCTTCTTTTCATTAGACTAGACCTATCCAATTCCAGCAACTGCCCTTCATATGTTTTAGCCTCCAGTCCCCTAATCCTCTTGGTTGCCCTTCTCTGCACTCTTTCTCGAGTCTCCACATCTTTTTTTTTACATTTTGGTGACCAAAACTGGAATTACTTCTGATATTATTCAAATCTGCATCTGTGATCATCTCATCCGTAGCCCCTCTGATTAATTATCCTTCTTTGCACAAAGTTTTAAGCCGTTGCATGGAAATGAATGGGCAAATGGGATTTGAAGTGGAAAAAGAGCCCACTGAAATGGAAAGTTTAGATGCTAAACAGATAGGATCAGGATGGAAATCTGATCCTTCCACCATTACAGAATGTTTGCTTCAGTTTCTGATTCAAGATGGTTGAACACGTCTTTGTATCTCCTGAATGCCTACACTTTCATTGTTCACCCTCCTCATTTGAGACGTGAATATGCAATCAGAGGCACAATTTCTGTTCAAGTAATGGGTGAAAAGACTCACAACAGCCATGGAAAACACTGTCACTGCAAGACAAATCTTCAACTTCCATGTTCTCTAATGCGTCAATTCTGTCATTTTTTTTCCTATAGAGCATAGGGTTAAGCAAGACTGCCATATCCCTTTTAACAAATATACATTGATTAATTTATTGATTATTTATTTTATTTATTTATTATTTCGATTTATATACCGCCCTATTTTCCCTGGGGGGACTCAGGGCGGTGAACAGAAAGATAAAAAACCCAACAACCCATACAAAATATAAAAACACAATTAAATTATTAACTCTGTGCTAAAATTTAAATACTATAAAAGATTAAAACCAATAAATATTAAAATTTAAAATTATATCCTTGGTCTATGTCAGGCCGGCTAGATGGAAAAAATGTGCTTTTAACATCCGACGGAAGAGGCGTAGGTCCGTGATAGTACGGATATCGGGGGGCAGGTCGTTCCAGAGGGCCGCGCCCGCCACAGAGAAGGCCCTTCCCCTGGGAGTCGCCAGCCGGCATTGACCGGCTAACGGCACCCTGAGGAGGCCCACTCTGTGGGAGCAGACAGGTCGAAGGGAGGTATGTGGCAGGAGGCGGTCTCTCAAGTAACCAGGACCCATGCCATGGAGCACTTTAAAGATGGTTACTAACACCTTGAAGCTTAGATTGATGTGCTGCCCATTTCGTCTAGATTCTGGAAATATATCAACATGCATACCAGATTCTCAAAGCCACTGCAATATTGGGAGGTTCTCAGTGGTGAGATTCAATTTTTTTTTACGACCAGTTCTGTGGGCGTGGCATGGCTTGGTGGGCGAGGCTTGATGGGCGTGGCAGGGGAAGGCTACTGCAAAATCCCTATTTCCTCCCGATCAGCTGGGACTCGGGAGGCAGAGACTAAATGGGGGCGGGGCCAGCCAGAGGGGGTATTTACCAGTTCTCTGAACTACTCAAAATTTACACTACCGATTCTCCAAAACTGGTCAGAACCTGCTGAATACCACCTCTGGAGGAACTCCAATCTGCAACAAATCTTTTCATTGTAATTTTAGTACAATGACAATAAAGATTATTATTATTAAATCTCCACTTTTATTTCTCTTGGGGGGAAAAAAAACATACTTTGCATTACGATAGCCAACATTATTTTTTCTAGAAATATCCATGAACTTGATCTTTGTTAGGTGCCAACTGGCAACCGAGCAAAATTTGGGGATTAACCAATTGACTCTAAATTCAATTTGGCTGCAGGCTCAATAGTTGGTGAACTTCCTCATAACCTAACTGTGTTCGCCTTTCAGTGTTTTGGCAATGCCCCTCGTTGGCTAGATGATTTTTGGGGCATTCTTTTCAACTCTTATCCATCTGGAGCTTTCAGGGGATGGTTCCAGAATGTCGTTATCCTCAATAATCAATTCTGAATAACTAATCTCAGGAGAAAATCTAACTCCGTGTCCATGTGATGTGTTCCCTTCCTTCTGCCTCTTCCTATTTCCTGAGTGAATTCACATACCATGCGAAGCCATGCTTTGCTTCACATGGTATGTGAATTCACATACCATGCTGGTTCAATAAATGATGATTTATTGAACCAGCCTACAGTTGGCTGGCTTTCCACGACACATTAAGCCATAACACATGTTCTACAAACGCTGAGCCCCCAAACCAGCAAGCACACATTATGCTTTAGCCTGCTGCACAATGAAGAGCACAGATCGTGAAATATAGAGGGATCCAATCAAAGACGTTTAACTCGGTTCCCACTGAAGTTGCTAAAACAAGTTTTATCTTGAACTTGATCGGAATCGATGTCAAGGGAAAGGACGTGCCATTGACAGGAGCCCGGTTGAGGATCGAAGGAAGGAAGGACGTTCTGTTTTTGATTCCCCGTCTCCCAGATCTACGTGTGATCTGGAACACATTTATGGCAGAAAACCATGCTTTTCAGAATTTCACAATGGGGACCGTGCAGAAAAACAGAGATCAAGGAAACAAAACAACACTTTATATTCAGGGAAATTCTTGACAAAATGACCACTGTTGAGAAATTATGATCTACAGTGTCTGTTTCACATAATTTTCGTGCTTAAATCCAAGTGTGTATATTGACATTGGATTCTGGCTGAAATAAAGTTACAAACAGAAAAAACAAAGTTCCTCAAAGTTAACCTGACTCAGAGATATTTACAGACAAAACCGAAGAGCCAAATGTTGTATAGATTGATATCGTAGGCTCTTCATTAAACCTCCAGTTTAGCAGTCCAGGCTAAGCAGAGATAGCTCATTAACCAATAATGTGAAGCTATTTGTTTTCAGAGCAAACAAACAAAGGATGTGCCAAGATATTCACAGAGATAAAGATTAAGAATATTTTTCTTCTACTGGAACTCGGAATCATCCAAAAGAATGTCCAACAAGAAAACAGAAGATGAACAGAAAGAACATTTTTGGGATATGAAGGCCGATAATTTATCAGGCTACTAATTAAGGCATAGACTTCAATATTTCCACTTTAAAAACCTGTTATGATGAAAATTAAATTAAAAGGAGGTTTTTTAAAAAAAGTCTCTGAGGCAGGGGCCTCTAACCTTTGAACATTTTGGTGGAAAAATCCTGCAGCGAGTCCTCATTTTGCCACTGAATGTTGGAAACGGGATTCCGAGTTCTTCTAAAGGTTTGCATGAGTCTTCTAGTTCAGGGGTCTCCAACCTTTGCAACTTTAAGTCTGAAGGACTTCAGCTCCCAGACTTCTCCAGCCAGCAAAGTTGCAAAGGTTGGAGACCCCTGCTCTGAGGAATACAGTTCAAGTGGAACTGCACAAACCATAATCGCACCTTGGGACACTGTAACTGTCATATGCCAGCTGCCAAGAATCCGGACTTTGATCACATGACCATAGGGATGCCACAACAGTGCAAGTGTGAAAAACTGTCATCGATCACTTTTTTTTCAGTGCCATCGTAACTTCAAATGGTCGCTTAATGAATGGTTGTAAGTCAAGGCTGTATACCTGTATAAATCTAGGACTCTTGATTGGTCTTATCTACCTTGTCCTTCCGTACAAGGCTAACGGCCCTGACTGCAAAGCAGACCAAAAGCCACTTGTGAAGGCAATTACAAATTTAGTGTGCATCCTTTCGTTCCTTTAGGGCAAGGGTCTCCAACCTTTGCAACTTTAAGTCTGAAGGACTTCAGCTCCCAGAATTCTCCAGCCAGCAAAACAAAGCTGGCTGGAGAATTCTGGGAGCTGAAGTCCTTCAGACTTAAAGTTGCAAAGGTTGGAGACCCCTGCTTTAGGGGTTATGATGGCTCAATGGTTAAAGATGCTGAGCTTGTCAGCTGGAAAGTTGGCAGATCGAGACCCGAGCAACGTGTGATTGGAGGGAGCTCCCGTTCTTGCTCCTGCTCACCTAGCAGTTCTAAAGCAAGCAAATGTGAGTAGATAAATAGGTACCACTTCGGTGAGAAGATAACTGTGTTCTGTGTACTTCGGCATATAATCTTTACCTTCTACCTTCTTTTCGCCCAAAATAAATCAATTGTTTTTATCCAGGCAAAGATTCTGGTGTCCCTTTGGGTCTATTGAGTTCATCTACCAGCAGCCAACACAGTTCTAGGCTGCATCAACAGAGGGATAGGATCAAGATCACGCAAACTGTTAATACCACTTTATAAGGCCTTGGTAAGGCCACACTTGGAATACTGCATTCAGTTTTGGTCACCATGATGTAGAAAAGATGTGGAGACTTTAGAAAGAGTGCAGAGAAGAGCAACAAAGAGGATTAGGGGACTGGAGGCTGAAACATATGAAGAACGGTTGCAGGAACTGGGTAGGTCTAGTTTAATGAAAAGAAGGACCAGGGGAGACATGATAGCAGTGTTCCAATATCTCAGGGATTGCCCCAAAGAAGAGGGAGTCAAGCCATTCTCCAAGGCACCTGAAAGTAGAACAAGAAGCAATGGGTGGAAACTAATCAAGGAGAGAAGCAACTTAGAACTGAGGAGAAATTTCCTGACAGTTAGAACAATTAATCAGTGGAACTACTTGCCTCTAGAAGTTGTGAATGCTCCAACACTGGAATTCTTTAAGAAGATGTTGGATAACCATTTGTCTGATATGGTGTGGGGCTTCCTGCCTAGGCAGGAGGGGTGGATTAGAAGACCTCCAAGGCCCCTTCCAACTCTGTTATTCTATTCTATTCTAAAAGTCACGGGCATGGTCAGTCTTGCAAAAAACCTCTTGAACAGCAATAGATGGCGTTCCAGAAGCAGTTTGGCCTCGCTCCAAAGCTTGAAGTTTGCAAACTAAAACCTTGGAGAGGTCCTCATTTTTGTATGGGAAAGATTTTGAAATTTGTTTCAGCACTAATAAACCACATGCAGGCAGCTGCATGACAAGGAGAACTGTCCTTTTGCCAAAAAACCTGGATTTTCCTTGATTTTGGTCCATGAAAGCCTTCTGTAACTTTTAGAAGGGGTGAAAACATTTCTGCCTGATGCACCCTTACAAAATATAGCTCAGTAATATTGCTACAACTGAAAAAAGTAAAATATTAAAAATAAAGGGTGAGGATTATAAAAAGCCTAATATTCTAGGCAGATCATAAATGGAGATGTTTTGCATCTTGATAAAAATTATGTGCCAGTAATGTAAAACTTCAAAATAGTTTTTCTTTCTGTATCAGAAGGATTTGCTGAAATTAATATGAAATCATATCTACTGTACTTGAAAAAAAAAAGTTTACTTAGTTCTTTTTTTTACCATAACTGTATATTTTTATGTTGAATTATGACTAAAACATCTGAAGAACAGTTGCAGGAACTGGGTATGTCTAGTTTAATAAAAAGAAGGACTAGGGGAGACATGATAGCAGTCTTCCAATATCTCAGGGGTTGCCACAAAGAAGAGGGAGTCAAACTATACTCCAGGGCACCTGAGGGCAGGACAAGAAGCAATGGGTGGAAACTAATCAAGGAGAGAAGCAACTTAGAACTGAGGAGAAATTTCCTGACAGTTAGAACAATTAATCAGTGCAACAGCTTGCCTCCAGAAGTTGTGAATGCCCCAACCCTGGAAGTCTTTAAGAAGATGTTAGATATCCATTTGTCTGAAATGATATAGGGCTTCCTGCCTGGGCAGGGAGTTGGACTAGATGACCTCCAAGGTCCCTTCCAACTCTGCTATTGTATTAATATTATTATTATTATTATTATTATTATTATTATTATTATTATTATTATTATTATTATTATTATTATTATTATTATTATTATTGTGTTATTAATTAATAAAAGCATTTAGGATATGCATTAATAAAATTCACATACACACATGTAAACATTCATGTATATATAAAATGAGGAAATCAAACTAAAAAATATCTATAGTGACATTTGATTTCAATTTGTATTTCAGTAGCAGGTCCTGAAACGGGAGCATGCGGGCGCAGGGGAGTGTCGGAAACTGGAAGAGCAGCTCCCTGGCATGCATATGTGCTGGCCACTGCTCTTCTGGTTTCTGGAGTGCATACGCGTGTGAAGACCAGCTGGCCAGCACGCATGCGCACACACTCAGCTTCCTGGTGCATGCATGCGGGTCAGAAAGCTGCTCTTCCAGTTTCCAGCGCGCTCGCGTGCGTGAAGACCAACACATGCACACGCTGGAAACCAGAAGAGCAACGGGCAATGCCTGGTGTGCCTGGAGAGATGGCTTTCCATGCCACTTCTGGCACGTGTGCCATAGGTTCGCCATCACAGATATATAGGGTTTGAATTGGCAAAATTTCAGTGTTTGGGGAGAAACATAATGACAGATAGTTCTGGTTGTTAGCTTTATTACTTCTTGGCGAATATTTTTAATAACCTTATTTTTTTTAAAGTGCAAAAACAGGAACTTGTTTCAGTCATTATTTTGGAGCAGGTTTCTCGTTTATTTTAAACTGGGATCAGGGTGATAGGAACATCTGCAAAGCTTAATATTGGTTAACAAATATTATATCTTTGAATGATTAACAGTGGTGAAGATTGGAAGGTCCATTTGGGAATTCTTGGTTTTTAATGACAAAAAAAATGTTTTCCAGGAAGGACTTGGGCTTCTGCTGTATTCAAAGATACAGATCTTATAGTTTGTATCAACAAGCTAAGCTTGAGTAAAATCTATTGGCAACACTTACGTTGTTGCTACCTTTTAACTTTGTATCTCTTATAGGAGGAAGCAGGTCCTAATCAATAAAGGTATCTTGTTCATTTATTACAGTGTGGGGTGTCATTTTAATTTAATTTAATTTATTTCGATTTATAGAACCGCCCTTCTCCATCGAAATGGACTCAGGGGGGTGCACAGGAAATTAAAATCGATAAATAACAGTAAATACAGAAGAATTAAGAATAAATTAAACTAAAAGCCTGTGCTAAAAATCCCAATTAAACTTCTAAAATACGTTTACTCATTGGCTAAGCTAGGCCGGCTTGATGGAACAGATAAGTCTTAAGTGTCATATGATTCACATCAAATGAATTCAATAGCATGAAAATTATTTTATATTTTATATAGTCAGGCTGTTCTCCAAAGGACCTGATGATAGAACAAGAAGCAATGGGTGGAAACTAGTCAAGGAGAGAAGCAACTTAGAACTAAGGAGAAATTTTCTGACAGTGAGAACAATTAATCAGTGGAACGACTTGCCTCCAGAAGTTGTGAATGCTCCAACACTGGAAGTTTTTAAGAAGACGTTGGATAACCATTTGTCTGAAGTGGCATAGGATTTCCTGCCAAAGCAGGGGGTTGGACTAGAAGACCTCCAAGGTCCCTTCCAACTCTGTTAAAGCCTCCAGTGATGGAGCTCCCACAACCTCTGAAGGCAACCTGTTCCACTGATTAATTTTTCTAACTGTAAATTTCTCCTTAATTCAAGGTTGGTTCTCTCTCAGATTAGTTTTCATCATTTCTTGTTCTGCCTTTTTGTGGTAACCACTCAAATACTGGAAGATGGCTACCATGTCCCTTGCCCTGAATGCCCGTCTCACAATGTCCAGATCTCTTAAGGTCCACCATCATCCAGGTGGATTCTCATACAAAATAAGGATACAAGAAAGAGTTGCTGCATTTGTGTGGGAAAAATCACCGCTTTCTGGAGAATCCATTGTTCTACATTGTCTCCTCGAAGCCCCTATGAGTCACCCAAGTCCCAACGCTTGAGCCCTTTTGACCAAAACAATGCCCAGATGTTTGAGAGTGAACTTAGAACATCAAAGCTCCACCCTGAAGATGTTTCAGCAAATAAAGTCCTCCTAAACTTGCAAACCTGCCACAACCTACAGGTTTAGTTCTAACTGTGCGAATTCCCTTGAAGGACAGGGCAACAGCTGCAGCATTCCATGTTTTATTGTTCAATCCATGGTGAGAGCTGTGGTATGCGTGGGAGCAGAGAAACGGACACCAATTACTTAATGTCCCACTTGGCCACATAAAGCATTTTTGGAAATGATAATAGTTTGGGTCTTATAGTACTTACTAAAAATAACACCAGCCAAGTCCTCGTTTTTGGGGGGTGAATTATTATTACCTCATTTTCACCTGACGTTTTGCTCTAGACATGTCAAGTAACATTTCACAGATGCTGAAGATGGCTTAATTTTGAAGTTTTTTTCCATCCTATTTCTCCCCCGGGGGAAATAGTCCTCGGATTTACCCATGGGAAGGAAAACATGACTTTTATTTCCTTGATTAATATCCCACTGACAAATATAGAAAAGATTTAACATTTGTTACTGATTAGAAGCCTCTAATAGTGAGAAAATATTATCTCAAGGGGTAGGGATGAGGGCGGGCTGGCAATCTTTCCTCGGGATTTTGTTTTTAAAAAAGCAACCATGACTATACTTGAAAGACCACAGAAGAAAAACAGGAAGAATCAAGAACGTTTCATTAAAGAGGAACATGGCAAGGGATCGATGCTACAGGTAGCCGATAGAAATGGCTTGTGAAAGGATTTAGGCCTCAACCAAAGGGGATGAGCAGTTTAATTTGCAAGATTACCAGAATATCTGAATCAAAGCTTTCAGAAGTTGTAGCTACCATGGTGACACAATAGTTAGAATGCAGTAAAGTAAAGGCAAAGGTTCCCCTCGCACATATGTGCTAGTTGTTCCTGACTCTAGGGGCTCATCTCCGTTTCAAAGCCAAAGAGCCAGCGCTATCCAAAGACGTCTCCATGGTCATGTGGCCGGGCATGACTCAATGCTGAAGGCGCACAGAACACTGTTCCCTTCCCACCAAAGGTGGTTCCTATTTTTCTACTTGCATTTTTATGTGCTTTCGAACTGGTAGGTTGGCAGAATCTGGGACAAGTAACGGGAGCTCACTCCATTAAATGCCGCTAGGGATTCGAACCAACGAACTGCCATGAAAGATCACAGCTTATCCAGCTGTTTGAATTTGGGGAACAAACGAACACATTCTCCACTTTCAGATCTTCAGTCTGACCTTCTCATTCCTGGGACACATTATGGACCCCACTCTCATTTCGCTGCCTTTATGAGCTTGGGATCTTGACTGTTAATCCATCTCCAACTACATCATTCCTGACCCTTTGGTTGCTTGATTACCTACTTAATACTAGGACCTCAATCATCTCCTTCATCACTGATCGCTGAGATTCTGCCAGAGATTAAAAATTAAAGAGCCAGAGGAGGGGGGGGGGGGGAGACCAAGAGCAGCTGACTTCACACATCACGACTGCCAACCCCATAATGGATATTAGAGTTGAACTCAATGTGTGAATCCAGTTCTAGGCTGAAGACCTTTTTTAGGGGGAAAAAAATAGGACTTCTACATCACCTTAAAATTTTTTATTTATATCCCGCTCTCTCTCCCCGAAGGGACTCGAGGCGGGGCACAGGGAAATTAAAAACAAATCACAACAAACAAAATACAAAGCTAAAATCAAATTAAACTTACCCTGCGCTAAAAACTTCTATAAAAATATAACTATCCCTAAAAAAACCCTTAACAATTTAAAATTTAAATTTAAATTACCCTAGGCCAGCCAAATGGAAGAAGTGAGTTTTTAATAGCTGTCGGAAGGAGCGAAGGTCCGTGGTTGTTCTGATTTCGGGGGGAAGGTCGTTCTTGAGGGTCGGGCCCGCCACAGAGAAGGCCCTTCCCCTGGGCGTCGCCTGCTGGCACAGCCTAGTGGACGGCACCCGGAGAAGCCCCTCTCTGTGGCAGCGAATCGGCCACAGGGATGTATGAGGCAGATCCCGCAGGATGAAAATAAATACTTGGTTGGGAAAAATGATAAAGCAGCATATTGATTTGAAACCTGAGATATTTTTGTTGGGCATTCTATTGGAAAAACATGATAACAATTTAGAATTCTGGGAATTGAAGTCCTCCAGGCTTAAAATCACCAAGGTTGGAGACCCCTGGTTTAGAAGACACACAAGTGGCTTTTATATAGCTCGCTTGGCCACCCTTCATTATGTCCAAGTCAGACTAACCAGCTGTGTGGGCAAATCTGCATAGCGTTATCCTGATCTTTTTAACACCTTGAAAACAGCACAGTTGGGGGAAGGTTAACGTTTTGTTTCTTTTCTATTTTTCTGTTATTATTTTAAAAAGCAATATAAATAAATAATTTTTAAAAATACAGCCTTCCAGATGTCTCCCTCTCCCCCCACTTTTTTTTTTTTATGGGAACCTACTCAAGAATGTCAGGTGGAGGAGAATCCAGGGACCATGAGGCTGCATCAAGTTGTAGGTCAAAAGGGGGATTGATAAATGAGTGGAAAATCAGATGCGGCAGTTGGAAATTCCACCAAAGCTCAGCTTCAACTGAGCACTGTTTCTCCTTCTCAAGTTCTTCCACACCCAGGGACCATGGAGACTTCCTTCGGCACAACATGTACAATCAACACCTATCCTCCTGTACTTATCGGTGGAAAGAATGTTCTCCCTGCTCTCCAGGATGGTGACCTCTGGCAGTGGGAGGACATCTCCAGCTGTATAATCATGGGGATGGGAGAAGGAAGATGTTATAAAAATGATGACTCTTCCCTCCCTAAGCCATCGCACAGCACCAAAAGCGGACAGGAGAAACAAAATTGGGCCACCTCGTCATCCTGCATGGGAATTCCCAGGGGAACAAGGATTTTTTCTACCCATTCGGAGGATATTTTGGGGAAGTTCCTGGCCTACCTCAAATTCCACCATATTTGTGGGATCCTTGGTGCTCTCTGGGCTTGGTGGTTTTCTTTCAGACATTTCATTACCAAACTAGGTAACATCACTCCACTGTTGAATCCTGGACTACAAATATTCTCTTCTACGGACCCCAGGTCCTATTGAACCTGAGGACCTTATCACAAAATAAATAGATTAGATTAACAGAGTTGGAAGGTACATTGTAAAGCCATCTAGTCCAACTCCCTACTCAAGCAGGAGACCATACACCATTTCTGACAAATGGCAGTCCATTCTATCCTTGAAAGCCTCCCGTGAGGAAGCTTCCACAACTTCTGAAGGCAACTTCTGTTCCATGGGTTGACTGTTCTCACTGTCAGAAAGTTCCTTATTTCCAAGTTGAATCTTTCCTTGGTCAGTTTCAATCCATTATTCCTTGTCTGGCCTTCAGGGGCTTTGGAAAATGGCTTGACCCCCTCCTCTCTGTGCAGCCCCTCAAATATTGGAAGACTGCTCTCATGTCTCCCCTGGTCCTTCTCTTCACTAGACTAGCCAGGCCCAGTTCCTGCAACCGTTCATCGTACGTTTTAGCCTCCAGTCCCCTAACCACCCTGGTTGCTCTTCTCTGCACTCTTTCTAGAGTCTCAACCTCTTTTTGATAGTGTAATGACCAAAACTGGATGTAGTACTCTAGATGTGGTCTTACTAGAGCTTTATAGAGTGGTGTTAGTCCCTCCCTTGATCTTGATTGTATCCCTCTGTTAATGCAATTTAGGATTGCATTGGCTTTTTTGGCTGCCGCCGCACATTGCTGGCTCATAACCTCCTGGCCTCTTCTCTAGATTGGGCCCCTCTTTGGATTGGAAAGGAGCTGCCTTCCATCAAGAGAAGAAGGCTGATGATCCAGATATGTCTGGGAAGAAACATGAAACGCGTTTTGGATGCAGAGTTAGTACGTGTTGAGATATCTATATGGAATCATAAAAAACAAGCTTCTTGGCAACGAGAAAAAGGATCTGATGTGATAAACGTCTTTACACAGCCAACCCAAGTTGTGCAATCATTGAAAATTGCTGCATTTCCTAGAACTCTTCACCAGGTTACATACATATGAACGATTCTTCCAGATAAACAGTTCTAAGAAAGACATGAGTTTATTATTGTGTAACTTCAATTGCTGGGACACGGTGGCTCAGTGGCTAAGACACCGAGGTTGTCGATCAGAATGGTCGACAGTTCGGCAGTTTGAATCCCTAGTGCTGCATAATGGAGTGAGCTCCCGTTACTTCTCCCAGCTTCTGCCAACCTAGCAGTTCGAAAACACGTACAAAATGCAAGTAGAAAAATAGGGACCACCTTTGGTGGGAAGGAAATAGCATTCTGTGCACCTTTGGTGTTTAGTCATGCTGGCCACATGACCACGGAGACGTCTTCGGACAGCGCTGGCTCTTTGGCTCTTTGGAGATGAGCACCGCCCCCTAGAGTCGGGAACGACTAGCATGCTTGTGCGAGGGGAACCTTTATCTTTACCTTAACTTCAGCTGGCCTAATTGGTTACTGCGAAAAGTTTTCAGGGATGTGTGTTTGCGTATCAAGATTTGACACACACACAACACAAAACAGAAATATCATTCGACTAATTTGCCGTTGGCATAAATTGATCGCATTTGTCTGGCTTTGCATGACACACTAAGGCGGAAAAAACCCTGCTACCTGGATTCACACAACACAGCAAGTCATAATCCCACAATAGCAGTATGTAAATCCAGTCACAGGCTTATGAGGTGCAGAAAGAGTGACATTGATATATAACAGGGGTAGTCAACCTTTTTATATCTGCCACCCACTTTTGTATCTCTGCTAGTAGTAAAATTTTCTAGCCACCCACCGGTTCCACAGTAATGGTGATTTATAAAGGAGGGAAGTCAATTAAATTTAAAAAAGGAAAGTGCTTCAGCATCAGACAAAACCCCTACCGCCCACCATGAAAGCTGGAACGCCCACTAGTGGGCGGGAAGGACCAGGTTGACGACCACTGGTATATACATTCATGTGAATGGACATTTTAATCCACTTTAACACAAGAAGCATAAAGTTTGGAAAGAGTTGGTAGAATAATAACATTTCTTCTTCTTCTCAGAGACCTGTGAGGAGTATCTAAGATATCTGGACATTTAATGAGATTCAGAGTTGAAAAATGGAAAAATGTGGCCGGAAAATAGCAAAATCGAATTCCCTCCAATGGGTGGCAATTCCAAGCTAAAAAGGATTCATTTCCACTAGGAAGAAGGGGTTAAAAGGTCTGGCTAACAGTAATCCAGTAGATACATTTGTACAGTGCACTAAATTGCAATAAAGAGACCACCAAAGCTGGGATCCACCCTTTTTTTATGCCGTGGGGAACAGATCAGGAATTCCTGCTTTTAACCCAACACTGCACAAGCCAAACTTAGAAAACAGTTATTTATACTTGAAATCTAGAAGGTGGGAAGCCCAGGCAAAAATGACACCAATTTTGCATTTGGGAAAATTTTACAGGAACTTTTTCTCTCCGCTTCCCAGAAAGTTAGAATCTAAGATCCCAGAACACTTCTAAAGAAATGAACATTCAGGAGAGATTACCAGAAGAAAAAGAAGAAAAAAAGGACAGATTTTTGGAATCTCTCTGTAAGCCAATAAAGGTATTTGCAACCATATCAGATAGGAAGGACCACCCATTGGGATGGGTTTTTACAAGGGGATTGGTTTGAATTTTGATTTTTTGATTTTATTAAATTTATACCCCGCCCTTCTCCAAACGGACCCAGGACGGCGCACAGGCATATTAAAATACATACAAAACCATATAACAAATTTAAAAAACTTATTAATGAAAATCCTGCGCTAAAACCAAATTAAAATCCCCCAAATTTAAAACTATCTACAAGTCATTATGGAGGTCATTATTGAGCAACCTCATGGAATAATTATATGGTACAATTGGGGCCACGATGGCTCCAATTGCTTAAAGAACTTGTCAACTGAAAAGTTGACAGCTCGGGTCCGAGATCTGAGCACCACACAACGGGATGAGCTCCCATTCCTTGTCCCACTCATCAGTTGGAAAGAATGCAAATCAGGGGTGGGTTGCTACTGGCATTACTGCCAGTTCGGCGTGCAAAACATTTTCTGCGCATACGCAGAACCAAAAAATCAAGATGGCACCGCCATCAATAGAATCGGTTTGACGGCGTGGCAGGCTGAGTTGCTACCTACTCGGCCGAACCGATAGGAACCCACCTCTGATGCAAATGCGAGGAGATAAACAAGTCCCACTTTGGTGGGAAGGTAACACTGTTCCGTGTGCCTCGGTGAATAGCCATGCTGGCCACATGACCACAGAAAGCGACTTCGGACAACACTGGGCTCCCTTGGTCAAGAAATGGAGATGAGCCCCTCATCCTAACGTTGGTCACGACTGGACAGGGAAGCTTACCCCTCAATCTGACAACTGTCAGAGTGAATTGTGAGGGCAGTTGTGTCCTGCTTGTGTATCTCCCAGAGTTAGGAGTCCTGAGGCTCATCCTAGCTGCTCTGCATACCAGAAAACTACATTTCCCCCCCGGTTATCTCTGAAACAGACCAAGATGGTCCATTAGAACATCTCGTTGCTTACACTGAACGGTTCAGCCAGCCCACCCACCAAGCAGCAACGAGTTGTAAGTGCTGCCAACAGAGGAAGGAGGGAATCCGCTGAGTAACAGGAAGAGTTGTGACCTGCATTAGAGTCGACTTCCCAGAGACTTATAAATCACGTACTACTTCCTATGTCCATGCAAATTAATCAACGTTATTCTCTTTTCCCCTGTTCACTGGCTGCCTCCGCTGGAATCTCTGTGGATGGACTGCAGGCCTTCCACGGGACGTTCTCAAGCGTTGGCTGGATTCAGCTTTTCTCCTTCAGCTGTTCTTCTTCACAGCTCTTGCTCTAATGCTCCGGGCAAAATACTAAGGGTGTGTTTGGTTTCTTCAAGGCCAAAAGGATGTTGAAGGTTGTTCCTCTTCATCAGACTCAAAAGGAGCCATTTACCGTTTTAAGATTATTGGAACGTCACTTCTTTTTATCCAGGACATGGCATATAAGCCCTGCTTGACATTGGTCCAAACTATTGTCTTTTTTCTGTTAAGTATTCAAAATGGACTATGATTAATGTGTGTGTGTGTGTGTGTGTGTGTGTGTGTGTACAGTGTATATACATATGTAAGTATGTATGTATGAATATATGTATATACATATACATATACATATATATTTGTGTTGCGTTTGTGCTGATATATATATATATATGTTCCACAACACCCTGTTAGGGCCCCAATTAAGGGAGGAGACATACTGTTTCCTTTTCTGCCTTTCGGCTCATGACCAGAGACCATCTAGACAGAAAGCCATGAGTTCCATTGTGTGATTTTTAAAATATGTGTGTTAGTTTTATGAGCTGATCAATAAATAAATCAGAGAGACTAAGATAGATCTATTTCGAGCTTTTTAGCTCTCATCAGCTAGTGAGAGCTAAAAAGCTCAAAATAGATCTATCTTAGTCTCTCTGATTTATTTATTGATCAGCTCATAAAACTAACACACATAATAAAAAAATTCACACAACGGAACTCATGGCTTTCTGTCTAGATGGTCTCTGGTGATGAGCCGAAAGGCAGAAAAGGAAACAGTATGTCTCCTCCCTTAATTGGGGCCCTAACAGGGTGTTGTGGAATAATTATATATATGTATGGGTCAGTGGCTAAGAGGCTGAGCTTGCCAATCAGAAAGGTCAGCAGTTCGGGGTTCAAATCCCTAGTGGCAAGTAATGGAGTGAGCTCCCATTACTTGTCCCAGCTTCTGCCAACCTAGCAGTTCGAAAGTACGTAAAAAATGCAAGTAGAAAAATAGGTACCACCTTTGGTGGGAAGGTAACAGCATTCCGTGCACCTTTGGCATTGAGTCATGCTGGCCACATGACCACGGAGACGTCTACAGACAGCGCTGGCTCTTCGGCTTCGAAACGGAGATGAGCACCGCCCCCTAGAGTCGGGAGCCACTAGCACACATGTGTGAGGGGAACCTTTATCTTTATGTATGCATATATAATCTGTGCAAACCGATTAATATGACAAATTTCACTGGTGCCAGTTTCGTGTGTAATACGTATATACCATAATATCAAATTATACAGTAGAATGCTATGCATGTTGCACAGAATATGACATACATATGGAAACGTATGACTAGTCTTTTCCCCCCTAACTACTTGTATAAGGATTATTCTTTATAATATTCATGTTGTCTTGTATTCTCGCGTAGACTGCACCAGTACAGGCTAAACCAATTGTGTTGTATACATGATGCGCAATGACAATAAAGGCTTTGAACATTGAGATACGCTTATATAACATATGTATATACGTGTGCATGTATGTGTATCGTTATATATTCATTTTCTTTTAAGAGTGGGCGTCAGAGTTTCATTTTTTTTAATGTGTGCCGGTGTGTTCACAGAAAAAAAAAAGGGGGCAATAAAGATTATCGCATCTCATCTTACCCGAGCCCCTTTCTCGGGGAAGCACTTGCAGCCGCCTGTACAATCGCGACCTCCACAGACTCCATGATAAAATTTCTTCCCACCCTGTAAACAAAAGAAAGGAAACAAGGACAAAAGTTAACAATTTGGCACCTCTAACCCCAACTCATCTTCCTCTGAAAACATTCATTTGATGGCCATTTGGACAAGTTACATTCGATTGCAAAATCTGGGCCATCTTGCACTGGACACCGAATCTCAGCTTGTGATGAACCCAACAATATTTCTCCCCTCTTCTCACTGGAAAAAGCCAGAGCTGTTGACTCCCACTTGTCCAAAATGAATCAATACCAGAAGTGGGTTGCTCCTGGTTCGGCCTGGTTTGGGCGAACCAGTAGTAGCAGCAGTGGGTGGCTCCGCCCACCCATGCTGGATACCACACAGGAGCACCCGAACCAGTAGTAAAAAAGTTGGCAACCCACCATTGGTCAATACAATATAATAACATTTATTCAAACTGAGCCAATATAAATCACACAGCGTCTCCCAAGCCCTCCTAGAGGTTTTTGTCAGAATATTCATGAACCGGCAGAGACATGGTAACAAGGTCAGCCAATGAATAGGCATGGTGAGAGGTCAGCCAATGGGGCCTGTTTGGAAAACAGAAACTTAAGTTTGGAGTCTGGGTATGCCTTAACTGCAGCTCTGAGTGCTGTGAAAAAGGAAACAGAAACTAATTTAGCCTGGACATATCTGCTGATCTGAACTGAACTGAAACTGTTCTCTGCTGTTGAGATTGCATATATATTCTTGTATATAAAGAAGTTTCTTATTTAAATGAATCCAGCTGAATCAGTTCTCTGTGTGTGCTTTCTGGATTTGATTTTTGCAACAAACTCTGACTGTTTTGCAGAATGAGATGCAGGAAAAAATGACCTTAGCCCCCTGAATCCCAAAACATTAAAATCCAAAGTAATCAATTATCAGATGGCAAAATATTGGAAATAGCAATAGCCCTTAGACTTACATACTGCTTCACCGTGTTTTACAGCCCTCTCTAAGGGGTTTACAGAGTCAGCCTCTTGCCTCGAACAATCTGGGTCCTCATTTTACCCACCTCGGAAGGACGGAAGGCTGAGTCAACCTTGAGTTGGTCAGGATCGAACTTCTAGCAGTGGGCAAGGTCAGCCTACAACAGTGCATTCTAACTACTGAGCCACCACAGCTGATGCACATAAGTAAGTTTGGGCAGATAAGTTATATTGGGAGTCAGGTTCTGTGGATTTTACTCTTTCCTAGCTGGTACATTTCAAGGAAAGCCACGTATTTAACCTAATTAGTGGTGGGTTGCAGGTGGTACACCCCGGTACGGGCATACTGGAGCCTGCCCGGAGTGCCCACCTGTGCACCTGAGCTCCTTACCGATCTTTTAAGTCTTCAGCGCCTCCATGCACATGGAGGCTGAAGGGCGCGCTAAGATGCTGGTTGGAACGGCATCCAGAACCCACCACTGAACCTAATGCAAATATATTGCATTTTTTAAATTGTTGCAGCCAGGGAGAATATATTAATCTATTTTAGATTTTGGATCTGGGACTCCAGCTCTCCCCAAAGGCTGACTGGGTTTCCAAAATATTAGATAACCTCCCAGCAGAACGACGACTTTAAATCAACCGTGCCTCAACGGAAGCCCCAGCAAAAGAATTCGTTTCGAAAATAAGGAAAGGCGTCCTATAAAACGCCACCTTCCAATCCCACTTCTAACTTTTCTTCTGCTTTGCTGCTCCAAAAAGGTCATCCTGCTCACTTGTGAATGAACGAAATCTGAGCAGGGGAGGAAGTGTAACAGGGCCAGTTGGCAAAAAACCAGGTGTTGCCTGTCACACAAGCATTTTATTTACGGAAGAGGCTCCCGCCGGGCCTTGCTAAGTGACTGAAACAGCAGGTTAAAGCATGCAGTCATCAAAACCAGCTTTTGACCTTCTGGAAGGGAAATCCCAGCATTTGTCTTGCCTTTGGGAACCAATATAGTTATAGAACGGGCTCCTTTGACTCTAGTTAGGAGTTCAGACCCCTGCTGAATACCTCAGCAATAAGATATGATAGAAGAAGATATAAAGCCTTGGTAAGACCACACCTAGAGTACTGCATCCAGTTTTGGTCCTACTATAAAAAAGATGTTGAGACTCTAGAAAGAATGCAGAGAAGAGCAACCAGGATGATTAGGAGACTGGAGGCTCTGTTGCAGGAACTGGGCATGGTTAGTCTAGTCAAGAGAAGGACCAGGGGAGACAAAATAGCATCTTCCAATATTTGAGGGGCTGCCACAGAGAGGAGGAAGGGGGTCAAGCTATTTCCCAAAGCATTGGAAGGCCAGACAAGGAATAATGGATGGAAACTGACCAAGGAGAGATTCAACCTGGAAATAAGGAGGAATTTTCTGGCAGTGAAACCAATCAGCCCATGGAACAGAAGTTGCCTTCAGAAGTTGTGGGAGCTTCATCACTTGAGACTTGCAAGAAGAGATTGGCCTGCCATTTGTCAGAAAGGGTGTAGGGCCTCCAGCTTGAGCATGGGGTTTGGACTAGATGACCTACAAGGTCCCTTCCAACTCTGTTAATCTGGATCTGTAAGTCAGAGTAATGCTGGATTTTCACCAATAAGTATAGCTGGAGTCTAGCTAGGATACATTTTAAGGCGAGTAAATCCATAAAGGAGAATAGCCAATAGTCCTCAACTTATGGCCACAATTGAGTCCGAAATTTCTGTTGTTAACTGAGACAATTGTTAAGTGAATTTTGCTCCATTTTGTGACTTTTCTTGCCACAGTTGTTAAGCAAATCACTGCAGTTGTTAAGCCAGTAACGTGGTTGTTAAGTGAATTTGGCTTCTCCACCGAGAAGGGGATCCCATGACCCCAGGAAGCTGCGACCGTCATAAATATGGATCACTTGCTAAGCATCCAAATTTTGACCATGAAGCTGCAACGATCATAAATGTGAAAAATGGTCATAAATGACTTGTTTTCAGTGCCATTGCAACTTTGAATGGTCATTAAATGAATGGCTGCAAGTCAAGAATGACCTCCATTGTCTTTTCTCTAATCAAGCAAGACAATTTAGCTACCTCTGCAAATCCCATCGTCTTCACCAAACATTCCTCTATAGCAGGGATGGCTAAACCTGTGGTCGTTGCATGCCAAAAGTGTGCATGCGCACACCCATAATGCAATGCATGTGCAATCCCACCATGTGCTCCACCCCCCATGCATGCAAATGCAAACCCCTTGTGTGCGCTCTACCTCCTATGCATGCACATGCGACCCCTGTTGGTCCTACTGCCCCCCTGTGCATACACGTGTGACTCCCCCGCACTCCCCCTGTCCCCCTGCACATACGCGCATGCCCACCCATGCATGTGTGGCAAAGACCCGAAAACCAGCTGGCCGGTGGGAGGTGCACGCCAGTGGTGGGATTCAAAATTTTTTATTACCGATTCTGTGGGGGTGGCTTGATGGGGGGGGGTGGCATAACTTGGTGGGCATGGCAGGTGAAGGATACTGCAAAATCCCCATTCCCTCCCCACTAACCTGCTTTCCAGCTCCGTTCTCCTGTGCAGGGCAACAAAAGAAGATCAGCTGGGAGGCAGCAGGGGCGGGGCCAGCCTGTTTGCCGGTTCTCCGAACCACTCAAAATGTCTGCTACCCGTTCTCCAGAACCTGTCAGAACTGGCTGAATACCATCTCTGGTGCTGAGCTGGGGTGATGGGTCACATGCCCACAGAGAGGGCTCTGTGTGCCACCTCTGGCACGTGTGCCACAGGTTCGCCATCACAGCTCTATAATGTGGGGTCTTTCCAGCACTGAGCATATAATAATCTGCCTGCCGTTGTCATATATCATGATTAGTGCTTTGCAAAAGGGCTATTTGTACCATCTTAGCTCTCTAGCAGCAAACCCCATAATTGCTCCGAATCGAGTAAACTATCGTTACAAGCATCCATTTAGTGTCTGTTGAGAGCCAAGGTACTAATTGAGGCATCGCAACCGCCGTTGCCCAATTCATTTTGGCGAGTTCCCCCAGTGAGAAAGCCGCAGGCCAGCGCTGCTTTTCTTTTTCTTTAACAGATCCTTAGAAAAGGGCAGATAATAACTAGAGATTCCAAAAATGTCAGGCCTGGGCCAAGGCTATTAGGTTTCACACAAAGACTCGGGTTATGTAATAGGCGGCTTATAGGATTAGAGAATATTGCATTTGTGGTTCTTAATTGAAATACACGCAAGCGAGGTTGGAGAAGAGAAAGTGAAGCATTCAGGACTGGGGCACAGTGAGAAAGGGAGCATTTTTTTTCCATGCCACAACCTGTGCATAAAATCTCCAGGGCAGCTCCCCTCTTTAAACCCCGAATGAAATTAATTGTGGGATGAATGGGCATGGAAGCTAGCACCGGGCTTAAAACCATCCCCTCTTTATCTTTGAGGAGTCAGCCAGACAGTCTATCACAATCTTAGTCCACTGCGTGTAAGGTGATCCCGAGTGCTCCGAGTTAATTCATCTTAAAGAGGCTGTAAATAAAAATTTAAACAAACTGGAAACGCCTCTGTACAACAGCCCGGTTAGAATATCCGTAAGTGAAGGCTGCAGGGTACAGTTGGTGCCTAAGGACGCCTCGAAAATTATATAAAATAAGAGGACGTCTAACGTTACAAAAATGTAGCATTATCTAAAATTTATTCTCTAAAGTGCGATATTTACAATGACCCAACAAAGAAATAAAATATAAAATTAGGCAAAATAAAAAGCACAAAATCTAGCCACAAACACGGTAAGAAAAGGCAACTCAACTCAATGTAGCCTGATCAGGAGATTGAGAATAAATCTGATTCATAGAACACAGAATTGGAAGGGACCTTGGAGGTCTTCTAGCCCAACCCCCTGCTCAAGCAGGAGACTCTCCACCACGCCAGACCCATTGTTGTCCAGTCTCTTCTTGAAAACCTCCAGTGATGGAGCACTCACAACTTCCAGAGATAAATGGGAAGGAGACCTCAGTGGCTAGATTGGGCCCCAATGACCACATCCTCTACCCCACAGCACAAATGTCCTTTCGAATCCTGAAACTAATGGATTCCTGCTCACCGGCTGTTCAAAAGACCAGAAATCCAACTTTCTTGGTTGTCTCAAACAGTCTTCATAGCGCATAGAGTTGGAAGAGATCTTGGCAGTCTTCTAGTCCATCCCGCTGCCCATGGAAGGAGCTCTTATACCAGTGATGGCGAACCTTTTTGGCACCGAGTGCCTAAACTGAAATGTGCATGTGCCTCCCTGCACATGCACACTAGCCAGCTGGTTTTCGTGTGCTCCAGCATGCGCAAAGGCCAGCTAGCCGATGCTCATGCTGGCTATATTATTCTCCCTTCCAACAGTAAATTACTTCTCTGTATAGAAAAGAACTTCTACAGACTGGCAGAAAAAAACAGAATGTGCTGGACAGATTTATCACAGTCAGAACAAAACTGTCTTGAGACCGATGCAATAAATTAAAAATTGCTTTTAAACATAGGCTGCCTCTATCCTTCCTCTCGCAAGGCTGCAAGCTAAACGTATTTCTCAGCTAGACAGGCAAAGCAGCATCATTAGCCTGTTCAAATTACCAGCCCCTGATTTAGTTTCTAAATTAGAACCCTTTTCCATCTTAAATGCAGACAGGGTGGAACCGATCTCACATGAAGCCAGTTTGACTTCCCAAGAATAAGCCCCAACTACACACCGAGTGTGTATTTTCAGTGGTGTCTTCAGCCCGTAGGACAAGTTGCCTTCATTTCTGGCTTGAAGGCCACATTAGATCAAAAGGAATAAACCTGATCGAACCGTTTCTTCCTGCTGATCTTTTTTAAACCCGCCCTTCTGTTTACCAGCTGCAAACAGACCAGAAGCAGCTTAAGGTCCATATTCCTTTATTTAGGAAAATTATATGGCTACCTATTCTCACATGGCGACTCAAGGAGGTTTAGCTAAAGGTAACAGTTCCCCTCACACATATGTGCTAGTCGTTCCCAACTCTAGGGGGCGGTGCTCCTCTCCGTTTCAAAACCGAAGAACCAGCGCTGTCCGAAGACGTCTCCATGATCATGTGGCCGGCATGGCTAAATGCCGAAGGCGCACGGAACGCTGTTACCTTCCCACCAAAGGTGGTTCCTATTTTTCTACTTGCATTTTTCACATGTTTTCACCTGTTGGCAGAAACTGGGACAAGTAACGGGAGCTCACTCCGTTACACAGCGCTAGGGATTCAAACTGCCGAACTGCCGACCTTTCTGATCGACAAGCTCAGCATCTTAGCCACTGAGCCATCGCATCTCTCAAGGCCGCTTACAAGAATATAAAAACCTCATATAAGTGGGAGACGTACTCTTTTGTGTATAAATAATCCCACACTCAGCAGGGTGTTGCCATGAAAGTCCAAACATTTGGAACGGGCAAATGGTAGGTTGAACAGTTAAGACACCTTATCAGTAAAGGAGCCGCCCCAAAGAGGAAGATTAAAAACAGTTAAGAGAGCCACTTTGGTGCAGTGGTTAAGCCGTGCATTAGGACTGGGTTTGACTCCAGGAGGCCGGGGTGGGTGTGGCCAGGGTGGGTGTGGTCTGCTCGACATCACTCATGTTGGGGGCACCTCTGGTGGCTCTGGTGTTCTGCCATCAAAAAGCGGGTTCCCAAGCTCAATTTTCGGCTGCCACAACCTCCTGCAACCCACTGCCATCCAAAACGGATCTGGCCCATAGCCCTTCAGTTTGACAACCCTGCTTTGTTCAGTGGCCTGCATTTTATCTATTCAGCCTGTGAGAATGCAAACATGGGTTTCAGAGGCTGCAGGATGCCCACTCTAGAGGTGGGTTGCTCCCAGATCGAACCGGTTCAGGAGAACCGGTAGTGATAATTGGGCATGGGTTGCCGAACTGGTAGTGATGGCTGGCTGGCTGGCTGGCTGGCCACGCCCGCAAACGGGCTCACTCCAACCCTTGCCCTGCCTCTTCTTTGCCACATGCATCCACACAACTGCCTCCTAGTGCCTACACACAGGTAAGCAGCATGGGCTGCTCAGGGCTTCGCAACCACCAGCTTCTAAGTGGGATCGAGCCTCCATGCCTCCTTGATGCACAGAGGGGGGAGGAGGCAGTTTCGTTTGCTGCCTGTGAGCTCCAGGAGGGGCCAGAAGCCAAGCAAGCATGCCAGGATCTGCCGCCTGCCTCTAATCTGCAATTTACTCGTGAGCAAGTTTACTCTTGCTTGGCTGCTGCCCCCTCCCCTGGAGCTCTCAGGCAGTGAACAAAACCATGCACTCTTCGGACCGTCCAGCTCTCCTGCTTCAGCTCGGCGTGGCTCAGGTTCCTGCTTCCTTTGGCCTTTTTAAAAAAGTTTTACCGCATATTTTATTTCCCATCTCCAATCTGAAACATAAATATTGCCAAGCCGCGCCCACAAAATAAGCCACGCCCACAGAACAGGTTGAAACCCACCCCAGGTCCACTCCTGCTGTAAAAGAGGATTTAATATACTGTGTGTCAAAACGCTGCCATAGTTTATGTTATTACAGAAGACAGACCTATAAATAAAATTAGCCAGTTATTTTGGAACAAATATATTCCAGTTTCCCAACAGTAATAGACGGGGTTGTCTAAGGTCTCACAGTAACGGAACTATTCTTCAGAACCACCGCCAAGATGTGTCCAATGCTCAATGGCTTTGCATTTATCCTGCATTCAGATTCCAAACCGTATCCTCAAAAGAAAGCATGTCTGAAACTTTCAAAGATCCGGGCACTCCATGCCAGGCAAAATGCAAGATACACCATGCACAATGCACCCCAATCTCTGGGCATCCTGTCAGCCATTTGTCTCTGATATTTAATCAAGAGCAAAGAAGCTAAAACAAGCAGCGTGTGTCTAAAATTTAGAACAACAGAGTTGGAAGGAACCTTGAAGGTCTTCTAGTCCAACTCGCTGTTTAGGCAGGAAACCCTACACCACTTCAGACAAATGGTTATCCAACATCTCCTTAAAAACTTCCAGTGTTGGAGCATTCACAACTTCTGGAGGCAAGTCGTTCCACTTATTAATTCACCTGGTACGCCTGGTACGCCAGTTGCGTCCCTTTCTTGACCGGGATGTCCTCCGCACAGTCACTCAAGCACTCGTGACATCTCGCCTTGACTATTGCAACACTCTCTACATGGGGCTCCCCTTGAGGTGCATCCGGAGGCTCCAGCTAGTCCAGAACGCGGCCGCGCGGGGGATTTCGGGAACATCTCGAAGTTCCCACATAAATACCTCTCCTGCGCGAGCCGCACTGGCTACCGGTGGCCTTCCGGTGCGCTTCAAGGTGCTTGTTACCATCTTCAAATCACTCCATGGCTCGGGGCCTAGTTACTTGCGGGACCGCCTCCTGCCACATACCTCCCTCCGACCGATTCGCTCCCACAGAGAGGGCCTCCTCAGGGTGCCGACCGCCGGTCAATGCCGGTTGGCGACGCCCAGGGGTAGGGCCTTCTCTGTGGCAGGACCCGCCCTCTGGAACGACCTGCCCCCCGAACTTTGCACCATCACAGACCTTCCCCTCTTCCGCCGCTCACTCAAGACATACTTCTTTCGGCAAGCTGGACTAGCTTAGAATTTAGACCCAGGTAGGATAGAGCTTCAGCTAAATTAGAAAATGGTTGACAGGTTTTTAATGGGAATTTTAGCACAGCTTTGCAATTTAATTTCTTTTTAAACTTTTGTATTGTTGTTATTTATTTATTGTGGTCTTAATTTCCTGTGCACCGCCAAGAGTCCGTCTCGACGGAGATTGGTGTGGTTTACAAATCAAATCAAATTCAAAATTCAAATTCAAATTGTTCTAACTCTCAGGAAATTTCCCCTTAGTTCTAAATTGTTTCTGTCCTTGATTAGTTTCCACCCATTGCTTCTTGTCCTGCCCCCAGGTGCCTTGGAGAATAGTTTGGCTCCCTCTTCTCTGTGGCACCCTCTGAGATATCGGAACACTGCTATCCTGTCTCCCCTGGTCCTTCTTTTCATTAAACTAGACATACCCAGTTCCTGCAACCGTTCTTCATATGTTTTAGTCTCCAGTCCCCTAATCATCTTGGTTGCTCTTCTCTGCACTTTCTAGAGTCTCAACATGTTTTTTACATCATGGCGACCAAAACTGGATGCAGTGTTCCAAGTGTGGCCTTGCCAAGGCCTTATAAAGTGGTATCAACACTTCAGGTGATCTAAATGTTTAAAGTTTAAATTCTCTCTCACTATTACTGCTGACTATCACATCCTTTTCAACTTCTCACATAGTTAGTAAACATCCCCAGCCTTCAACTCACCTCACCGGTTTACAAATCACCTGGGTTAATTTGATAAAAATAAATTAAAACTGAAATAAAATCACAAATTCCCTGGGCTGATTTGCTGAAAATAAAATCAAAATAAAATCAGAAATCACCTCGGCCAATTTGCTGTAAATAAAAATAAAATCAGAAGTAATCTGGACCAATTTGCTATAAATAAAGTAAAAATAAAACAAAACAGTGCCATTAAGAGGGAAAATGTCCATCTTACAGCAACAGGATTCCACTATGGATTTTGGAAACAATGGCACCATTTACCAAAAGCAGAATAGAAGCATTCTGTCTGGTGAAAAAGCAAAATAACAGTATAACAGTTGGAAGGGACCTTAGAGATCTTCTAGTCCAACCCCCTGCTCAAGCAGGAAACCCTATTCAATTGGGCCATGTTACACGGTCTGCTATGTTGTAATGGGCAATTCCAAAGAAAATGTGTGCATATTGTTATTGATTTCCCTTCCAATAGCTAAAAACAATCCTGCCAAAATCTCAGACATTGGAAGATTCCGCTCCATATGCTTGCTTTGGAAAGAAAAAAAAGAGAATTCATGTCGCTTATAAAGTTTAAGTTATTTTGTTTGAAGTCAAAAGCAGTCCGTGGATGTCTTGTTTATACAAAAATGACTATTATTTATAAACATTTCAGATGACAGGTTTCAGGATGACATTCCCCCTTAATTTTGGGGAATTTTTTTCTCTATATGTTATATTTACAGTCAAGTTTTTGTTACTTTTTGTATTTCCTTTTTCCAAGTATTTGGGCTTTTGGTTTAATAAAAAGGGAAGATGCTGATATTTTGTAACAGACAGCACGGATCTAAAACTTTGCAAGAAGCTGTCCATTGTATAGGGAAAAAAAGTATGCTCTTCCTTACAACATTTCCCTTCTCTGTCATACTTTTTCTAAGTATTCACTGGAAATATTTAAAGAAAACACTTATCACCCCCCAACAAATTTCATCACCCAAAATTAATGGAGCATATGCAAGCTTCCAAAATTGAAAAACAATATCATATGTTTTCTTTTGGAATAGATTTCATGATATTTTGCAATAACAGGGATATTGTTTCTTGTCGTTTGTGAAGAGTAGAGTAGAGTAGAGTAGAGTAGAGTAGAGTAGAGTAGAGTAGAGTAGAGTAGAATAGAATAACAGAGTTGGAAGGGACCTTGGAGGTCTTCTAGTCTAACCCCCTGCTTAGGCAGAAAACCCTACACCACATCTCATACATTGGTTCAAAGTTGATATAAAAGTGTTGTTCCTAGATTCTTAACTTTTTTCCTACTTTCCCTGCTATTGTTTGTTCTTACTGTAAGTTTTTCTGCTTTTTAATTTTTGCTTATAGCTTGATTTTGTATTTTTTGTAGTTAGTTGGAGGATTGCATTTTTATGCATTTACAAAGAGCTAGTACCATGTTTCGCCAAAAACAAGGCAGAGTCTTATTTTCTTTTGACCCATGAAATAAGCCCTTGGTCTTATTTTTGAGGTGCAGGAGGCGGCGAGCGTGGTCACCTCATGGCTGCTGCTGTGTTGCAATATATTCGGGGAGGGCTTATTTTAGTGCATGCACTCGAAAGCCGGATTGGGCTTATTATCTGAGGAGGTCTTATTTTGGGGGAAACAGGATAATAAAATGAAAACATGAAAATTCAACTAAAACCTAATATATATATATATATTTAAAAACCTCACAAACTTAAAATGAATAAGTGAATTAAAATGTAGTTTTCCAGGAGATTTAAGCAAAGGGCTGCAAAAATGCAGGCAGGTTGATTATGGAAAATATCTGATGTTAATTTTTAATTTTCACATTATTACAACCAAGCTTTCTATAGTAGATTTAGGTAACATGATTAAGATGTAGATCAGGGGGAGTCAACCTTTTTATGCCTACCGTCCACTTTTGTATCTCTGTTAGTAGTAAAATTTTCTAACCGCCCACCGGTTCCACAGGAATGGGGATTTATAAAGTAGGGAAGTCAATTAAATTAAAAAAAGGAAAGTGCTTCAGTATTGGACAAAACCCCTACCGCCCACCATGAAAGCTGGAACGCCCACTATTGGGTGGTAGGGACCGGGGGGGACGACGACCCTGAAAAATGCTTTGCAAATATAGTTACCATGCTGAATCCCCTAAAGCTAAAGCTAAAGGTTCCCCTCACACATATGTGCTAGTCATTCCTGACTCTAGGGGGCGGTGCTCATCTCTGTTTCAAAGCCGAAGAGCCAGCGCTGTCCGAAGACGTCTCCGTGGTCATGTGGCCGGCATGACTCAATGCCGAAGGTGCATGGAACGCTGTTCCCTTCTCACCAAAGGTGGTCCCTATTTTTCTACTTGCATTTTTACATGATTTCAAACTGCTAGATTGACAGCTCTTCCGTCGGGCCCTGAAGACGCATTTATTCTGCGCTGCCGGCCTGTCGTAGTTTTTAAAGGGATTTTATAGTGATTTTAGTATGGGGTTTAAAAATGTAGGCCATTTATTTAATATCTTTTTAACATATTGTTTTAGATTTTGTACCATTTATTTTATTGTGGCTGTACACCGCCCTGAGTCCCAAAAGGGAGAAGGGCGGTATATAAATCAAATAAAAGTAAATTAAAGAAGCTGGGACAAATAATAATAATAATAATAATAATAATAATAATAATAATAATAATAATAATAATAATAATAATAATAATAATAATAATAATAATATATTTAATTTCTAGACCGCTCCCTCTCCCCAAGGGGACTCGGAGCGGTGCACAGGGAAATTAAAACAATAAATATACATAGATATACAAAACAGTTAAAAAACAGATTAAACAATAAGACCCTGCGCTAAAATTCCCCAAAACCAATCACTAAAACCCTAAACCCTATAATACTATGGTAAGAGGCTACCCTAGGCCGGCCAGGCAGAAAAAGTGCGTTTTCAATTTCAGACGGAAGGAACGGAGGTCCGTGGTAGTTCTAATATGGGGGGGGAGGTCGTCACGGGATCTCACTCTGTTATGAAGCGCTAGGGATTCAAACCGCCAAACTGCCGTCCTTTCTGATCGACAAGCTCAGCCTCTTAGCCACCGAGCCACCACATCCCCTACATTTAATTAATTCCCCACCCTTTAAAAAAAAAAATGCCAAACCCCCCTCCTAAAAATGCTGTAGTATCAACAAAATAAGACAAGTTACTTTGCTCCTATACAAACTATTTTTAAAACTTTCTCCCGACTGCCAGTGAAGCACACATCTTTATCGAAACACATCTAAATTGCTTTGTGCAGACCTAGAAAATATTCCAGGAACTTCAGCTGATGCGAGATAAAACAGCAGAAATAACAAATGGGGCTGACATCTTGAATCCAGAGTTTCATGAAAATCACCCCCAACAATCTGAACTCTACTTGCTTTCCCATTGTCCAGAACTCTTCATCAAGATGAGCTGGTCAACCCCGACTTGTATTCTGCACGAAGCAGGGACGGGGTTCAATTCCCACAATGCTTAACAATGCTGGCTAGGATATTTTGGGAGTTGAAATCTAGCCAGGCTGGGAAAGTCTGAGATGGGTGATACCCAAAGCTCTAAATGTTTTCAAACTATAGTAAAGGAAGAATTACATTTCCCTATGTACACATTCTTACTATTAAGGTCCCATTAAGTGATGTCCAAGGTCAGCTGAGGACTTGAATAATACTTTCCTTAGTCCTAATCTAATAACAGAACAACAGAGTTGGAAAGGACCTTGGAGGTCTTCGATCCCAAGTCCCTGCTCAAGGAGAAGACCCTACACCATTCTGGACAAATGGCTGTCCAATCTCTTTAAAAACTTCTGAAGTCAAGCCAGTCCACTGGTTAATTGTTCTGTCAGTACATTTCTCCTTAGTTCTAAGTTACTTCTCTCCTTGATTAGTTTCCATCCGTTGTTTCTTCTCCTGCCTCCTGGTGCTTTGGAGAATAGACTGACCCCCTCTTCTTTGGGGCAGCCCCTCAAATATTGGAACACTGCTATCATGTGTCACCCCATAGTCCTCCTTTTCACTAGGCTAAACAGACCCAATTCCTACATCCATTCTTCATATGTTTTAGCCTCCTAATCCTCCTTGTTGCTCTTCTCTGCACTCTTTCTAGAGTCTCCACGTCTTTTCTACATCGTGGAAACCAAAACTGAATGCCGTATTCCAAGTGTGGCCTTCCTAAGGCCTTATAAAGTGGTATCAACACTTCGCGTGATCTTGATTCTATCCCTCTGTTTATGCAGCCTAGAACTGTGTCGGCTTTTTTGGCAGCTGCTGCCCATGGCTGGCTCATATCTAAATAGTTGTCCACTAGGACTCCAAGATCTCTCTCACCATTGCTGCTATTGAATTAATAATTTAACCTGCCACTACATTGCCTTCTCTGGCTACTGGGAGTACAGATTTGTTTCTGTCGATCAGCAGGTCAGGGAAACAGGGGAGAAGAGACACTTATTACCCCCAAATCTATTGTTAGATAAGTGAACCATGTCTTCAACCAGTAGACACGAATTCACTGGGCTTCCCCCCTCCCTCTCTGATGGTGTTAAGAAAGGTGATTTTCTCACAACCAGAAGTTTATTTTCAAATGCACCAGCTCCTTCTTTGCATCAACATATTTCTCCCCTGACTCCTGATCTGAATTTATGGAGAGGCAGGGTCTGGCATTCTGGAAAACAGCTGGCCTCTCCTTACCCTTTCTCCAGTCCGATTTAGACTGGCATAAAATAATATTTTAGGGACAGACAGCCAGGGCGTGAGATGTCATCTGCCTTTTGGGGCAGCTCCCGAGTCCTCTGGAGACCGAAGTCAGTTTCACTGCAGACAATCTACTAAATAAATGTTTGTGTGCCTTGGTGGGCTAAAGCCACGAGCCCACCCACCCCAAATGTTGGTAATGGGTATGTTTTCTCCTGGATGTGCTGCAGAGGTGGGGAGCATCAGAGCACAACCCCAAGGCAGCATGGCACCAAAAGGGCCTTGTTGCTCTTTCACTTCACTGGGTCCAGCTCCCAGCGAAGGCTTTGGAAAGTGTTGCAAGGAATATTCTGGAGAAGATGGGTAAAAAAAAAAGATTCTTGAACGTAGGGAATGGAAACTTTAGGCCCCAGGCATGTCAGAGAGAGAGAGAGAGAGAGAGAGAGAGAGAGAGAGAGAGAAAGAGAGAGAGAGAGAGAGAGAGAGAAGACTGTAATGTATGTGCGTGGGTTTTTTTTTTGCTTCCCTGCCCAGAAGCTGAAAAGAAAACAAAACCAACCACTGTTTCTCTAAGCATTTTCGAACTGGGTTTTGAGCTGAAATCTCTTATGGAAAAACAAAATGACTTTATGACAGGGTCTGAAATCCAAGTCGAACTGTAAGACTGTGGAACATTTAACAGCATTTCCCCCCACCTCATTTCTGCTCTCCAATTCGACATCTCTAAAGTTCCCAGGTTCCGGCAGGATAAATGTAGTGGTTTGGACAAAGGCGGGATGGGGAAAAAGGAGAGATAAAATACAGTACAGAGATAAATTTGGAGCAAAGTTTATGTGACATCGTTGAAAGCCTTAAGTGTCCTGCCTTTCTACAAACAGTTTGTTCTCCTTCAAAGCAAGAGATCAGAAAAAGATTTTTGGAGGCTGGAGTGAAGCACATCGTTTTTCTCCCTTCCTATTTAAACTTCCTTGGCAAGTATTTTCTGTGAATAAGAAAGAGTTGATCCAAATTCACTCACGTAGAATCACACAGAATAAACCAAGGGGACAATTTACATTTACAACACTTGTTGAAACCCACAACAGCAATCCAAAGTGAAAACTATATGACCCAGAGGTTTCCATTTGTAAAACCCAGGTTAGCAATAGAATATAGAATAGAATAGAAGAGAAGAGAAGAGAATTTGAATAGAATAGAAGAGAAGAGAAGAGAATGGAATGGAATAGAATAGAATTGGAATAGAATTGGAATAGAAATGGAATGGAATGGAATAGAATGAAGGAGAATTAGATTAGAATAGAATAGAATAAAATAAAATAGAATAGAATAGAGGAGAATTAGAATAGAATAGAATAGAATAGAATAGAATAGAATAGAATAGAATAGAATAGACCAAGGGGATAATTACATTTATGACACTTGTAGAAATCCAGAACAGCAATCCAAAGTTAAAAGTATATGACCCAGAGGTTTCCATTGGTAACACTCCAGGTTGGCAACTGAAAGGACCATACAGGTAGTCCTCAACTTATAACAATTCATTTAGTGACCGTTCAAAGTCACCATGGCGCTGCAAAGGTGACTTGTGACCACTTTTCACATTTACAACCGCTGCAGCACCCCCAGAATTCTATGCCTCTGTTTATACTACCAAGGATTTCCTTAGCTTTTTGGGTTGCTGCCACACACTGCCAGCTCTTGTTTAAATGGCTACCTGCATAGAACAGGAAGGCTTGGAGGAGTGTTGTCCACGGAGTTGTGATGGGTTGGACACAACTTTGCCACTAACAACAACAACGACAACAACAACATAGAGTAGCGGTTAAAGCCTTGGGACCGGTCCCAAATAGATCCAGTTGAACAGACCTTCAGCCATGCAAATCCACCTAGTCTTTTTCAGCCCAACTTAGTTCATAATTGTAAGGACAACAATGGAAAGAGGCAGCAATGTGCACATGTTGTCTTTTGTATAACTAAAACTGGCAGGGAAATAAATAAATAGACACACCAAAAAGGGAAAGTAGCATAACTAGGGAGTAACTTAATTATTTATAGCATGCAGGACCACAAAATAATTATATTAGCTATATTTCATTTTAACTTAATGCAATTGTAAAGGAGACAAATTCAACTGTCCATGGATTATTGAAATGAGTCTCTAAGAAGACTTCAGGACTAGGGATGTATGTAGCTTAGAAAAACTTGCAGTTTAGTTGTGTTAAATTCCCTCCCTACGTTTGTCTCCCCAGGTGGTGTCTTTTTCCGAATCCACTACTTTCTAAAACCCTTGCAGCTCTCCATCCACAAAGTTACAGGCAGCCCCCAGCACAAAAGCTGCTGCCAGCTGCTGATCCTGGGGAATTTGCAAGATGCAGGATAGAAAGACTAATTGTTGTTTTAGAAGACTACTGAGAAATGCCACGAGTAGCCAAGAAAAACAAGCCAATGGACCACTGAACAAATCAATTCAGAGTTCTCGTTCCAGGAACAAATGATAACGCTTAAATGATCATATCTTGGACAGATTGTGAGAAGACCAACGCTCTGGAGATGGTTCTCATGCTGGAAAGTTGGAAAGAAAGAGAAGGAGAGGACAACTCACAGGAGGGAGGAGAGATGGGAGTCTAGGCAACGATTAAATAAAAGGGCCACTTGCCCTCGGTAACCTAACAGGCAAAGAAAAACTCTCAGAAAGGAGCTTCCCTAACTCCAAACTCCGTTGCTTCTTTCTACAGCTTGATAATTGAATTGAACTGAACTGAACACTTTGTTTGGCCAAGTGTGATTAGACACACAAGGAATTTGCCTCTGGTGCAGAAGCTCTCAGTCTATGTAGCAGATGACCAGGCTGAGCCCGGACGAGGGACCAAATGCATCAACGGTCATGAGTCCCTTCGTGCACACAAGAGATCAAAGTCCAGCCCACCTTGAATTTCTTATCTACCGCCAAATTGCTTTGACCATTAGTAGCTCAGATTCTTGTAGAGAGCTTAAGCTTGCAATAAATCTTTATACCAGGGGTGTCAAACTCAAGGCCCATCGGATGCTTAGATCTGGCCCTCGGGACTGCCCTGGAAATAGCGAAGGACTGGCCCACCGTATGGCCCTCACAAGACCCATTTTCACTGGCAGAGGGTTGCAGGAGACCCCCGAGGCTGAAAATGGATCTCAGGAACCTGTTTTTGCTGGCAGAGTGCTCGGGCCACTACAAGCGCTCAATGGAAGGCAGGTTGGCCATCATTGTTACCTAAGAAGGTTCTGAAGTGGAGAAGCTTCTTGGATGAGAAGCAAAACATTTTCAAAACAAAAAGCCAAGGAAGTCCAGTTGCCTTTCGAAAAAGCACTTTTGGGACAACCATGACCTGGATGATTGAGAATCTCCATAGGCTTTTCCCCAGAAATGTATACGGTACATTTGAAAGATTTCAGCTTCTGTAATTGCTTGATCAGTCTATGCACCCCATTTTATTTTAAAGACATATAAAAACGATTCCCTACTTTGGGATGTTTTTCTCCATTTCATCCAACATACATATTTCTTTTTTTGCAAATAACTTCCTCTAATGGAATTTTCCAGACATTTGCACACACATACTGGAAAAAAAAGTCCAAAAATCAAACTGTAAGTGAATTCCAGTTCACAGCTTACTAAAGGCCAATTAGGTTCACATTAAAATGCTAACTGAACAAATTTCTGCTCCAGTGCTACTTATCAGTACAAATAAGTCAGCTCCTGACTTCAAAACAATGTGCAAAAAATTTGCCAACTCCCCAAAACTTTGCAATATTTGGGGATATCTCTTCTACCTCTTCTATTTCTCAGAATAGTTGAAATACTTCAGGCAGCTGCAGATCAAAAATAATTGACGTGATTTTTTTAAAAACAGGGACCAAGACAAAGTTATAGTAGAAATAATTACCTGGAAATAGACTGTTAAAAATAGCAAATAACATTAATTAATCAAAACTAAGAAGTGAGGCTGAAATGAAAGCTAATCTGCCTTCATTTCAGTTCTGCCTTAATTTTCAGATATACCGTATTTTCATAGTTTCTTAATTGTGTTTATCTTAAAATATCTATTTTATTAGAAAGCAATTCCCCCTAATGTATTGTGTACATTATTTTATTCAACATATGCATTTAGGGCAGGGGTCCCCAACCTTTTTTGCCCCAGGGACCGGTTTCATTTTAAAGAAAATTCCGCGGACCGGCTGGCGTAGAGGGGGAGCGGGGGGAGGGGGAAACAGGCGGCGCATGCGCACGCGGGGTGGTGGTAAGTCGGCTCACTCACCCTCTAGGGCCCCCAATGGCATGAGCGGCCGCACCTGCGCTTTCCCGCCCCCGGTGCGCACTCTGCCAAGGGGGCTGTCCCATCCTCCCTTCCTCTCCTCTCCGGCCCTGCGGTCCGGTTCCTATCAAGCCATGGACCGGCACCGGTCCGCGGACCTGGGGTTGGGGACCCCTGATTTAGGGGGTTATTTTCCCCACTGTGCATTTATACAGCTTTGTGTCTTTTCTGAAAATGGGAGGATTGCAACATCATATTTGGACAAATGCATATTCAAAAGAAAGACATATTTCACTTTGATTATTGTAGGAAGATGCCATTAACATGTGAACTGAATACATTTCTCCCCTATCTGGAACCGTAAGTTCACAACAAGCCTGAACAACGAAGAAAAGAACTTAGTGGGACTCAAGGACCACCACATATTGTCCCAATAGAGGGAAGAGGGGGAAAAGGGGAGGAAGAGGAAGAGGAGGAGGAGGAGACAGAGAAGGAGAAAGAGAAAGAATAGAAAGAGAAGTTAGAAAGGAGGAGATATAAAAAGAGACAAATGTTAATGTAGAGAGAATTTGACAATGAAGATGTTATGTATTATATTAATTATTATTATTGTTTAAATTTCTATACCACCCTTCTCCCTTCCGGGACTCAATGATATTGATATGTAGTTATATTATTAACATTATTGTGATGAATATAATAACAAATATGTGGATTATGACTGTTCAAATAACTGTACCCAGATCATACACTGTTTGATGGAAATGGAAAATATAAATAAAACAAATATAACATGAAGGAGGAGGAGGAGAAGTAGAAGAAGAAGTGGAAGAAGAAAAAAAGAAGAAGAAGAAGAAGAGGAGGAGGAAGGAAGGAAAGAAGAAGGAAGGAAAGAAGGAAGGAAGGAGAAAGAGAAGGAGGAGGAGAAGAAGAGGAGGAAGAGGAGGAAGAAGAAGGAAGAAGGAAGAAGAAGGAGAATAATGCCTTGGTAAGGCCACACTTCGAATCCTGCATTCAGTTTTGGTCGCCACGATGTAAAAAAGATGTGGAGACTCTAGAAAGAGTGCAGAGAAGAGCAACAAAGAGGATTAGGGGACTGGAGGTTAAAACATATGAAGAACGTTTGCAGGAACTGGGTATGTCTAGTTTAATGAAAAGAAGGACCAGGGGAGACATGATAGCAGTGTTCCAATATCTCAGGAGCTGCCACAAAGAAGAGGGAGTCAAGCTATTCTCCAAAGCACCTGAGGGCAGAACAAGAAGCAATGGGTGGAAACTAATCAAGGAGAGAAGCAACTTAGAACGGAGGAGAAATTTCCTGACAGTGAGAACAACAGAATTTGCCTCCAGAAGTTGTGAATGCCCCAACATTGGAAGTCTTCAAGAAGATGTTGGATAGCCATTTGTCTGAAATGGTATAGGGTTTCCTGCCTAGGCAGGGAGTTGGACTAGATCACCTCCAAGGTCCCTTCCAAATAATAATAATAATTTTAAAAAATTCCTCTCCATTTTGGGGGAAAGGAAAGCTGTATGAGAATGGTGGTCATCTGGGAGACAAACTGCTCCCTTTCGCTTCCCATTCCACCCACACCCCTGGTATGAAATCCTACTGCCAAAATTCAGCTATTTTGCGACTAAGAATTTGCAATGCTATCCAAGGTTTCGAAAGCACCATATATAGCCCACATGTCACTCAGTCCCCTCCGTTGGGCAGTTTTCCTCCATTAATAGATGATGAATTACTAACATTGTGGCACCATATATTTAAGTCCTTACGATGCCCTTTCTATTCTATGTGGATCTAAAGTGGTCAAGAAGGCTTGTTGCCCGCTAGGACAGAGGTCAGCTTCACCTACTCCTAAGAAAGGGTATTCAAGTGGGTTGACAATGTACCCGTCATTGTTGGAAATATTCCCGCTGGAAAGAAACCTACGTCATAGTCCAAACATTTCTGAGGGCCTTGTCTCTCTCTAAGCCTTACTAGTCCTCGCTAATGCCAACTTAATTCCACTGAATGCCATCCAAAGAATAAGCACTTTCTGGAGGTCCCAGCTTGCTATCTAGGAAGAGTTCTCCATTAAAGTAGGCTAATCTGCCACTCACTGGGTCAAAGATTGCTTATCTCATCACTCTGCAGAAGGGAAGGAAAAAGGAAATGGATCCCGGGGTTTTGAAAAGGAAGACAGCGTACTCATAAAGGAGCCAGATAACACAATGTTGTTGTGTGGGAAAAAGCCGTCTACAATTGCTTGTTCTCCCTGTCTGTTCCTCTGCCAGTAACACAGCTGCACCATGAGCTCATCTGCAATCCAACTAAGTTTTATCTCAAAGGTGGAGAGAGAAAAAACTATTTGGCAAGCCAGATGATCCTATTTAAGCCTTGTTGGACCAGGCCAGAGTGGCTATTCCATCAGTTGGAACACCTGTCATCTTTTCTGAAGGCAAGTTTCATCCTGGACAGCCAGAGTTGGATGGCACCCATACGAAAGTTACAATAATCTGGACCTGATCCTGATCCTGGGCATATTGGAGAATTCCAAATTTCCATGTAGGATTCTTGGAAACACAATTGTGCAAGTGTTTCATGAGTTTAACAGATTAACAGAGTTGAAAGGGACCTTATAGGACATCTAGTCCAACATCCCCTCCCCCTGCTCAAGCAGGGGACCCTATACCATTTCTAACAAATGGCAGTCCAGTCTCTTCTTGAAAGTCTCAAGTGATGAGGCCCCACAACTTCTGAAGACAACTTCTCTTTCCATTGGTTGATTGTTCTCACTGTCTGAAAGTTTCTCTTTATTTTCAGGTTGAATCTCTCCTTGGTCAGTTTCTATCCATTATTCCTTGTCTGGCGTTCAGGTGCTTTGGAAAATAGCGTGGCCCCCTCCTGTCTGTGGCAGCCCCTCAAATGTTGGAACTCTGCTTTCATGTCTCCCCTGGTCCTTCTCTTCACTAGACTAGCCATGCCCAGTGCCTGTAACCGTTCTTCATATGTTTTAGTCTTCAGTCCCCTAATCATCCTGGTTGCACTTCTCCGCACTCTTTCTAGAATCTCAACATTTTTTTTATAGTGTGGTGAGCAAAATTGGATGCAGGATTCTAGGTGTGGTCTTACTAGGGCTTTATAGAGTGGTATTAGTACCTCCCTTGATCTTGATTGTATCCCTCTATTAATGCAATTTAGGATTGCATTGGCTTTTTGGCTGCCGCTGCACACTGCTGGCTCACATTTAGCTGGTTGTCCACTAAGACTCCAAGATTTCTCTCACAGTCACTGCTATTAAGCCTGGTTTCGCCCAGTTTATATCTGTACTTTTGGTTTTTCTTACCTAAGAAAAAGTAAAGTAGGACTTTACTTTTCTCTACATTGAATTTCAAGTTGTTAAATAGGGCCCAGTGTTCAAGTCTGAGCCTATCTTCTAGGGTGTTAGCTATTCCTGTCAGCTTAGTATGAGTCCACTACAGAACCCTGCAATGACAAAAACAGTGTACTCTGCAAATTCAGTTCACAGTTGGCATATCAAAGAAGGTGTTACAGATTAGAGTTTTAAAATAATCCCCAGTAAAATAAATAAACAATCATGGGGGAAACACATTCAACTGGGGTTCAGAAGCAGAGGATGTAGTCCAAACAAAGTAGGGAGGCGGTTGGTTTGTGAGAATCAGCTATGATGATAAATTGAGAAGAGAGAGGAAGGTATGAGCAATGCTCCTCAACTATAAGGAAGTTCCACCCAAGGAGCAGTTATTAAGAGAAAGGGGGACAGTTATTCCACTAGGGGGGGAAATTTAGATCAATGATGACCTATCATCACGGTGGAGAGAAGGTCCTAGTTTGGGTCCTTCCTTACCATCTCTAATTTAGGTTTGGAAAGCTCATACCTGAAAGACTGAAGTGCCACTGTGAGTCAATACTAGGCTGGATTAAATCAACAGTCTTGACTCAATAGAAGGAAATGTTCTTTGTACTCCAAAATACCTAATCTATCATCCAGTCATTATCAGAATCTAACATTTGTTGATGATTTACAGTGTCTCCTTGATTATCAGCCTTGTTAGAAGGGTGAAATTCAGCAGGTTCTGACCGGTTCTGGAGAACCGGTAGCGGAAATTTTGAGTAGTTCAGAGAACCGGTAAATACACCTCTGGCTGGCCCCGCCCTCATCCATTCTCTGCCTCCCAAATCCCAGCTGATTGGGAGGAAATGGGGATTTTGCAGTATCCTTCCCCTGCCACGCCCACAAAGCCAGGCCATGCCCACCATGCCACGCCCACAGAACCGATAGTACTTTTTTTTTTTAATCCCACCACTGCTTGTTAGGGACAGCAGGCAAGACACACAGCCATATGAGCTAATTCCACTTTGTTGTAAATCTGCATTCAGTATCGTTTTGCATGTCTGAAAATACAGTCCTCCCACGGCCTCCTTTACAGCCAGAGAAACTAGGGTCCCAAACCTCTTTCGTAGTTGTGGCCAAGCAATCTCTTATCTGACCGTTCCCTAGGCAGCATCTCTTTGCTCTGTCTCCAAAGATATACCATTACATTAATATCCCAAAATAGATGGGTCTTTTTTTAGTAGATAGGATCTTAATATAGCAGAATTTTCATCTTTTTTTTCTCCTTGGTTGTTGTTTTTTTTAAAGAGGATGGGCATTTTTTTATCTTTCACAGAGCAAGTGAACTTTTTGGAGGCTTAATATACACATTTGGGTGGAAAAATCCTGCAGCGAGTCCTCATTTTGCCACTGAATGTTGGAAACGGGATTCCGAGTTCTTCTAAAGTTTCGCATGAGTCTTCTAGTTCAGGGGTCTCCAACCTTTGCAACTTTAAGTCTGAAGGACTTCAGCTCCCAGACTTCTCCAGCCAGCTTTGCTGGCTGGAGAAGTCTGGGAGCTGAAGTCCTTCAGACTTAAAGTTGCAAAGGTTGGAGACCCCTGACCTAGGTTGACCGTCGTTGCAACAGACTATGAGGCAGAAGATAAAGCCTTGTCAACCCTCTTTGGAAAGGATTGTGTTCAGAACCGACATCACTGATAATCTTGATAACTTTGGTCTGTCTAGAAAGAGAGCTTCAGGCGCAAGCTGTCTCCCAGAAGATGGGAAGTGGTATCTGTACATCAGGACCTATTTTTTGCTCCATGCTACAGCACGTAGTACCCAAGCTATCATTTGGGTTGGAGCATTTCACAACAGCGTCACGCCCTTTGCTATAATTTGAAAAAACCAAGTATGGTCCTAGACTTATCAAGTGACTTACAAAGCAACCTGGACTATGTGTCAGAATGGCCGAACAATTGGCAACTCCAAATCTCAACCAACAAATGTTCCATCTTATATATTGGCAACAAAAATCAGAATACCAAATACAAGCTGGGCAGATAGGACCTCTCTTAGATGACCCTCGCTCAATCAAAGAGCTTGGGGTACTCATCTCAAACGATCTAAACCAGGGGTCCCCAACCCCCAGGCTGCGGACCGGTGCCGGTCCGTGGCTTGATAAGAACCAGGCCGCAGGGCCGGAGAGGAGGAGGAGGGAGGAGGGGGCAGCCCCCTGGGCAGAGCGCGCACCGGATGTGAGAGAGCGCAGGAGCGACTGTTCACACTGTTGGAGGCCCTAGAGGGCCGAGTGAGCCGACTGCCCCCCCCCACGTGCATATGCGCAGGCACGGCCGTTCGCGCCGTTGGAGGCCCTAGAGGGCTGAATGAACCGACTCCCCCCCACATGCGCAGGCGCCGCCTGTTTTCCCCCCCGCTCCTCCTCTACACCAGCCGGTCCACAGAATGTTCTTTAAAATGAAACCGGTCCCTGGTGCAAAAAAGGTTGGGGACCCCTGATCTAAGCCCCAGAGCTCACTGTAACAGTATTGCCAAAAAGGCATTAAGAGTTGTTAACTTAATCTTGTGAAGCTTCTTCTCCGGTCACTTTATACTGCCAACTAGGGTATACAAAACCTTTGCCAGACCAATTCTCAAATACAGTTTGTCTGCCTGGAATCCACATGATATATCAGACATTAATACAATTCAGCAAGTCTAGAGATATTTCACGAGAAGAGTCCTCCATTCCTCTGCTCGTAATAGAATACCTTATGCCACCAGGCTTGAAAATTTGGGCTTGGACAACCTAGAACTGCGCCGCCTATGGTCCAACCTAAGTGTAGTACAGAAAATTGTCTGCTACAACGTCCTGCCTGTCAATGACTACTTCAACTTCAACGGCAATAATACACGGGCAAACCATAAATACAAACTCAAGGTAAACTGCTCCAAACTCAATTGCAGAAAATACGACTTCAGCAACAGAATGGTCAATGCCTGAAATGTACTACCCGACTCCATTGTTGCATCCTGAAAACCCCCAAAACTTTAACCTTAGATTGTCTACTGTGGACCGTACCCCATTCCTGATCTTCTTTTGTTGCCCTGAGCAGGAGAACGGAGCTGGAATGCAGGTGAGTCGGGTGGGGAGGAAATAGGGATTTTGCAGTAACTTTTCCTTAGGAGTGGGGAGAAAATGGGGATTTTGCAGTATCCTTCCCCTGCCACACCCACCAAGCCACATCCACAAAGCCACACCACGCCCACCAAGCCACGCCCACAGAACTGGTAGCAAAAAAAAATTGAATCTCACCATTGCTTTAGAAGTACAAGCGTTTTGGGAGATCACCTCATCCAACCTCCTGCTCTGGAACTACCTTGTAATTAAACTCCTGACTCCTTTGAGGCAATCTTGACTTGTTCGCAACCTAGTTTACAGTCCAGGGTTTTTCTGAAGGTCTGCCTTCCAAGTATGATCCAGACGTCACCTGCATAGCTTCTCGATCCAGATAAAAAAAATTTAATCATGTGTCTCTCCTCTCCTAGCAGAACATTCTCGCTACTCTACTCCTAACATAACAGATCCGTTTCTTCCCAAGACAATAAAGTGACTCATCTTCTCTCCAAAATATGTCCACTCTTTCAGCAAACTTACCACCTGGTCCTTGCCTCCATGAAATCATCATAAGCCTTCTTCACAAAATGTTCCATTTCCAGATATTTCTGAAAGAGGGGAGTCAGCATACCCTCAAAGGGATTCAGAAAACAAGGAGTAACTAACACACGGTTCCAGGACACATTTAATGGGATGCAGGAATTCCAAGTTAGATAAAATTAAGCTGGAAGGGGGGAAAAACCAGTGCTTGTAAAGCAGATGGAAATTAAGATGTATAAATGTGTGTCATGAGAAACACAATTAGGCAGACCACATAACTGGCAAAAAAAGATAATAGTCTGGATGCTATGTTCGGTTCCAAGCAGGTGCTCCTATAATAAGGCATTAGTCATATGTCCTACACAATTGGCAAAGTGTGGTTTTCACCAATTTGTGGGTTTTGGAACACCAAAGAGGAGCACATTAGAATTGTACACTTATGGAAAAATAAACTAATTCCAAGCAAAGATGAAATAATAAGAAAGGTTATGGACTGTGCTGAAATGGACAAATTAACTAAAGAAATCCAGGGAAAAGAAGCATCAGAATTCTACCAGATATGGGATAAATGGTAGAGGTGGATGGAGGGAAGAAACCAATGAAGGAATACAGCAAAACTTAAAAACAGGAGTTATGAGTAAAATAAGAGGGTTTAGAAGGGTGAACTCCAAATGAAATATAACAGAAGGGGAAACAATATAAGATGAGCGGCTTCGATTAACAATTGCTATTAGAAAGAACAGGAAGCTCCTGTTCGTATTGTATGGTGTAAATGTAGTTATGTCTAAGTTTTGTGTGAGTGTATTTTATATGTATTTTATATGGTTGTAAATAAAATTTATTTTTTTAAAAAAGAATTGTACTCTTTGTCCCACAGATGAATATGGGTGGATTGTGAATGTTAAGGCCGTTGGAGATCAGCTCCTCACCACACTATAAAAAAGATGTTGAGACTAGAAAAAGTGCAGAGAAGAACAACCAGGATGATAAGGGGACTGGAGACTAAAACATATGAAGAATGCTTGCAGGAATTGGCAATACTGTTACAGTGAGCTCTGGGGCTTAGGTCGTTTGAGATGAGTACCCCAAGCTCTTTGATTGAGCGAGGGTCATCTAAGAGAGGTCCTATCTGCCCAGCTTGTATTTGGTATTCTGATTTTTGTTGCCAATATATAAGATGGAACATTTGTTGGTTGAGATTTGGAGTTGCCAATTGTTCAGCCATTCTGACACATAGTCCAGGCTACTTTCTAAGTCACTTTATAAGTTGAGGACTACCTGTCTAGTGAAGAGAAGAACCTGGGGAGACAGAAGAGCATCTTCCAATATTTGAGGGGCTGCCACAGAGAGGAAGGGGTCAAGCTATTTCCCAAAGCACCTGAAGACCAGACAAGGAATAATGGATGGAAACTGACCAAGGAGAGATTCAACCTGGAAACAAGGAGAAATGTTTTGACAGTGAGAACAATCAACCCATGGAACAGAAGTTGCCTTCTCAAATTGTGGGAGCTCCATCACTGAAAGCTTTCAAGAAGAGAAGGACTGCCCTTTGTCTCAGAGCTAAAGAAGCTTCTTGGATAAGAAGAAAAACATCTTCAAAGAAAAACCAGAAAGACCAGTTGCTCCAAAATTAATCGGGCTTTCGGTTAGGATAGATAGAGGAAAAAGGACACTGTGCTTGGAGGAGACTCTATGGTGGGGGAACAAGACTTCCAGTTGGCTCCAGAATTGAGAGGGGGGGCTTCCAGTTAGGACATTTGTGGCTCTTTGTATGTTTAAGGTTGCTGACCCCTGCCCTAACAGAATGTGTACATCCTCCTGCACGTGTCTGAAAACTCAGGAGATTAAACCTGTGGTCCCGGCGACTGACCTTGGCTGGATCCTGGAATCTTCATCTCTAGCCATCTAAAAATCAAGAGCAAGACGATGGAATGATCTCCCCTTTATTCTAGGCGTGTTCTTGGAAAGATCCAACATCTTGGCCCAGAATAAATAAGCAGGGGTAACAAAATACCTTTAAAAGGCTCTGCGCTTGGGGTATCTATCTCAGTTTATGAACACCAAAATGAGCCTCACGCTCTATAAGGCACCACTGCTTACTTTTCTATCTTCTTGGGAAGCCATGATGTATGATTTTTATAGATAAACCGAGCACAAATCAAGTACAAAAAGCAATGAATGGAGCAGTGTTTGGACAGGGTGGAATCAAGGATGGCTCGTAAAGATAGAAAGATATGAAGAGGTATAACGAGTGCTTCTTCGTGGAAAGTAGATTTAACTGTTTCATTTTATGTTCTTGTGGCTTTGGTTTCTTCGGCTTTCCATTCTTCTCCTGCTTTCTGCTGCTTTCTGCAAACTGCAAATTGCTGCTAATCCTACAAGGAGTAGCATCGTGGGTGTAAGGGGATCAGTGGCCAATACAACCTCAAGCAACCGTAATGTAAATCAACTCCAAGCCAAAACTTTAGATCTTAAGGTGGTGGGTTGTTGTTTTTTTCCAGATCTCAGAATGAACCATGGTGGCACAGGGGGTTAGAGTAGCAGCACTGCAGGCTACTTCAGCTGACTGCTAGCTGCAGTTCAGCAGTTCAAATCTCACCGGCTCAATGTTGACTCAGCCCAGGGTCCTTGCGAGACCACCTACTGCCACCGGTAGCCTCCCACCATCCAGTACGATCCCACAGAGTTGCCCTCCTCAGGGTGCCGTCGGCCAGGCAGTGTCAGCTGGCGACCCCCAGGGGGAGAGCCTTCTCTGTGGGAGCGCCTTCCCTTTGGGATGAGCTGCCCCCGGAGCTTCGCATAATTCCCGACCTCCTGTCCTTCCGGCGCACCCTAAAAAGTTGTCTTTTCCAGCAAACTAGCCTGGCCTGAATAAAATTAATTATTAATTTGAATTGTTAATTTATTTTAAATTTAACTGTAAATTGTTATTTTATTGTTATTGGATTCTCTATTTAATCATTTTCTTAAAAAAAACCTTTGTATTATGTATTTTTATGTTGTACGCCGCCCTGAGTCCTTTGGGAGAAGGGCAGCATTAAGTTCCAATAAGCAAGAACAACAACAGCCTTCCATCCTTCCGAGGTGGGTCAATTGAGGACCCAGATTGTTGGGGGACAATATGCTGATTCTGTAAACCAATTATTATTTATTATTTATTTATGTTATTAAATTTATAAACCGCTCCAGTCTCCCCACAGGGACTCGGGGCAGTGCACAGGAAATTAAAATAGAAAAAAGTAAAAACACAGCGATTAATAAATAATAAAAGCAAATTAAATCCCAATAACCCTGTGCTAAAATCCTAAAACCATTAAATATCCTAAAAGTCATTTCCCCTTAAAATCCAAATTTAAAACAGTTTAGTCTTCAGTCAAATTTGATGGTAAGGATTAGGCCAGGCCGGCGAGATGAAAAAAGTGTGTTTTCAAACTTTGGCGGAAGGAGCGGAGTTCCATGATCGTTCTAAGTTCGGGGGGAAGGTCGTTCCAGAGGGTTGGGCCTGCCACAGAGAAGGCCCTTCCCCTGGGCATCGCCCGCGGGCACTGCCTAGTGGACAGCACCCGGAGAAGTCCCTCTCTGTGGGAGCGTATCAGCCGAAGGGATGTGTGGGGTAGGATACGATCCCGCAAATAGCTAGGTCCCGTGCCATGGAGAGGGCTATCAAGCACTACGAAGCAGTATATAAGTCTATTGTTACAGGTAGATCGGGAAAATGCGATTCACTAACTGGCAAAAGTTTCAGTTGTCAATGGAGATTCTCAGTCCTCCAGGCCATGGTTGCGCCAAAGGCGCCTCTTTCAAGAGGCATCTGGACTTTCATTATTTCTTTCTTGAAGACATTTTGCTTCTCCTTCCAGAAGCTTCTTCAGTTCTGACTAAATGGTGGGGAATGGAAGAATTTAGGTTTTTTTTTAATTTTTAATTTTATTTATTCTTGTAAAAAACATAATTTTAAACTTATTTGCCATCACAGTGCGAATAAAACATAGAAGTAACCCAAATTAACACAAAAATCCTTGTCTCGGGCACCCGGGGCCTGCCGAGAAGGGCGTGCGCACGGTGCGAAGGCATCTGGCTCATCGGAGCCTCAGAGGCATCGGGGCGTGCCTTCCCTCAAAGGCAGTTTTCCCTGAGGCAGCGATTTACCGTTTAGCGGCTAGTGATGGAGATCACTTCAGGGCCTGCTTAGGGTGCCATTTTGATTTTCGGCCAAAAATCGGGACTTTTTAAAAATGCCACGGGACGCAGGACAAATTGTTCAAAATCGGGACTGTCCTGCCAAAAGCGGGTAAGGTCTGGTCACCTTACCTCTGGGGGGCCGGGAGAGGCTGTTTTCACCCTCCCCATGCTCTGGAGCAGGGGTCCCCAACCTTTTTGGCACCAGGGACCGGTTTCATGTAAAAAAATTCCGTGGACCGGTGGGAGCCTCCAGTGGGTGAGTCGAGTCACGAGGGCCGCGCGCGCGTTCGGCGGTCACGTGCAACCGGGCGGGAAAGCTGCCAGGGGTCCCGGCCGAAGGATCCTCGGCTGGGGCAGGGAAGGATGGACTGCATCCCAGGCTTGGCAGCCTCTTCCCCCCGCGCAAGGACGGGTGGTGCCCCGAACCCCCCCAATACAAGCCGTTGCCCCCGTCCTGCCCCCGGGGAGCGCGCCGGCCAGCCACCAAGGTAGCGGAGCATTTTCTACACTTTCCTAAGAGTTGCGCTACTCTCTCCACCGCTCACTCCGGCCCGGTTACTATCAAGCCACGGACCGGCACCTGTCCGCGGCCCGGGGTTTGGGGACCCCTGCTCTGGAGGCTTTCCTGTTGCCTGGGGAGGGCAAAATCAGCTTCTCCTGCCCCCCTGGGAGGAAACACCAAGCTCAGCTTGGAGGCGAGCAGTGTGGTGCACAGGAGGGGGAGCGTGGGGGTGGGGGTGTTTGTAGGCGCATGTGAGGCCGCGCTTAGCATTATGGGTGCTGGCATGCATGCCCTCGCATTTTTGGCTCCCAACAACAAAACGTTTAGCCCTCACTGTTATAGGGCAGGGGTCTGCAAAGTCTAGCTGCCTGGGGAATTCTGGGAGTTGAAGTCCACCAGTCTTAAAAGTGCCGACTTTGCAGACCCCTGTTATAGGGCATTCTTTTTATTTTTTAAGAACGTAACCTAGCAAGAACGAGCTAGGATTAATAACGTAAATAAAGTCTTTTTTCTTTTCCCTTTGATAGGAGCTGTGTACATGCATTTGATAAATAATGTTTACAAAGTAATTTTTTTAGGCTCTGTCCACCCGGCCAGTTTTTTGTTTTTTTTTAATGTTCCAGAAACATACAGGAAACAGAGTTAGCCGCTGGCACTTAACTTGATCTTTTTTTGGCAGGAAATTCTGGATACAGTTACATGGTACTACTATTCCTTTCCTCCTGTAAACAACATGGTGGCGGGGGGAGCGCGCAGAGGGGAACAAACCTTCTCCATCTTTTGTGCTGCTTTCTTGTGTGCATCAGTGTCTAACCCAGGGGTGTCAAACTCGTGGCGTCATGGTGGCGTCCCGTGACATATGGTGACCTTTCCCCCCCTTCACTAAACCGGGTGTGGGCGTGACCAACGTGTGACGCATCCGGGCCGCGGGTTTGACAGCCCTGGTCTAATCCTATCCGGTGATCTTCAGGTAAGAACTGCAAATTTCCACAATCTTGCCTTTGGAATTTGCAACATTCTATTATTTGCTGTAACGGCAGGAAGTGAAGAGGAATTAAAGAGCCTCTTGATGTGGGTGAAAGAAGAGAGTGCAGAAGTTGGCTTGAAACTCAACATTAAGAAAACCAAAATCGTGGTATCCGGCCCTCTCAATTCCTGGCAAACAGATGCGGAAGAAATGGAGGGCGTGAAAGATTTTATTTTCCTGGGTTCCAAGATCACCTCAGATGGGGACTGCAGACAAGGAATTAAAAGATGCTTGCCCCTGGGGAGGAAAGCGATGGCCAATCTAGACAGCATCCTAAAAAGCTGAGACATCACCCTGCCAACAAAAGTGCGTATAGTCACGGCTATGATTTCCCCAGTTGCAATATATGGCTGTGGAAGTTGGACCATAAGGAAGGCCAAAGAATGGAGGCCTTTGAACTCTGGTGCTGGAGAAGACTCCTGCAAGTCCCTTGGACTGCAAGGTGATCAAACAGGTCAGTCCTAGAGATCATCAACCCTGACTGCTCTTTAGAAGGCCAGATCCTGAAGATGAAAACTCAAATACTTTGGCCACCTCGTGAGAAGGAAGGACTCCCTGGAGAAGAGCCTCATGCTGGGAAAGATGGGGGGCAAAAGAAGAAGGGAAGGACAGAGTATGAGGTGGCTGCATGGAGTCACTGAAGCAGAAGGCGTGAGCTTAAATAGACTCCAGAGGATGGTAGAGGACAGGAAGGCCTGAAGGAACATTGTCCATGCGGTTGCGATGGGTTGGACACGACTTTTCAACTAACAACAACTATTATTTACAGTCTATCTCGATAAAACCATTCTGGTCTTCCTGGGGAATTTGTTGTCTGGTTTGGTTGATCTCCTGGGTCATGCCAACTTAGCTCCTTTGAACTTCCTGAGGTGGAAAAATGGAACTATTGGGAAGGTAGCTGGAGGGGGAAAGGGATGATGCATTGAAGTGGCTCAGAAGATGTGCATGATCGTAAGCATCCTGCCTGAGTTGATTGAAATGAACAAGACGGGTGGGGCCATGTTGTCTTGAAACCCAGAGGTTGCAAATTTTGGAGCAGTCAAGGCCACACTAGCCAGAGGTGAAACCAACCATGTGCCATGCCCAATTGAGATTGCGCCATTTCTGGGTGGGACTGGAATTTGGGGCTCTTTTGTTTTTTGCAGGGAAATGAATAAAGTCTTGATTTATGGATTTTCCCATTGTTAACCTGTGAGTGCAGATTGCTAAATCCAAATTCTAATGGCAAGGCTATTATGGACTATTGTAACTCTCTCTACATGGGGCTCCCCTTGAGGTGCACCCGGAGACTTCAGATGGTCCAGAACGCAGCCGCGCGGGCAATTTTGGGAACCTCTAGGTTTGCCCACATAACACCGCTCCTGCGCGAGCTGCACTGGCTGCCTGTCGTCTTCCGGGTGCGCTTCAAGGTATTAGTCATCATCTTTAAAGCGCTCCATGGCTCGGGACCTAGCTATCTGCGGGATCGGATCCTGCCTCATACATCCTCACGGCCAATTCGCTCCCACAGAGAGGGACTTCTCCGGGTGCCGTCCACTAGACTTTGTCAGCGGGCGACGCCCAGGGGAAGGGCTCTCTCTGTGGCGGGCCCAGCCCTCTGGAACGACCTTCCCCCCGATATTAGAACGACCACGGACTTCCGCTACTTCCGTCTAAAATTAAAAACATATCTTTTCTGCTTGGCCAGCCTAGGGTAGTCTCTCTCTATGGGGTTTTAGCTGTTTAAGTGGGAATTTTAGTATGTAAATGGGTATTTTAGCACAGGTATCGTTTAATCTGTTTTTTAATATGTCTGTATTTATTGTTTTAGTTTTCCCTGTGCACCGCTCCGAGTCCCTACGGGGAGAGGGAGCGGTCAACAAATTAAAGTATTATTATTATTATTATTATTATTATTATTATTATTATTATTATTATTATTATTATTATTATTATTATTATTATTATTATTATTATTATTATTATTATTATTATTATTATTATTATTATTATTATAGCTGCTAGAATGGGGCCCACAAGAATACATGAACAAACATTAAAAAAAGAATTTCTCTTACATATAATAATGATGCTCACTCTCCCCTGAAAAACTCCTAACGCCTAGTTTTAGTCCAGGCCTAAGAGTAATTTTCCCTCTCCTACATTTATTTATATAGAAGACATGATAGCAGTCTTTTAACATTTGAGGGCCTGTCACAAAGAAGAGTGGACCAACCTACTCGCCAAAGCACCTGAGGGCAGGACAAGAAGTAATGGGTGGAAACCTATCAGGGAGAAATTCAACTGTGAATTAAGGAGAACATTCCTGACAGTGAGAGCAATTAACCAGGCCTTGCTTCCAGAAGTTGTGGGTGCTCCATCACTAGATGTTTTCAGGAAGAGACTGGACAACCATGGGACCGGTATAGGGCAGGGGTCGGCAACCTTAAACACTCAAAGAGCCATTTGGACCTGTTTCCCGCAGAAAAGAAAACACCAGGAACCACAAAAACCTTCCCGTGCCTGACTATTTCCTGAGCGCTCACAAAACTAGTGTATATAGTTGTATTAAAGGTTCTTGTTTCCTTTTGAAACTTTTCTTTTCTTGGATTTATCCATGGTTGGCCTACCGGGGGTCAAAAAGCTCAATAAAAAAAAAAGTGTGCTGGCGGGTGTCGCACATTGGCAGCTGTGACACATATTTTGAGTAACAGGGAGCCACAGCAGAGGAATGAAAAAGCCACATGTGGCTCCAGAGCCACGGGTTGCTGACCCCTCGTATAGGGTCCCCTGCTTGACCAGGGGGTTGGACTAGAAGACATCAAAGGTCCCTTCCAACTCTGTTCTTCTGTTCTAGGTTAATGGCTGTTTTTAGCCCAGACTGTTTGGTTTGTCTGTTTTTAATTGTTTTAATGAGTATTTTATTTAGTAAACCACCATGTTTGTGGGTGGCTATAATGTAATAAATTTAATGAAATCATCATTGTCATCCTTTATTTGAACCCTCTTCAGCTGTTTTCAGCACAAAATGAAGCACTTTCAACAAGGCAGAATCTCTTCTCCTGGTATCTGAACTTTCTTGTTCACTCACTGTAAAAAATGAACCACGTGGCCCCTTAAAAAAAAAACCCAAATACACTGAATAAATATTTGAGCTAAGAAATGCATGGATATGAAGACTACCGGGAAACAATTTTTAATCCCGTTAGAATATGTGTCACACCTTTCCAGGAATGTGATGACACAACTTGCCAAGTTGCCAACTTGGGTCATTTCTTCTCCAACCACCGTGCCCTGATTTATCTGCAAAATGCCACTGTCCTTCTCTCTGCAGAGTCCATTTCCTCTTGAGAATGTCCATCCTGCCTCTCTTGGATTGAGCAAGGAGAAGCATCCAAAAACGCTGATCCTATCAATCTGCTTGCTCCTCACCCTTGCCTTGGGATCCTCTCCAAAGTCCCCCCAAAAGAGGCCAACAGCTGCTTCCTTGAACAGACCCACCCACCAGAGTCCCATCGGGCTGGACACATAGGGGTGGACCATGCTCCCTTCTCTCTCTCCAAGGGAAGTGGAGAGCAGAAGCGAGGAATTTCATCTTCATCAGGAATCTCTCTGGAGACCATGCTCAAATCCATCTCCATCCCAGCCAGACCATGTTCCTTGCAGTTTCGGGTCATCTTAACCTTCACAAAACTTCCCTTCTCCCAGAGACATTACTGGAATTATTCTACATCCTGCAAGCTCCACCAGATTTGTGTGTTTCTAACGATGCTATCATGCTTTGCTAACGATGTGTGCATTTTTCCAAATTGCCCCTTGAACATGAGCAGAGGATGCTAACATCCTAAAGAAAGGCGGGAGGGAATGATCATATAAACCCTCTCCTGGGGATTTGGAAATGTAAAACAAGGCTAAAAATTTTTTGGGGGGGACTGTCAAAACTTAGATTTACGAGATCGTTTCTGGCTTCGGACGCGGACGGACGCAGATCTTTGCGTCCGCCGCTGTGTTGCCTCAGCTGTGCCCTTGGGCGCGGGGGAGGGTTTAAAATCCCCCCTCTGCACGGGCGGCTTGCGGAGAGGGCCCCCATCCCGACGGCGGTCGGGGGGGCTGCTCCTGCTTCGCCCTAGGGGCTGGGGAACTTTCGCAGGGGGAGCTTCCCCTTTGCTGAAGACGCTGGAACATGGAGGATGTAAGAAGGAGCCGAGAATGTTAAAATGGAAATTTGTTAAAGGAGATAAGTTAAATATGACAGTTATTATAGTATTAATGTTATTGCGATGAACACTATTGTAAACATTTTGATTATGATTGCCTAAAAACAACTGAACCCAGACAACACTGTTTGATGGAAATTGATTTTATATGTTATATAAATAAAACATGTGGGGGACACCTAGATTTATGCAGCAGGGGATTATTTTGTGAGTAAGGAGTGGATTAGAATACAGCAGTGCTGAAATTCAGCTATAGGAATACTGTCCCAGAGATTGGGTACCACTGCTAAATAAATTTATTTAATCCCATAAAACCAGTCAGCCTTGGGGTGGGGAATCACCCCCTAAAATTGCTTTCCAGACATGGGATGTTGAGTGCCAGTTGGACAGGCAAGTGATATGCCCTTTTTCTATTTATTTCAAACGTTTGGATGTACTCAGACAAGACAGCTGGATGACGTGTTGAATCTTGAATATAATATTTTCCTGCGGGTTGATCTGTTTCACACATATTTCTTTCTTGCCTGGCATTAGGTTTCACCTCCCACCCTTCCTTTTATTGCAATTACCATTCCTTGTTTGGTCTCCCTGGACATCAAATGACAAATAATGCTTAAAAGAGGCAAAAATTAAGCTAGGCTTTTGATTCATGAGCCGGAGGAATGTTTGCTTATTCAAGGGCCATGACCAAGTGTCGCTCTTGTTGCTGGTTTGCCTTTTATGGTTAACAGCCTGGACTTCGGCGAACCTAACCTGAGATTGTTACAGTTTAAAATTTGTTCAGCGTACAGTATATACATCCTTTTTTTGCACCATGTTTTCTCTGTTTTCTGAAAGTGAAAGTTGGTAGATTCTAAGAAACTAAACACTGCCAATCTGCAAAAATCACTGCAGGTAGTCTTCAATGTATGACCACAATACAGCCCAAAACGTCTGTTGCTATTCTATACAGAAACACGCACGAACACCTTCTATCCCGCAAAATTTGTAGATGTTAAAGCAAGGTGGACTTCAAATCTTTCCATGAAGTTAGAAGATTCTTGATAGGCCTGGTTACCAAATATTTCAGAGAACGAGCCCACACTTGCTTCTTCCTTTACATTCCTTCACCAGTGGAATTTCAACCTGAAACTTGTCCCCACCCCCAATGGCCTCCTACCTCCCCCACTTGAAAATGATCTCACCGCCCAGGCACGAGAAAAAGAGAGAAATGTCCTGGTTTGTGGAATCTCTTTCATAAAATATGCAAGACTGTTTGGAAGGGTTGAAGAGTCGAGTACTATGAGCGAATACCTGGGGTCAGCGCTTTGCTTCTCCCAAATTGTCCCTCGCACATATGTGCTACTCGTTCCCGACTATAGAGGGTGTTGCTCTTCTCTGTTTCAAAACCAAAGAGCCAGCGCTGTCCGAAGACGTCTCCATGGTCACGTGGCCGGCATGACTAAATGACGAAGGCGCATGGAACCCTGTTACCTTCCCACCAAAGGTGGTTGCTATTTTTCTACTTGCATTTTTTTACATGCTCTTGAACTGCTAGGTTGGGACAAGTAATGGGAGCTCAGTATGTTATGCGGTGCTAGGGATTCGAACTGCTGACCTTTCTGATTGACAAACTCACTTCTTAGCCATTGAGACACTGTATCCTGACTCAAAAACCAAGAAGGCTATGCAAATCATCCGAAAGGTACTTCAAAAGGCAACAACTTTCTTGGAGTTTTCTTTTTCTTTGAAATACTTTGAAAGCATTTCTCTTTTCACCCAAGAAGTTTCTTCACTTCTTGGATGAGTTCTTCATCTTCTTGGGTGAGAAGCAAAATATTTTCAAAGAAAAAAAACCAAGAAAGTCCAGTTGCCTTTTGAAAAGCATCTTTGGGACAATCACACCTCGATGATAGACAAACCCATGCAGAGTTGCTTCTAAATAGTTTCCCTTATTGTTCCTCACCTAAATATTACCAAAACAAAGCAAACTACTTGCATTAATGAAGATATATTGTGAGAACATCTAGGGAGGAACTGTCTTCAACCTCTTCAGACTATCTAAACAATCAAACTAACTAAACTTTGCTGTCACTTCTTTCTCTGGAATGAAGCCCCTCCCTTCTGGGAATCCAGACTCAATTCCACCACACTGGCCCTTCAGAGATAGTGGACTCCAAATGCTAGAAGGTTGTCCAGGAAAAAAAAATGAAAGGCTTGTTGGAACTTCTTTTCCTTTATGGGAACAAGGAAAAGTTTTGAAGAATGAAAGGATGATCCATCTGGTTAATAACCGAACTTTGTTTGGATAATATTGGAGACATTTCCTTCCATTATCTAATCCCAAATCTGTTGCCGATAATGGCTGCTCTTTTTTTTTTGCCAATTTCATTGGCTGAGGGCAGGAAGGGAATACAAAACCGGTCCAGTTATGAAATGAGCAAATGCAGCTGCTGTTTTTATCATGATTGCAATGAGATCTGGGAACTCTGCCGCAGGAAGATCTTGGAAAGTTTGAATGGAACAAAAACAAACAAACAAAGACGAAAAAAGCCCTCCGTGAGAGCCAGAAGAATTGGTGTAAGCATTTAATTAATCGAGCTCTAATACCTCCTCCGCAATGATAATTCGTTCTCTTGATCGATCCTCTCTGTTAGCCTCCGCTTTATTTATTTATTCAAATTTATACCCCGCCCTTCTCCTTGTTAGGACACAGGGCGGCGCACAGGCATTATTTAAAACCATAAATACAATATACATCATTAAAATATATTAAATTATTTAAACCCGTGCTAAAACCCACATTAAAACCCTACCAAAATTATAATTTATGTATAAAAAGTCAGAAACGGGGGGCTATCCTAAGCCGGCTTGATGGAATAAATGCGTCTTAAGACGTTGGCGGAAGAGGCGGAGGTCCAAGGTAGTGCGAAGGTCGGGGGGTAGGTCGTTCCAGAGGGCCAGGCCCGCCACAGAGAAGGCCCTTCCCCTGGGTGTCGCCAACCGGCATTGCCCAGCCGACGGCACCCGGAGAAGACCCTCTCTGTGGGAGCGGATCGGACGAAAGGATGTATGGGGCAGGTATTTACTGCTTGCTTCGGCTGCCAATGAAACGGGGAGGGAGGGGCTGTGGGTAATGGGCATTGAATATTGCAGGAGGTATTTGGAGCCAGAAGCTGATATCGCCAGTGACCAAGGCCAATGGTCTCACATTCCAATCTGATGATGCTTCTGAAGATGCTACCCACCTGACATCAAGGGGATTTTGGCATTGGATAATAACTTGGGGGGTATAGGTTAAAGGGGATGGGCAATACTTAATATCTATGCTTTCGCGCCTGAATATCTCATTCCTTGCTTGAAACTCACTGCTGTCTTTTACATAATCAGTAAAAGTAACCTTAAATCTTCCAAAATGGATTTGAGTGCGTTCTTTCCTGGTTATTGTTAGAAGCAGACCTGACACTCTCTTGAACCCACAAGGAATTCAGCTCCTGGCTGAAATGGAGGAGGTAAAAGGGTCCCTCCAACTTGCACAGGTTAGTACTACAGGAAGAAATTCACACACAATCACGAGAAGCTAACTGCAGCCATTGTCAACTCTTCTAAATAAATTGGCGAGTGCTAATGGTGGTTGAACAGTCAGACCAAAACTAAATCTGAACATAATTCCAGACAAATGAATTCAGATAATACAATCATTTGATTCTCAATTATTTTGTCATGCCTGACTATTAAAAACTGCAATGTGATGCCTACCCTAACCCGGCCATCCTGGGCCCAACGTTTGGGAAGCCAGGCTCTGCCTGTCACAAGCCAGGACAAAGGGTGAGTGATGGAGGAGTAACACCTCCTTCAAAAACCTTGGTCCAGCTGGCCCGGCTGGGAAGCGCCTCGTAAGGGCCCCTTTCCAGGGTTACAGGAGAAGACGGTCCAGGGTTTGGAAGGCGGAAGAGGGCTCTACGACCCAACGGCAGATCAAGCGGCAGAACCATCTTCTAGGAGAAGGGAAACTCCGATGACAATCCTCCACTGCCTTGTGGCTCTATCCACTCCTGGAAAAGACTTCGGGAGTCAACCTCCAGGCAAAATCTAGAGCCAGAGTCCCGGAAGCAGTTCGTGACTGTGTACAACCACGTTCTGGTAACTCCTGTGATGCAGCTGGAACCCATCGTATGGGCTCTGCCATTCCATTGGACTATTTCAGCGATGTGGAGAGGGGGATCTGCTCCTTGGGTAACAGTCTATCCTCCAGGGGTGGGTTTCAAATTTTTTAGAACCTACTCTGTAGGTGTGGCCTATTTTGTGGGCGTGGCTTGGCAGTCATGTGACAGGGTGGGAGTGGCCACCTTTTAAAATGTGGTGAAACTCATTTAACAACGCTCTTGCTTAGCAACCAAAATTTTGGACTCAATTGTGATGATAAATTCTTTCTTTCTTTCTTTCTTCCTTTCTTTCCTTCCTTCCTTCCTTTTTTCCTTCCTTTCCTTTCCTTCCCGTTGGGTCACTGGCAGCGGCGGGCCAGATTTACTTCCAGGTACGCTGGTGGAACCCCCTCTCACCAGTTCTCTAAATTTCACCAACCGGTTCTCGCGAGTAGGTGCGAACCTGCAGAAACCCACCCCTGCTATCCTCCATATTAATCTACCCAGGCGTCGTGCTCTGGAGAGGACACTCCAGCTTTGACCTCTTTCCTCAGCACGATTCCATCGTCTTTTGAGGCTGAAGGATGCCAATGATGGCTACCTTTGCAAGCAATCCTGGATGAGGCCAACTGTTCCTGAAGGCCTCTGGGTTTGTTTTTTCCAGAACACCAATGCTGTTTCCCCCCCCCCAAAAAAAACCTTAAATATGCATTCAACTGGCAGCTCTGGATTCACTCAACATGATACCAAAAGTCACTGTTTTGATTACTCCTGGGTGTACTTTTATCATGGCTTACTGGTCAACAGTATTTCTTATCTCTTTATTTTTTCCACCCTTTCCCCACCACCAATTATTTTGTCATGCCTGCCTATTATCTGTCTTGCTCTGATGGATGTTCTCCAGATGTGCTGGGATGAGGACCACATATTCCCATGCTGGAAATTTTCAGAATTGGCATCTCAAGAAATCTGGAGTTGGAGATCTGGTGAATCAACACCATTCACACTTGTAAGCGGGAAGAAAAAAATATAGAAATTGCAAAAACATGAAAAAGAAAAAAAAACTAGGCGAACGGGTGGAAAGAAAAGAATATAAGAGAGAAGTGGAATTCCTGAGAGACTAAGAGAAAATGGTTGAAAAGAAGAAAGAAGGATATAATATTTGCATTTGATTTATGTTTTTTTTATGTTGGGGCGGGGGGGGAGTTTAAATTGTTAAGGGGTTTTTAGGGATAGTTTTAATTTCATAGAAGTTTTTAGCGCAGGGTAAGTTTAATTCGATTTTAATTTTGTACTTTGTCTGTTTTAATTGCTTTTTAATTCCCTGTGCCCCGCCTCGAGTCCCTTCGGGGAGAGAGAGCGGGTCATAAATAAAATTTATTTATTTTTTTTTTATTTTTTTTATTTTTTTATTATTTTTTATTATTTTTATTATTTTTATTTTTATTTTTTTATTTTTTATTTTTTTTATTTTTATTTTTATTTTTATTTTTATTTTTATTTTTATTTTTATTTTTATTATTATTATTATTATTATTATCATCATTATTATTATTATTATTAAAAGAAGGGGGAAATCTGTTGCTGAAAAACTTTTTCAATTAAAAAAAAAGAAAGAAGGAAAAGGATTCACTAGTAGAATAAAATGAAATACGGTAGCGTTTATCAATGGTATATAGCTAGTATGATGTGAGGGAAACAGATGAATATTATTAATTGTGAATAATTAATTAAGTGAAATGTTTACTGTACAAAGTTAAATGTGAGGATCTGTGTTATCTATAGTAAAATAGAATAATAGATGGAAATGAAATGTTGAATTTGATTAACTTGGAGGGTCAAATAATACAATACAATACAATAGCAGAGTTGGAAGGGACCTTGTAGGTCTTCTAGTCCAACCCCCTGCGTGGGCAGGAACCTTATACCATTTCAGACAAATGGCTATCTAACATCTTCTTAAAGACTTCCAGTGTTGGGGCATTCACAACTTCTGGAGGCAAGCTGTTCCAGAGGTTAATTGTTCTAACTGTCAGGAAATTTCTCCTTAGTTCTAAGTTGCTTCTCTCCTTGATCAGTTTCCACCCATTGCTTCTTGTCCTGCCCCCAGGTGCCTTGGAGAATAGCTTGACTCCCTCATCTTCGGGGCAGCCCCTGAGATATTGGAAGACTGCTATCCTGTCTCCCCTGGTCCTTCTCTTCATCAAACTAGACATACCCAGTTCCTGCAACCGTTCTTCATATGTTTTAGTCTCCAGTCCCCTAATCATCTTGGTTGCTCTTCTCTGCACTCTTTCCAGAGTCTCCACGTCTTTTCTACATCGTGGCGACCAAAACTGGATGCCGTATTCCAAGTGTGGCCTTACCAAGGCATTATACAGGGGCATTGACACTTCACGTGATCTAGATTCTATCCCTCTGTTTATGCAGCCTAGAACTGTGTTGGATTTTTTGGCAGCTGCTGCACACTGCAGTAATGATACTGTTTATTTATTTTATTTATTTATTTTATTTGATTTTTATACCGCAACCTATCTCCCCGAAGGGACTCAGGGCAGTGCACAGTAAGTTAAAAATAGCAGTACAAACATATAAATAAATACGAACATATAATAGATAAGACTACAACAATAAAATCTAATTAAATTTAGAGTGGCCTGTGCTAAAAAAATACCCTAGAAAATTACCAATGAATCAAAATCAATTTAAAACAATTTAAAACTCAGTCTATAGGGGTGGTCTCGGGGGCTAGGCTAGGCCGGCTAGATGAAAGAAATTAGTCTTCAGACGTTGGCGGAAGAGGCGGAGGTCCGTGGTGGTCCGGAGTTTATATATATTAAGAAGATATTAAAGTTAAATTGAAGGTAAAAAATGGAAAGAAAATAAGGTGGCTGAAATTTGAAATGGAAACATGATGTAAAATGAACGATGCATAAGAGAAAACACTTGATTTATAAAAGAAGTTAAAATATGTAACAAAAAAAAACCCTTTGTTTAAATAAACCCCTTTGTTTTTAGAATTGTTCGTATGTATTTATTGTTTTTATTCTACCTGTGCATCGCCCCGAGTCCCTGTGGGGAGAGGGTGCGGTTTTATAAATATTAAATATTATTAAATATTAAAAACACCATTCACACTTTTTTGGCTCAGCACAGGCTAATTTATTTAAAAAAAAGGAAAGAAAAAAATAGAAGTTCCTCTTTTGTCAGCATCAGCTTCAAGATCAGATACTTCTGTGCCAAGTACAATTTCTACATTTGTCTTGTACAGCTTATCCAGTCCTTAGCAAACTACTTTATTAGGATGAAAAATGCACCAAGGTTGTCTCTGCTCTTTCTTAAAATAAATCTGTAAACGGCGGAAAAAATCGGGGCTGCCGACGGTCAAGCAGCACGTAAAAAAGCTGGGCATCTTTTTCAGCATTCGGTAGCAGGGCTTCCATTAGGCAAAGAGCAGCCTCAAATATTTACATTTGCTTTTGGGAAGCAAACAGGAGGAGGAGGAGGAGGAGGAGAGGGTGATCCATAGCAAGAGGCTCGCTTACAGCAGCAATGGGGGCACTTGTGGAGAATCTGAAGGAGAGGTGATATTCAGCAGGTTTGTGGAGAACCGGTAGTGGAAATTTTGAGTAGTTTGGAGAACCAGTAAATACCACTTCTGGCTGGCCCTGCCCCCATCTATTCTCTGCCTCCCAGGTCCCAGCTGGGGACCAGGTCGGAAGGGAAAGGGGATTTTGCAGTATCCTTCCCCTGAAGTGGGGAGGGAATGGGGATTTTGCAGTATCCTTCCCCTGAAGTGGGGAGGGAATGGAGATTTTGCAGTATCCTTCCCCTGGAGTGGGGAGGGAAAGGGGATTTTGCAGTATCCTTTCCCCTGGAGTGGGGAGGGAATGGAGATTTTATAGTATCCTTGCCCTGGAGTGGGGAGGGAATGGGGATTTTGCAGTATCCTTCCCCTGGAGTGGGGAGGGAGTGGGGATTTTGCAGTATCCTTCCCCTGGAGTGGGGAGGGAATGGAGATTTTGCAGTATCCTTCCCCTGGAGTGGGGAGGGAAAGGGGATTTTGCAGTATCCTTTCCCCTGGAGTGGGGAGGGAATGGAGATTTTATAGTATCCTTGCCCTGGAGTGGGGAGGGAATGGGGATTTTGCAGTATCCTTCCCCTGGAGTGGGGAGGGAGTGGGGATTTTGCAGTATCCTTCCCCTGGAGTGGGGAGGGAATGGAGATTTTGCAGTATCCTTCCCCTGAAGTGGGGAGGGAATGGAGATTTTGCAGAAACCTTCCCCTGGAGTGGGGAGGGAATGGGGATTTTGCAGTATCCTTCCCCTGGAGTGGGGAGGGAGTGGGGATTTTGCAGTATCCTTCCCCTGGAGTGGGGAGGGAATGGAGATTTTGCAGTATCCTTCCCCTGGAGTGAGGAGGGAATGGGGATTTTGCAGTATCCTTCCCCTGGAGTGGGGAGGGAGTGGGGATTTTGCAGTATCCTTCCCCTGGAGTGGGGAGGGAATGGAGATTTTGCAGTATCCTTCCCCTGGAGTGGGGAGGGAATGGAGATTTTGCAGTATCCTTCCCCTGGAGTGGGGAGGGAATGGAGATTTTGCAGTATCCTTCCCCTGGTGTGGGGAGGGAGTGGGGATTTTGCAGTATCCTTCCCCTGGAGTGGGGAGGGAATGGAGATTTTGCAGTATCCTTCCCCTGGTGTGGGGAGGGAGTGGGGATTTTGCAGTATCCTTCCCCTGGAGTGGGGAGGGAATGGGGATTTTGCAGTATCCTTTCCCCTGGAGTGGGGACCGAGTGGGGATTTTGCAGTATCCTTCCCCTGCCACGCTCACCAAGCCACACCCACAGAACTGGTAGTAAAAAAATTGAATCCCACCACTGATCTGAAGGACCTGGTTGGGGAGACATCCCCTTGGAGAACATCTATCTACCAGCAAGGGCATCCAACCTTCACAACTTTAAGACTTATGGACTTCAACTCCCAGAATTCCCCAGCCAGTAATGAAGATTCCCCTTTTGGCTTGAGATATTTGATTTGTGGCATAATCAAGGAGGTAAACGTGTCGCAAATTGCTTTAAATTGCTCTCTCCTCTCTCTTTTAATCCGCCGCACCCGACCCAGAGCCACAAACCTGAGGGGAAGATTGTCAAACCTATAAATTAAATAAAACTCCAGATGCCAAAAGAACCCTTTCCCCCTCTCCACCTTCACGGCATGGCAGAGACAAAATGCATGAAAAGGTGCATGAACCGAATGACCTTCGTACTATCATGGTCCTTCGCCTCTTCCGTCAAGCATTAAAGACCTACTTTTTTCATGCGGCCGGCCTGGCATAGTTTGTTTTTACTATCGCTTGTTTTTAACCATTGTTTTAATAGGGTTTCTTAATATTTTAGCATGGGTTACATTTGTTTAATTTAGTTTTAAATTTATTTATTGATTGTATTATATGTATTTTATCTTTTTTATCTTTCATTGTCCCTGTGCACCGCCCTGAGTCCCAACGGGAGAGAGGGCAGTATACAAATTAAATTAAATTAAAATTAAATTAAATTAATATTGTAACTCTAGCTGACAGCAGTAGAAATTCCATGTGATCTGATGCTCCACGATGATAGAGCACTATTCTTTCATTTGGATCTGTTGATTCAGTTCAGAGTAGAGTTAGAAGGGATCTTGGAGGTCTTCTAGTCCAACCCCATGCTCAAGCAGGAGACCCTACGCCATTCCAGACAAGTGGCTGCCCAGTCTCTTCTTGACACCTGTAGTGCAGGGGTAGTCAACCTGGTCCCTACTGCCCACTAGTGGACGTTCCAGCTTTCATGGTGGGCGGTAGGGGTTTTGTCCGATACTGAAGCACTTTCCTTTTTTTTAAATTTAATTGACTTTAAAAAAAATTCATAGCATTATTTAAAAACATTTTCATTAGGTTTTCATAAAATCCCCATTCCTGTGGAACCGGTGGACGGTTAGAAAATTTTGCTACTAACAGAGATACAAAAGTGGGCGGTAGGTATAAAAAGGTTGACTACCCCTGCTCTAGTGATAGATCACTCACAACTCCTGAAGGCAAGCTGCTCCATTGGTGTAAACCAGGCTCCCTGGTTTACTGAGGAGCTTCGGGGGATGAAACGCCACAAGAGACGCCTAGAGAGCAGATGGAGATCCTCTCGCTCCGAAGCCGACCGAACACTAGTGAGAACCCATATTAGGGCTTACTTAGTGGCGATAAGGGTGGCCAAACGTGAGTATTGTGCCACCCTAATTGCATCCGCAGATAACCGCCCTGCCGCCCTGTTTGGGGTGACCCGCTCCCTCCTTCACCAGAGGCCGCGGGAAGCCCCTCTACAAGGGCGAGCAGAGGAATTTGGGATTTATCTGCAGGAGAAAATCACTCGGATTCGGAATGAGCTACCCTCCATCGACAGTGGTCCTGTGGGACTGTCCGAGACTAGTCTTGAGGTTCCTGCTTGGGAGGAGTTTGACTTTGTTACCACCGAGGATATGGACAGGCTGTCAAGGAAACTTAGAGCGACCACATGTTTATTGGACCCGTGTCCCTCCTGGCTTGTACTGGCATCCTGGGAGACGACACGAGGCTGGCTCCAGGGCATTGTCAACGCATCTTTGAGTGAGGGGTCCTTGCCTGCCGTCTTGAAAGAGGCGGTAGTGAGGCCCCTCCTCAAGAAGCCGTCCCTGGACCCAGCTTTACTAGAGAACTATCGTCCAGTCTCCAACCTTCACTTTCTGGTGAAGGTTGTTGAGAGTGTGGTAGCCCAACAGTTTCCACAACACCTGGAGGAAGTTGATTATCTAGACCCGCGCCAGTCCGGCTTCCGACCCGGTCACAGTACCGAGACGGCATTGGTCGCGTTGGTTGATGATCTCTGGAGGGCGCGGGATAGAGGGTATTCCTCTATCCTAGTCCTATTAGACCTCTCGGCGGCTTTTGATACCATCGACCATGGTATCCTATTGCACCGACTGGGGGGGTTGGGGCTGGGAGGCACCGTTTTGCGGTGGTTCTCATCCTACCTCTCTGGTCGGTCGCAATATGTGTTGACGGGAGGGCAGAGGTCGACCTCGAGACCCCTCTTATGTGGGGTTCCTCAGGGGTCGGTCCTCTCGCCCCTCCTGTTTAACACATATATGAAGCCGCTGGGTGAGATCATCCGTGGTTTTGGGGTGGAGTACCATCTGTACGCTGACGACACCCAGCTGTACATATCCACCCCAGACCACCCCAACGATGCCGCCGAAGTGCTGTCCCGGTGTTTGGAAGCCGTACGGATCTGGATGGGTGGTAACAAACTCAAGCTCAACCCTGCCAAGACTGAGTGGCTGTGGTTTCCGGCACCCCGGTTCAGCCAGATTACTCCAACTCTGGCCATTGGGGGCGAAACACTGGCCCCCGTGGAGAGGGCGCGCAATTTGGGTGTCCTCCTGGATTCCCGGCTGTCCTTGGAGGACCATGTGACGGCCGTGGCCAGGGGGGCGTTTCATCAGGTACGCCTGATGCGCCAATTGCGCCCCTTACTGGACCGGGCTGCCCTTTGCACAGTCACTCAAGCTCTCGTGACGTCCCGTCTCGACTACTGTAATGCTCTCTACATGGGGCTTCCCTTGAGGTGCACTCGAAAGCTACAGCTAGTCCAAAACGCAGCCGCGCGGGTAATTACGGGAGCCACCAGAAGCTCCCATATAACACCAATCCTGCGCGAGCTGCATTGGCTTCCTGTGGTCTTTCGGGTGCGCTTCAAGGTTCTGACGACCATCTTTAAAGCGCTCCATGGCTCGGGGCCTAGTTATATGCGAGACCGTCTCCTGCCCCATACATCCCTTAGACCGATCCGCTCCCACAGAGAGGGCCTTCTCAGGGTGCCGTCGGCCGGACAATGCCGACTGGCGACACCCAGGGGAAGAGCCTTCTCTGTGGCGGGCCCTGCCCTTTGGAACGACCTACCCCCTGAACTCCGGACCATCACCGACCTCCGCCTCTTCCGCAAATGTTTAAAGACATATTTTTTCCATCAAGCCGGCCTAGCCTAACCTCCCATGGGGACTTTTAGAAAAGTTTTAAATTGGGTTTTTAATAATTGGTTTTTAGCACAGGATTGGGGATTATTTAATATATATTTTAAATTATTTGTCTATCTTCTATTGTGTATGTTTTTTAAATTTCCTGTGCGCCGCCCTGGGTCCTCTGTGGAGAAGGGCGGGATATAAATGTAATAAAATGAAATGAAATCACCATTAGGACATTTCTCCTTTAATTCCAAGTTGCTTTTCTCTTTGATTACTTTCCATCCATTGTTTCTCCCCTTCATTTGCTTTGGAAAATAGGTTGACCCGCCCCCCCCTCTTCTTTATGGAAGCCCATGAAATGCTGGAACACTGAGATCACATCACCCCTGGCCCTTCTTTTCATTAGATTAGCCTTATCCAAATCCTGCATCCTGCTATCGGGATCCCAGAATTTCAATTAAGAATCGCTAGATCACTCGCTATGCAAACACTGCAGAGGTGGGTTGCCTGATTGGCCGAACCGGTAGTAGCGGTGGCGGGAGGCTCCACCCACCCACCCGGACACTTCTGAGCATGCGCAGAGTTGTGTGTGCACGGAAGCGCGCCTGAACCAGTAGTAAAAAAATTAGCAACCCACCTCTGACACACTGAATCTGATTTTGTTTTGTGTCTTCCAGGGCAGAGAAAAAGAAAGAAAGAAAGAAAGAAAGAAAGGAAGGAAGGAAGGAAGGAAGGAAGGAAGGAAGGAAGGAAGGAAACAAAGAGGAAGCAAGGAAGGAAGGAAGGAAGGAAGGAAGAAAGAAAGAAAGAAAGAAAGAAAGAAAGAAAGAAAGAAAGAAAGAAAGAAAGAAAGAAAGAAAGAAAGAAAGAAAGAAAGTGCCACACATAAGTTAAGACCCACAGGCTGTTTTAACAGTCAGATCCTGCAAAGTTGTAAAACTAAGACAGATGCCGGATTTGCTAGCTGATTTCTTTTTTCTTTTCTTTCTTTTTTCTATCTCTTCAAGGTATGTTCTTTCAAAAAAAAAAAACCACCCTTCACCCTGATTGTCAGATAATTTTATAGCATAATGACTCACCCACTTAGTATTTTATTAAAGGTTTTTCAGCCCAGCAGTTTAAGCTTGAGGTCTTTTCCTAAAGCAAAAAAGAACAGCTGTCAAAATCCTGGAAATCTCGCTCCCAATTGAATTTTGATTTGTATGCAGGCCAGGTGCAAATTCACACATTGCTTCAAAACTCATTTAGGGTATTCAATTCCATTCCAGGTCACTTTACGCAGAGAGTTAAGCCATAAAGTAGAGCAGGACAGAGTAACAGATTTGGGGGAGACCTTGGAGGTCCTCTAGTTCAACTCTCTGCTCAAATAGGAGATCCTATTTTGAATAGGATGAATCAGCACACAGGAAAGAAGTCCAGAAGGTATCCGCATGGTGCTCAAGAAACAACTTACAGCTAAATACTAGCAAGACAAAGGAGATGGTGCTAGATTTCCGGAGGCACAGAGAGGAACCTGCCCCACTGTATATCGAGGAGGGCTGTGTGGAGAGGGTTTCCTCTTTTAAATTCTTGGGAGTGCTTATTAGCCGAGATCTCACACGTCACTGGTGATTGGAAAAGCCCAACAGAGACTTCATTTCCTTAGAGTCCTGCGGAAAAATCAGGTGGAACAACGGCTGATGACCTCTTTCTATCGGTCCATCATAGAAAGTGTCCTCACATATTGTATCACAGTGTGGTATGCTGGTTTAACAGTTGCGGAGAGGAAGGCACTACAGAGAGTGATCAATTCGGCACAAGAAACCATCGGTTGCCCTCTGACATCACTGGATAACATCGCCCGACTCGCTGCTTTAGCAGAGTAAGGAAGATTCTCATAGATGATTCACACCCTGGTTGGGATCTCTTTGCACTTCTACCATCAGGCAGAAGATATCAAAGTATAGCCAGCCGAACAAACAGGTTTAAAGATCGCTTCTATCCTTGGGCTGTGAGACTTTTAAATTCAACCGCAATCACTCCATGCACAGGCTAGTTTTTTCTTTTTTCTTTTCTCTCTCTCTTTTGTTTCTGTTATAATTTTGCACCAGTGAAGTTAAAACCAATTTCATTGTAATTTTAGTACAATGACAATAAAGGTTATTATTATTATTATCCTATATCAGGGATGGCGAACTTTTGCGGCACTGAGTGCACAAATTGGAATGTGCGTTCATACACTTATTTATTTATTTTTATTAAATTTATACCCCGCCCTTCTCCTTGTTAGGACCCAGGGAGGTCCTAACAAGCATGTCCTAACAAACATGCATGTGTGCCAGCCGGAGCACCAGAAACCCGAAGACCAGCTAGCCAGCACGCACATGTCTGCCTTTGGCCATTTTTTGGCTGTTTTCAGGAAGTTTTCCGGCCATTTTGAGGCCATTTTTCAGCTGTTTTCAAGCTGTTTTCCACCCGTTTTGGGGGGTATTTTTGGCCATTTTCCTGGCTGTTTTCAGGCTATTTGGGGGCCATTTGGGGGCTGTTTTCCAGAATGTTTTCTGGCCATATTCAGCTGTTTTCAGGCTGTTCTCCACCCGTTTTGGGGGCCATTTTGAGGCCATTTTCCAGGCTGTTTTCAGGCCATTTTCAGGCTATTTGGGGGGCATTTTCAGGTGCTCCGGTACCCACGAATACCAGCTGGCTGGTGCACATGTGAACGCCAGAAACTAGAAGAGCAGCTGCCAATGGCACATGCGCCCACAGAGAGGGCTCTGCATGCCACCTCTAGCATGTGTGCCATAGGCTCGTCATCATAATCGCACACCATCCCAGTCAAATGGTTTTCCAGTCTCTTCTTAAAAGCCTCCAGTGATGGAACACCTACAACGTATCCAAACTATTCCATTGGTTGATCGCTGTCACCATTTCTCCTTAGTTCCAGGTTGCCTCTCTCCTTGATGTGTTTCGACCTACTGCTTCCTGTCCTGCCTTCAGGAGGTTTGGAGGACAAGTTGGCCCCTTCTTCTTCTTTGGGGCAGCCCCTCAAATATTGGCAGACGGCTATCGTGTCACTCCTAGTCCGTCTGTTCACGAGACTAGACAAACCCAATTCCTGCAACCCTTCTTCTTACGTTTTAGCCTCCAGTCCCCGAAAGCAATTTGGTTGGTTAGTTCTGTGAATCAGACAACTGGGTAGACCGAACTGTAAATCAGAGATTGTGGGCATGCAAAAAATAAGTAAAATAAATACCCTAAATTTCAGGAGGGCTCAGCAAGCTCAACCCTACAAATCGTGCAAGATCTGGCACGAACTATCCCAAACTTCATGAGATTGCTGATATGTAGGAATTTTATGAGACTTGACATTGCTGGATTTCAGCAATTTCACTTTTACATAGTTGAAAATATACATACACTTTCAAGTTCAACAGGTCTTATCTTGGGGGCACTGAAGGCAACATTAATATGTTGGAGAGGGGTTTAAAAAAAGGAAATAAATGGATGGGATGTAAGTTCCATCTCTTTTCTATGCCCATCAATTGTGCAATGCTGGTTTTTGATGTACACATACACCTATGGATGTCAGAATAACCCTACCACAGAATTGGAAGGGACCTTAGAGATCCTCTAGTCCCTTGCTCAAGCAGCAGACCCTATATAATTCCAGGGCTATATTTAAACAGATTAAAAACTGGAATCTCTTCTCATTTTATTAATTATTCTTACTTTAGAATGACAGCGTTGGAAGGGACCTTGGAGCTTTTCTAGTCCAAGCCCCTGCTCAGGCAGGAAACCCTACACCATTTCAGACAATTGGTTATACAACATCTTCTTAAAAGCTTCCAATGATGGACCACCCATAACTCCTGAAGGCAAGCCATTCCACTGGTTAATTATTCTCACTGTCAGGAAATTTCACCTTAGTTCTAGGTTGCTTCTCTCTTTAATTACTTTCCATTCATTGAAACTGTGGAGCATGTCCTTCTAACTTGGCCCATGTACAACACAGACAGATGTAAGTTACAGTCTCTCCTTGAAATCATCCCTTCTAGACCCAATGGCTGTAATTCGATGGTATATTGCCTAGGAGATGGCTCTGCATACATCATCTTTCAGGTTTCAAAATTCTTCTTAAGAGCTGTAACCATTAGAGGAGAACGCTGTAACTTCCCTTAGTTAAGCTTTTGGCGACTGATTGCTATGATGCTATGATTAATTTTCTTATGTTTCTTTCTGTAGTACTTGTGCTTTGGTCTGTGACAGTAAATAAAGTGTGTGTATGTATGTATGTATGTATGCATGCATGCATGCATGTATGTATGTATGTATGTATGTATGTATATGTTTGTGTCACAACACCCTGTTAAGCCCCAATTAAGGGAGGAAGCACACTGCTTTCCTTTTCTGCCTTTTGGCTCATCACCAGAGACCATCTAGACAGAAAGCTATAAATTCCGTTGTGTACTTTTTTTTTTATGTGTGTGTTAGGTTTTTGAGCTGATCAATAAATAAATCAGGGAGACTAGGATAGATCTATTTCGAGCTATTTAGCTCTCATCAGCTAGCCATACCCATACCCTGGTTCGAATCCCAGTAAGGGTATGGCTAGCTGATGAGAGCTAAATAGCTCGAAATAGATCTATCCTAGTCTCCCTAATTTATTTATTGATCAGCTCAAAAAAACCTAACACACACACACACACAAGCCGTTCCTAGTCTGGTTAAATGGCCAACCAATCTGTGTGTACACCTGCACACACAAACAAGTATACACAATCACCGCATAACCCCCAACTTACCTACCTACTCCCTTTCTCCCTCTCTCCCTCTTCCTACCTACCTACCTACCTACCTACCTACCTACCTACTGTATTTCTCCCTCTCTCTTTCCCTCTACCTACCTACCTACCTACCTACCTACCTATCGTATTTCTCCCTCAGAGTATTTTATGTCATAAAGGATGACATAATACCTCTGGCCCACTGCTCTCTCTGTATCCATCTACCTACCTTTTTTACAATTGTTTACATTTCTGTTGCATGTACCTGGCACAGGTGTGACATCTACACAATCTATATATATCATTGGTGCCATATTTCAAAGGAACATTGTGTGAAAATTTGGAAGCAATCAGTGCAGGACTTTTGGAGATTAGTGATTTTGAACAAACTCTTGTTACATTTTTATTTATATAGATATATATATACTTTCCATTCATTGCTTCTTGCCTTACCTTCAGGTGCATGGGAAAATAGGTTGACACCCCCCTTCTTTGTGGCAGCCCCTCAAATATTGGAACCTTGTCATGTGTCTCCTAGTCCTTCTTTTCACTAGACTAGACTGCAAGTGTCCTTTGTGACATTGTGTTCTTCCCATGTCTAATATGTCATTAGTAGGTACATCTGCAAGCTTGCCAAGTTTAACTGTAGATGTTCCCCAAGATGTGACTCAAGGAATAATGCCACCAGCAGTCCAACTATCTCCAGACTGATCTTCAGAAGTCTGGAGTGGAGGAAAACATCAAAGGCAGCGTTCAATGCCTGAGTTTTAGCACAGACCATCACTTCAGTTAAGTCTCTTTTCTGATGATTCCAGTGTGTCTGCACTCCCATCGCTCCCTCCCCATCCGAATTGTGGGACAAATGGGGCTTACTCTGATTCATTGGGCCAGAAGGGGAGAAAGAGATCCAAACGCAAGAATGAGAGCTCCAGGCAAAAGCTAAAGCTGTGGACAAGAATAATGGAATTCAGCTAACGATGGGGCCCAACCTTTGAGGAGACACTCTGGGCTGAGTACACAGAAAATGCCATAAAGCCATAAAGGGATTTGCTTGGCTTATGGATTAGCGCATTGTGCAAACGCAACAAATTGCGGTGTTAAACAAACCACAGCTTAGCCTGGTGTGTGAATTCAGCCTCGGCCCAGATGATATGGGGAAGCGTCTCCAAAGCCAAAGCTTTGCCTTACGTACACATACCATCCAAAGCCATCACACCATCCGTCTGGGTTTGACTTAGCAGAATGTGTGACCTACTTACGGCTTATTCAACAAGCTGGAATGAACCCACCATGAGGTGTGAACTTACTTGCTGGGGGAAGAAATTTGCCATCAGCAAGCATCGTTCAGTGGGTGGTGTTTTTTTTTTCTCTCTCCCTACCAAATCTGTTTTGAGGACACTCAAGGAAAGCAAAATCCACTTTGGTGGCCCAATTCTTCACCTCTCTCCCCATGCATTCCCTCCCTCAAGATCTTGTAATGGAAACCCAGAATGCCTGCGGTGACTTCTCAGAGACATTGATATAAATGCAAAAAGCAAGCTAGTTAGAGCCGTAGTCTTCCCTATAATGAGGTACTGCATGGGTGTGAGAGTTGGAAGCTATGAATGGCTGATCGAAGAAGAATTGATGCTTTTGAACTGGCATAAATGACTACATATACCAAGGACAGCCAGAGTAACTAACAGAGAGGTGTTAAACCGTACAAAACCAGGCACATCAGTAAACACTAAAATCATGAGACTTCACCTGATTTACTTTCGCCATGTCATGCCAAATTCATTGGAGAAGATAATGATGCTCAGAATGGTAAGTAGAACAAGAATAAGGGGCAAGCAAAGAAAATGCTGGTTTGAGAACGTCAAATTAATGCAAAGTTGAACATCCAACAATTGAAAGAACCTGTGCCCAACAGGCAAACATGGAGAGCACCAAGATTCAGACACAACTAAATGGTTCAAAACAGCAACTTCTCAGAGATGGATGCTTGTGTTCACAGGATTTAAAAGCAAACCTCCATAGGTCATCTTTTCCACTTGTTGGAATGAAAAAGAGGCCATGACTTCTTAGTTTCAGAGGGAAAGTTAGTAGATATTCGGGGGGCCCAGAACATCATATCTGTCTTCGTGGAATCTTTTTCTATACCATAGCAAAACCAGAGATAAATTGACGTTGCTGCCAAAGAACAATGGTGGGATGTGCATACAAGTGTATAGTGCCGGTTCCAGATGAATGCAATACCTCTGCGTAGCATGTCCTAACAAGGAGAAGGGCGGGGTATAAATTTAATAAAATAAAATAAATAAATGTCCACATTTCACATTGTTAGAAATTCTGTTTATATATAAACCACCACAGACCAAACAAAGAGTACAGTCACCATGTGCTTTACTGCTTAACTAACACACATGGATGCCTCTAGACCAGAGGTGAAGAACTATGGACCCTGTATGATGCATAGACTTCAACTCCTAGAATTCCTGAGCCGGCCATGACTTGAAATCCACACGTCATAAAGGGGCTGTAGTTCCCCCACCTCTACTCTAGACTTTACGAATGAGAACAAGCTCTGTGCAGATCAAACCAATTACCATCCTTTGAGCAGACACTCCAGGCAGAGACAAACTGACCCAGCTCTGACAAAACCTAGACTTTGTTGACCTCGTATACTAGGAATTGCATCTTTTACACACAGCGTATTCTGATTCCACTACACCTGCTGTAGAAGACACTCACACATTTTGTTTGTGTCCCATCTGGCCCTACAGTTTACTCAACCATGTTTGTTCAGTCAAGCCAATTTCCTAGATTTGCACAGTCCCTGAATTCCTTAAGCTGCCACTGGCTGAGATCACAAAGGAACCTCAGGGTAAACTAGATATTGCAGACATGTTTTAGCTTGTTTATTAGATGGAGCCAAATGACCATCTCAGCATTTCTGCTAAGTCCGGCTCTTTTACCTTTGGGAAAGCAAAGTTTCCCCCATACCAATTCCAAACAAACAGGCAACTGTCTCCAAGCCAAACCCCACCTAGGCAAGTGTGTATTTGTCTAACAAACTTCATTACAAAACCCATGTCGTGCAAGCAGGGACATCCATATGTGTGTGTCCCAGAAGTGAAGCTGGTGTCCACAGCTGCAGGATCAAAAGCTCACCTGTTCATACGAGACATAAAAATCACACTCTAATGGAGGCGAATATTTGAAGCCCAGGGTTATGGAATCCTTAGTGCTCTCTGATCTTGGTGGTTTTCTTGCAGACATTTTATTACCAAAGTAGGTAATATCATCAGTGTCAATGTGCTAATAATCAGTGCTACCATTGATAATGTTACTTAGTTTGGTAAGGAAATGCCTGCAAGAAATCAACCAAGCTCAGTGAGAATCAAGAATCTCAAGAAAAATTACATAGCTATGGACAGCACCATCCTGACTTTGCTAAACTGCTGCTTGTTGACAAACCTCATGTTCTACCACCATCACCACCACCACAAGCTGCCTGGGTCAGGGTTTCAAATAGCATCCTTAAAGAAATCAAACTCCAAGGTAATAGTTGCAATTTATTAAGAGAGTCGTGTTGGCACATCTGGGAAAACCCGAATTTGAAAGCTTCCCAGTTTTCCCCATCCAGTTGAAAGTTCAAGATCTTGCCCCCCACACCCACAAGTCCAGCACATTATCACATAATCACATAATCTCCCACTGCCACACTGGTAGTTCCACCCATCCAGTTCCGGTCAGGTGCAGAGATAAAAGATGACCTTGGCTTTCTAGAAAGGATTTTGTTATGGCTACATATCATCTAACTCCGTGCAATTTCCCCTCCCATTTCCGTACAATAGAAAATACATAGTAGAATAATAGAAAGCGTGGCAGGCCAAAGATCCAAAAGAAAAGATAGCTGCAGGCCTGATAGCCTGTTCATCCATCTTCACATGTAGCCTCTTAGCAACAGTCTGAAACTGGCCACAGAGTGCAAACATTCAGAAATAACCACTTTGGTTTGAGATGCCTGCTTGAAGTAGCTTGGAGCAGAAAACTTGGGTTTCCATCTGTTAGTTTGTCCACAGCAATAAAAGACCGAACAAAGAGGATAAGCCAAGTCCTCAAGAAGAAGAAGATGAGGTCAATATACATATTTGGACAGATATTCTAACTAATTCCACTCCACCCTTGATGTCTAAGTTCCCAGGAACTGTCCAGAGTCTCAGATGGTCGGAGGACAAAGGATGCTTCTTTATTGCAAAGATAAATAGCTTAATTCAGCATGAAATGCTTTACATCCGGTTTGACCTTAGGGATAAATTGCAGAATGAACAGGGACTTTGTGGACTTTAGACTGAGCTGAGTAACAATCTTGGTCCATATTGAAATGAACAGGCAGTGCAGTCATGAATTACAGTAAGAAACGGAGACTAGGGAAGAAAGGCTGGCTCTTGGGTGATCGTGGGTGACACCCTCACCCTCAACTCAACCTTCTCAAGACCATTCCTGGGAAGGTAAAATTGTGGGAGGATTTTATTTTAAATCAGAGGTCTTCAAACTTGGCAACTTTAAGACTTGTGGACTTCAACTCCCAGAATTTTCCAGCCCGTTATGCTGGCTGGAATGCCTTAGCTCCTTTTCCAACTGACAATTTATACTGGTTTAATAAAATAAATTAGAATGTATTTGAATTGATTAATGTAGCACATTCAATATACTACTAAAATGTAGCGCTGTACACATTTCAATTTTATTAAAAATTGTTCTTGAAATGCAGCGCAGGACTGCCTCTTCATATATCCTGTCAGTTGGTAAAGGTGCCATCAGACCCCTTCCAATTCTAAAATCAGGGGTACCTAAAGTTACTCTTGCATTTAAGTGAAACATACAGAATTCCTCAAGTCAGTGACACTTTGTCTGGGTAAACATGAATAGAATTGTATTGCTAATCTTCTTCCTAGTCAACAGAGTTTAAATTATTATTTACATAGGCTCCTCTGTTGGAGGGAAGCTTTGCAAGGACCCAGGATCCGCTGTTGGAAATTTACAATCCCACACTGATTGTAGAGGAAGGAGAAGGGAACAAGGAAAGAGTTGACAGGAGGAGGCCACTTAATGGTTTTTAAAATATCTAGATTTTGTTATAGAGAGCCAAGTTGGAGCAGTGGTTAAGGCAGGGGTTGGCAACCTTAAGCATTCAAAGAGCCATTTGGACCCATTTCCCATGGAAAAGAAAACACCGGGAGCCACAAAACTCTTCCCGTGCCTGACTATTTTCTGAGTGGCCACAGAACTAGCCTATGTAGTTGAATTAAATGTTCTGTTTTCTTCTGAAACTTTTCTTTTCTTGGATTCATCCATGGTTGGCCTACCGGGGGTCGAAAAGCTCAATAAATTGTGTGCCGGCAGGTGTCGCACATTGATGGTTGTGACACATATTTTGAGCAACAGGGAGCCACAGCAGATGGATGAAAGAGCCACATGCGGCTCCAGAGCCACACAGGTTGCTGACTCCTGAGTTAAGGCACCAAGCTAGAAACCGGGAGACTGTGAGTTCCAGTTTCGCTTTGAGTATAAAGCTAGCTGAGTGACCTTGGGCCAGTCATTCTCTCAGAAATAGGCAGGGACAATGGTGAATCACTTCCAAAATCTTGCCAAGAAAACTGTAAGGATTTGTCTTGGAAATCACCAGGAGTCAACCCTAACTGGAAGGCACACATGCACACACAAAGACTTTGCTATTGGCCCTAAGGGTCTCATAGTATAAAAATGAATCTCATGCATCTGGCTTCCCCCATTGATTTCGCTTGTTGGAAGCTGACTGGGAAATTCGCAAATGGTGATCACATAACCTTGGCACACCACAACCTTTGTAAATACATGCTGATTGTCAAGTGCCCAAAATTCTGATCATGTGAGCATGGGGATGCTGCAACAGTCATGTTGGTTGTGAAGGTTTAGGAAGAGACTGGACAGGCATTTGTCCAGAATGGTACAGTGTCTCCTGCTTGGGCAGGGGTTGGACTAGAGCAGGGATAGTCAACCTTTTTATACCTACCGCCCACTTTTGTATCTCTGTTAGTAGTAAAATTTTCTAACCGCCCACCAATTCCACAGGAATGGTGATTTATAAAGTAGGGAAGTCAATTAAATTAAAAAAAGGAAAGTGCTTCACTATCAGACAAAACCCCTACCGCCCACCATGGAAGCTGGAATGCACACTAGTGGGCGGTAAGGACCAGGTTGACTGCCACTGGATTAGAGCATCTCCAAGGTCCCTTCCAACTCTTATTATTCTGTTAGTCGTAAGTGTAAGGACTGGTCATAGGGCACATTTTTCAGTGCCATTGTAATTTCAGATGATTGCTAAACAAATGGTTGTACAGTGGTACCTTGGTACCCAACTGCTCCAAAACCTGTCGAATTTGGTATTGTATGCGTTTTAACACAAAGATGTTGTCCTGGTACTCGTCATTTGTTTAGTACTTGATGCATTGCAATAGGAAGAAGGGGCGACACATAGAATGAACAGGACATCAGCCACGCTGGGAAGGTCACTGACATGGGAAAAGGGACAGACAGGAAATCCTTCCTGATGGAAACAAAGGGTCACATGGTCCATCACGTGGTTTGTTTGACTCTCATCATTTTTAGTACTCATCGCACTTCCCAGAACCAAGTAACGAGTACTGAGATACCATTGTAAGTTGAGGTCTACCCGTATAAGGATCATAACCACCATAGCTCAATTGTAAGGTATTCTGAAGTTAGTAAACAGGAGGATTAGGAACTTCCTACTCTCAACATGTAGATGGCAGTAGGGTGGTTGTGAGAACAAGGAAAGGGGATGTAGACACACTCCAACAAAACTCTGCAAGAAGAATGCCCAAACAACCACATGGAAACTAGAGATTATCTGGAAAGAAAAGCCAAATTTTGAGCAGTGGGAATGATGCAAGAGAACTATTCTTAGAGGAAGCTTCAAACATAATAGGCAAGAAGAGGGTGGAGGGAAATCAAACTGGAGATCTTTAATTAAAGTAAGTGATAGAGAATAATTCCCAGGCAAGGAAGCATCAGATTGTAAATAGGAGAAAGGTCAGGCAGGGTTTAGAACAGTTTTCTAGAACAGGGCTCTCCAACCTTGACAACCTCATGACTTGAGGACTTCAATTCCCAGAATTCCTCAGCCAGCATAGCTTGAAGCCCATAAATCTTAAAGTTGGAGACTCTTGCTCTAGATCCTCAAACTACGGCCCGTGGGCCAGATACGGCCCACCAATGCAAAGCATCTGGCCTGCAGAGTGGTACGATTCAGTCCCATCCCTCGCCCCGCCCCTTACCATCAGCCTTATCTTCCAGAGAGCATCCACTCCAGCTGCACTTCTGGTTAGTTATTTCACCGGTTGAGCTGCACTTCACACTACTTCTGCTGCCGAAGGTAAGGCCGAAGGGGGCTGGGGAGGAGCAGTTGACTGAGGGGTGATCTCGCCAGTGCAGCCACGTGACCCAGGGCCGGTGGGGTGAGTAGGGAAGGGGCTGCTGCTGGCTTGAAAAACAGCTCTGCTTCCAGCTTGTAAAGTAGTGCTTTAAAAGACTTTAAAAACGCTTTAAAAACAGCCTTTCGGGATGTTTTTCACAACCATATGATCCAGTGGGTGAGTAGGAGTGAGGCAAGTATAAGGACAAAGGACAAATTGGCCATGCCCATCCAGTCACATGACCACCTAGCCACACCCATGCAGTCACATGACCACCTAGCCACACCCATCCAGTCAGATGAGCACCTAGCCACGCCCACCCAGTCATATGACCACCTAGCCACACCCACCTAGTCACAGGACCCCCTAGCCACACCCACCCAGCCATCCCAGCCCCCCAACAGTCTGAGGGACCATGAATCGTCCCCCTGTTTAAAAAGTTTGAGGACCCCTGCTCTAGAGCACCAGACACGTGGCTTTCGATTCCCAGAATTCCTAGCAAAAGATCACCTGGCTGGGGAGAGTTATGGAAGCTGAAGTCCACACCTATGGAAAGTGGACCCCTTGGGAAATGCTGCCTTAGGAGTTAAGCAATAGCTCTGTGCCTAAGGAGATGAAGTTGAAAGTTGGTTAAAGATGTTTGGCAGCTGCAACCACAGCTAAGCAGAGGATAACATTTGCAACAGAGAAAAAAGGCAGACTTGGCCAATCCATATCTCCCTGAATATCTGTGTTTAGAAAGGGATTCTGTGAGGATTACACTGAAGATGGCTAACAAGGAGCATCTTCACTGGACAATCCCCATTCAGGCTCCTCACATATCCAGGTGTGTTATCCACACTTGAAGCAATCTTCATTTTTGTTCTTCTTTACATTTCTGCCAAAGCAAAGGGGTCTTCTAAATCAGGGGTCTCCAACCTTTGCAACTTTAAGTCTGAAGGACTTCGGCTCCCAGAATTCTCCAGCCAGCTTTGCAACTTTAAGTCTGAAGGACTTCAGCTCCCAGAATTCTCCAGCCAGCTTTGCAACTTTAAGTCTGAAGGACTTCAGCTCCCACTTCTCCTTTTGGCTGGAGAAGTGTGGGAGCTGAAGTCCTTCAGACTTAAAGTGGCAAAGGTTGGAGACCCCTGTTCTAAATGGGACGATTAGCTTTCCCAACCTAGAATTCAACTTTGCCAAGGAAGGAAATTTTCTCTGGCATTTTTTTCCAACGATGATGCCATCACCCCAAAGTCCTACCTTGGAGAAAGTGATGGAGAACTTTTCCCTCTTTGGAGAAAAGCAAAAAAATTGCCCTTTTCTTTAATCTGCTACAGAATTTTCATTTGCCTGAACATAGATCTGGGCAGCTTTCTAACAGCATCAAACATTCTTTGAGCCACCTACTTCTGAATCCTGATCTTAAGGTTCAAAACCATTTAAGCAATAGCAATAGCCCTTAGACTTATATTCCGCTTCATAGTGCTTTACAGCCCTCTCTAAGTGGTTTACCGAGTCAGCCTGTGGCCCCCAACCATCTGGGTCCTCATTTGACCCACCTCAGAAGCTGGCTGGAGAATTCTGGGAGCTGAAGTCCTTCAGACTTAAAGTTGCAAATCTGGCTGGAGAATTCTGGGAGCTGAAGTCCTTCAGACTTAAAGTTGCAAAGCTGGCTGGAGAATTCTGGGAGCTGAAGTCCTTCAGACTTAAAGTTGCAAAGCTGGCTGGAGAATTCTGGGAGCTGAAGTCCTTCAGACTTAAAGTTGCAAAGCTGGCTGGAGAATTCTGGGAGCTGAAGTCCTTCAGACTTAAAGTTGCAAATGTTGGGGAACCCTGCTCTAAGGCCCAGCCTACCTCTGAGATCACATTTTCCAAATCCACCAAGCCAAGGGCCCTGAAGAGGCCTTCTGTCCGAGGAAAAACTGCTTGGTGTCAGCCATCAGTGGAATTTATTTATAACACCAGAATAGGGTGATTTAAATAACAGGACTGGAACAAGCCTTCCCTCTTCTCGTTTGGAACAGGACCAAAAGGAGACAACTGCAAGGGCAAGAGGGCAGCAAACCACAGAAAGTTCAGAAGCTGGGCTAGTGTGGGAGGTGAAGTCCAGGGCAGCAAAACCTTTGAGACTTGTGCAGCAGCTGCACCAAAGGGTCCACAGCGAAGCAACGTATAGTTTATGGTCAATTTAAATAATGGGATCTAGCCAAGCTTCAAAGAGTTGATGGTTGGCTAGAGAAAGGAAACTAGAAAACAAAGTAGGGAGACGATATAGAACCAGGGGTGGGTTCCTGCCAGTTCTAGCCTCTTCTCTAGAAGAGGTTCCACAAATCTACAGTGTCGTTTAGAACCGGTTCCAGCTCCCTCCCCCCGCCCGTCCGCCCATCATCAAGATGAAGAGCGAGAGGAGGAATTCTGAGAGTTGAAGTCCACAAGTCTTAAAGCTGTCAAGTTTGAACACCCTTGGGGGTTTTTTTCCTAAAGGGTTAGGGGTGCAAGGGTCTTGTAACTTGACAGCTTTAAGACTTGCGTGCTTCAAATGCCAGAGGTTCTGAGCCAACATTTTGGTTGCTAAGCAAGAGCATTGTTAACTGAGTTTCACCACATTTTACAAGTTGGCCATGCCCACCCAGTCACATGACCGTCAAGCCACTCCCACCCGGTCACATAGCCGGCAAGCCACTCCCACAAAGCAGGCCACACCTACAGAAGAGGTTCTAAAAATGTTTGAAACCCACCACTGTATAGAACAGGGGTCTCTAACCTTTGCAACTTTAAGTCTGAAGGACTTCAGCTCCCAGAGTTCTCCAGCCAGCAAAGCTGGCTGGAGAAGTCTGGGAGCTAAAGTCCTTCAGACTTAAAGTTGCAAAGGTTGGGGACCCCTGGTATAGAACAGATGCACTGTTAAATGGGAAGGGAGGGAGGGAAGAAGGGGAAAACAGAAAAGGAAATATTAAATATATAAGTATATATACAACAGAGAGATACAACAGTGGGGAGATATAATTAGAATAGGTTAGTGAGGATAAGGGAATAAGAAATGATATCAATTATATTTGGGTTGGCGGAAATGCCATCCCAAGGAAATATAAACTGAGACCTGAAAGAGACACCTACAATAATAGAAAAGAAAGAGAGAAACGAGGAGAGGAGAGGAGAGGAAGAGGGGGGAAGGAAGTAGAGGTAAGGAGAGGAAGATGGAAGGGAGAAGGAGAGAAGGGTAGGAAGGGGAAGAGGAGGAGGAGGAGGAGGAGGGGAAAGGGGAGGGAAGAAGGAAGGGGAAGGAGAGGAGGAAGGAGGAAAGGAGAGAAGGGAGGGAGGGAGAAAAGAAAGGGAAAATAAGGGGATGTTACAACAGGAGGAAGGGAGGGTAAATAAAGCAACTCAAACTGTATATTAAAACCGATCAAATGAAATAATATCTGTATAAGAATGATAAATGTAAGGAAGAATAACAATTATGTGAAAGTGGTATGTAAGGGAATAAAAAAATAAAAAATTTCTGGGGGGGAAAAAGATTCAATTTACATGGTTTAAGATGCTACCGGACTTCTAGTTTGGAGTTTTTATTTCTCTGGTTCTTCTGCCTCAATCGGTTACAACAGGGGTCTCCAACCTTTGCAACTTTAAGTCTGAAGGACTTTAGCTCCCAGAATTCTCCCAGGTTTGCTGGCTGGAGAATTCTGGGAGCTGAAGTCCTTCAGACTTAAAGTTGCAAAGGTTGGAGACCCCTAGGTTACAACTCAAGTCCCTGCAGGTTCCTCTGGTCCTTCTCTTCTCTAGCAACATGAGGTGCAAAAGACCAAGATAGGATCTAAATATACACCGAGTTTATTTCATGCTACCTATACACAAGCCGTGGGACGCAGTGGCTCAGGGGCTAAGACGCTGAGCTTGTCGATCAGAAAGGTCAGCAGTTTGGCGGTTTGAATCCCTAGCACCACGTAACGCACTGAGCTCCCGTGACTTGTCCCAGCTTCTGCCAACCTAGCAGTTCGAAAGCATGTAAAAAATGCAAGTAGAACAACAGGAAACACCTTTGGTGGGAAGGGAACAGCGTTCCGTGTGCCTTTGGCGTTGAGTCATGCCGGCCACATGACCACGGAGACGTCTTCGGACAGTGCTGGCTCTTGGGCTTTGAAACAGAGATGAGCACCAAATTGCTGACCTTTCTGATCGACAAGCTCTGCGTCTTAGCCACTGAGCAACCTAGGATGGCCCTATAAATTTGATAAATAGATAAACCAGACTGAGCACCCGGACTCCAAACTCTAATGTCACATCGATATCAACTGAAATCAAATTAATTTCAACGGGATTTGTTCAACAGAATTGAGTTAGTAGGATAATCCTTCACAAGCTGCTGTGAGGTCAACATGATGGGACATGAATCACGATACCATCACATAAAGAATGCAACTTAGTATACTTGCAACCTGACATTTAATGCAGTGGCATCAATCACATCAACGTCAAACTCAATCGCGTCACATGATGTATCGTGACATATCGCTATTTTTTTGCCTTTGCAGAGCCAGGGTGGGTGTGGCCAGTATGGCCCATGGGCCGCCAGTTTGACTCCCTTGGACTAAAGCAACAGCTGGTTAGTCAATGCAGGCTAGTCAATTTTGACCAGACTAGGAAATTGGCTAGACTTTTCTGAAGTTATGAAAGGAGGCAGAATCCAGTGAGACAAGAAAGAAACTAAAACGAAAAGAAGATTTGCGAAAGAGTTCATGGAAAACAAGGGTATCAATGGCTATCATGATGAATGCCTAAGGACACCCTCCGGGATGGAGAGATAGGCAGGATATTTCTCAATGCCATTTGCAGGGAATCATAAGCAGGTGAAGACATCTGCTTGAGAAGACCCTGAAGCAAATGGGGAGCCACTGTGTGAGACAGAATGCCGGACTGGATGGGCTGTGGCCTGTTCCAGCAAGGCTCTTCTTATGTTCTTATGTTCTTAAGATGAGCTCAGAGACCACCTGCATATAATTAAATCAGTCATGAATTATCAATATTGCAAATTAAAATGACTACCCCAGTAGAGGTTCTGGAATCTAACAACTAATGTACTGTATATTAGACTAATGAATAACTCATGATTAATGGGAGCACACTATAAGTTTAACCATAAATCAGGGGTGCAGAATGCTTGGCAAATCAGGGCTATAAACTCAGTTTCCCCACCTTCTGAAGAAGGCTAAATCTTGAGGGGTGAAAGGTATATTCTGGATGTACATAATTCTCATCATTAATTGAGCATGTTTTCTTAATCATACCAGTGGTAGGTTCCTACTGATTTGGACCGGTTTGGTTTGGTGGCCTGGGTTGCTGAAATGCCATGCCCCCAAACTGGTTCTCCGGGTGGCACCATAGGCGCCGCCATCTTGTTTTTTTGCTTCTGCACATGCGCAGAACAATTTTTATTGCACTGCGCATGTGTGCACACGCAGGACACAACCATGAGCAAACCAGCAGTAGTGATGGTCGGAACTCACCCCTGAATCACACCATCAAATTTCAGTATGTACAATATGATTGAAAAGAGTTATATCAGAGCTAATTTGTAACCATTTTCAAGAATAATCTGGCTTATCAGGGCCTTTCATTGATCAGCAGTTAATGTTTTCTCTAGGGAGAGATGATCATTTGCCTAGACCAGGGGTGGGCAAACTTTGCAACTTTAAGTCTGAAGGACTTCAGCTGGCTGGAGAAGTCTGGGAGCTGAAGTCCTTCAGACTTAAAGTTGCAAAGTTTGCCCACCCCTGGCCTAGACTAACCCCAAAGGCAAGTGAAAAATCTGCTTTTGTAATCTCTGCCAGAATGCGCAATTTTACATTCCTGAATTTTATTATATGCTCTTTTCACTTGAACGGAGTGGCTCACTTTCAAGAACTTATTTAACCATGTTTACTTCATTGGAGAAGACTCCTGCGAGTCCCTTGGAATGCAGGGTGATCAAACTGGTTAGTCCAAGGGGAGATCCACCCTGGCTGCTCTTTAGAAGGCCAGATCCTGAAGAGAAAACTCAAATACTTTGGCCACCTGATGAGAAGGAAGGACTCCCTGGAGAAGAGCCTCATGCTGGGAAAGATGGAAGGTAAAAGAAGGGGATGACAGAGAAGGAGGTGGCTGGATGGAGTCACCGAAGCAGTCGGGGTGAGCTTGAATGGACTCCAGAGGATGGTAGGGGACAGGAAGGCCTGGAGGAACGTTGTCCATGGAGTCGCGATGGGTCAGACATGACTTCGCAATTAACAACAACAACAACAACAACTTCATTGTAGTTAAATAGGTTAATCCTATTGGCTCGTTTCATGCAACATCATGGGCCATAATTTAACCAGGTAGTTGGGCTTATATAAATAGAGGCAAATTAATGAGCAAATCCAGTCTGGAAGAAAATGGCAAAATGCCTACATGCTGGACATACAGGTAGTCCTCTACTTACAACCATTCATTTAGTGACCATTAGAAGTTGCAAAGCACGGCCAGGAAGGAGAACAAGAAGACACAATTGCCAAGAGACTTAGGTCTAAAAAATGACTTTGCTTTTTATTAATACAGTATAACTTTTAATCTGGATGTTTGTACGCGATTGCCAGCATAGAATTTAGAATTTATGATGTATGCATTTGTTTTCACCTTGTAGTATTATTGAAAAATGTATTACCAATGTCTTATTAAGAAGCCCCGGAGGGACCAATGACCTCGACGTGAAAGTTCGCAAAATATTTTTGTATTGCACCTTACCCCTACCCTACTTTAAAAAATTTGTAAAAACCAATAAAACTTTTTCAATATAAAAATAGAAGTTGCAAAGCACTGAAAAAAGCGACTTACAACTGGTACTGAATTTATAACCATCATAGCATCCTTACAGTCAAGTGATTAAAACTCAGATGCTTGGCAACTGGTGTGTATTTACAATGGTTGCAACATCTGGGGGGGGTCACATGATTGCCATTCATGACTTCTTCTTTTTTTGGGTTGATAAGTTTTTTTAATTTTTTATTCTCTTACAATTATAGGTCTACATCCATATAGTTATTCTTCTTCTTTACCTTTGTTATTCTTATACATTTATTATCCCATTTAAAAGATTATAATAAACAGTTTGGGTTGCTTTGTTTACTGTCCCATCTGCCTGTTTTAACACCCCTTATTTTCCCTTTCTTTTCTCCCTCCCTCCCTTCTCTCCTTCCTTCCTTCCTCTTCTCCTTCCCCTTCCTTCTTCCCTTCCCTTTCCCCTCCTCCTGCTCTTCCTCTTCCCCTTCCTACCCTCTCTCCTTCTCTTTCTCTCCCTTCCACCCTCCTCTCCTCTCCCTTTCCTTTTTCCCTCCCTCCCTTCTCTCCTTCCTTCCTTCCTCTTCTTCCCCTTCCTTCTTCCCTTTCCCCTCCTACTCTTCCCCTTCCTACCCTCTCTCCTTCTCTTCCTCTCCCTTCCATTCTCATCTCCTTACCTCTTTCTTCTTTCCCTCCTTTTCCTCTCCTCCTCTCTTCCTTTCTTACGTTGTTCTAGGTGTCTCTTTCAAACCTCAATTTATGTTTCCTTGGGATTGTATTTCCGCAAACCCCAATATAGTTTAGTATCATTTTTTATTCCCTTCCCTTCGCTAATCTATCTTAACTATGCTTTCCCTCTTTATATCTCACTCTTTAATATATACTTGTATATTAGTACTTTCTTTTCTATTTCCCCACTCTTTCCCCTGTTTCCTATTTAATAAGTTATCATCTGGGTTCTGTTTCTTCCCCTTACTTTCTTGTCTAGATTCCTTTCTCTAGCCAGTCATAAAATCTTCCCCATGTCTTGAAGTACACCGATTCCTCTTTATCCTTTATTTTCAAAGTCAACCTGTTCATCTCTGCAGAGTCTTATATATGCATTATAGACTCTGCATTTATATATAAGATATAAATGTCAACAAATGCTTGCTGGTTGACATTTTCAACATTTTGCTGACTTGTCTTTAAACATCTTTGATAATTTTCCCGGTGACACGAGCCATCTATAAAACATTTTGTACCTGATTTCTTTATAGGCTGTTGACATGGTTAGTTTAGAATTCCTTTCCCATAGTTGTTGCCGCTTTTCTAACTCAATCGTGTAATCAAAATTCTTTGCCCAAACTAACATTGCATGTTTAACCACTTCTTCTGCTAGTCTAATTCTTAATGAATAGCTATATAGTTTCTTAATTATTCTTTCTTCTGCTCCCATAAGTATCTTATCCAACTCTGAGCTTCCCAGGTTAAAACCATACTCCCTTCTATCTTTTTCATATCTTGATTGTATTTGCAATTGCGAAAATCAACCTATATCAATCTCTTGTTCTTCTAGTTCCGTGATGGCGAACCTATGGCACGGGTGCCACAGGTGGCACGCGGAACCATTTCTTAGGGCATGCGAGGCGTTGCCCTGTCAGCTCCAGCACGCTTGTGTGCGCTGGCCAGCTGATTTAGGCCTTCTTTTGAGGCTGTTTTTCACCCTCTGGAGGCTTCAGGGAAGCTCCTGAAACCTCTGGAGGTGGGAAGGGGAGGCTGTTTTCACCCTCCCCAGGCTCCTAGAAAGCCTCTGGAGCCTGGGGAGGGTGAAAAAAATGTGCCAAAAGCAGGGGGGTCACGCACATAGCATTATGAGTGTGGAGCGCCCACGCACGACCTTCCTGTGCTCCCCCCGCTTTTGGCACATGAGCCAAAAAAGGTTCGCCATCACTATTCTAGTCCTTGTTTTAGTTCCCCCTTTTCTGTTAAGATATCTTTATATCTAATAGTATTCTTCATGCTACTGATATTTGGATGTGTCAATGCTTCCATCGTTGAAAGCCACATTGGTATTTCTAGGAATCGCTTCCCTTTTACTCTTTCCCACTCATCACCTTCTGGACAAGTAAAATCAATGGTGGATGCCAGACTTGCTTAACAACCATGCGATTCACTTAACAACCTTAGCAAAAAAAGGTTGTAATCTCAGGTGTGAAAACTGCTTTGCTTAACAACAGAAATTCTGGTCACAATTATGGTCGTAAGTCAATGAATTACTGCATGCACATGTTAAATCTAGATTGTTACACCCACTAAGTTGATTGTATTAAGGTGGTACAAATGGAGCAGCACAGGATTTGAGTTGACAAGCCTACAAAAACCCGTTTTGGGTTGTCTTCGGGTGCACCACAGCAGTCACCCGACAGTCATTCATTCTGGAACGACCTACCTCCCGAACTTCACACTATCACGGACCTTCCCCTCTTCCGCCGCTCACTTAAAACCTATTTATTTCAACAAGCTGGTCTTGCGTAACAGTTCTGACTCTCTCAATATAACATCTGCTAAATACGTATATGGATATTAGACTTTAGGGAATTTTAGCATAGGTGGGTTGTATTTTAAATGTTTTTAAATTTTAGTACAGGTTTAATTTAATTCATTTTTAACTTTGTATATATTGTATGTTTTATATGGGGTTTTTTTTGGTTTTTTTTTATTATTTTTCCTGTACACCGCCCCGAGTCCCTTTGGGGAGAGGGGGCGGTTTATAAATCGAATAAATTTGAATTTGAATTTAGTCACATCAAGAGGCTTGTACAGCTGAAAGGAAATAAAACTGCTGTAGCTCACTTGAAACATATTAATGCTTGCATGCCTACACGCAAACGGCCCAACAGGTTGCAACCACGGTTAGTCGGCCCCAGCTGTCTGAATGGATGACGAACGCAATCAGTCGGTGACCTACTGCAGCCCAAATCAAGGTGCTTGAGATAGGAAACGCCCTACAGGTAGTCTTGAATTTACAACCATTCATTCAGCATGCCATTCAAAGCTATAACACAGGGGTGTCAGACTCAAGGCCCGGGGCCCGGATCTGGCCCGGGGGGGGAGGCCCACCCTGGAAACAGTGAATGACTAGCTTGCAGTGCTTCTGCCAGCGAAAACGGGCACCCGAGCACTGGCAGAAGGTTGCAGGAGGCTATGGCAGCCGGAAACGGAGCTTGGGAGTCCGTTTTCACTGGCAGAGAGCTCGGGCACCACTGGCGCCTGCGGCAGGAGTCATGTCAAGCTGGCCACGCCCCCCTGCCCCCGCCCTGAGGCTCAAGGCAACCTTGTTGTGGTCCTCAATGAAATTGAGTTTGACAGCCGTGCTCTAACAGAACTGAAAAAATAGTGATACAACCTCACACATCTGACAGCCACAGCATCCCCACAGTCGTATTACCAGTATTTGGGCGCTTGGCTGCCGGTGTGTATTTATGACACCAGTCAATAGTATTTGTAATATGGATTTTTAAATGTTCAATTGGCTGAGTTTCATGTTTTATGAATAAAGATAATAATAATAATAATAATAATAATCATCATCATCATCATCATCATCATCTTTATTGTCATTGTACTAAAATTACAATGAAATTGGTTAATTCTTTAATAACTCCCTGCGGGTATAGACTAGTTTTTGCCTAATTCTACTGTGACACCAGGAGCTCAAAGCCGCAGCGTCTAAGCACTCCACCATCTAGAGCAGGGTGGAGGTTCTCTTTTTTTCCTTTCCTTTCTCTCTCTCTCTCTCTCCTTTTCTTTCCCTGTTTGTTTCTCTCTCTTTCTTTTTATCTTTTTATTTCTCTGTTTCACACTGCATGTTTGTGTGTCTCTCTCTCTTTCTCTGTGTGTTTATTTCTTTCTCCTTTTCTATTTCTCTCTTTTTTCTCTTACTCTCTGTTTCTCTTTCTCTTTTTATCTTTCTCTTTTTATCTTTCTCTTTCTCTCCTTTTCACTCTAATAATAATAATAAACACCAGATATCATAGTTGTAGAGGGCCGAAGTGTACAGTTCATTGATATCGCTGTTCCTGGAGATGCCAGAGTTGAAGAAAAAGAACTAGAAAAAATCATGAAATATCGCGACCTGCCCATCGAAACCACACGGCTATGGATGAAGTATGTCACAGTGACACCCATTGTCATTGGGACACTTGGCACCATGTCCAAGAATTTTAATAAATATCTCAGCAAATTGCAGCTTCCTGCAATAACACCAGCGGAACTGCAAAAAACGGCGCTACTTGGCACATCTTATATTCTACGTAGATACTTGGTTGATACCTAGGATGCTGACAGCAAACTGTATCAACAATTAGCACCAGTCAATAGTATTTGTAATATGCATTTTTAAATGTTAAGTTGGCTGAGTTTCATGTTTTATGAATAAAGATAATAAAGATAATAATAAAGATAATAATAAAGATAATAATAATAATAATAATAATAATAATAATAATAATAATAATAATAATAATAATAATAATAATAATAATAATAATAATAATAATAATAATAATAATAATTTAATTTATAGACCGCTCCCTCTCCCCGAAGGGACTTGGAGCGGTGCACAGGGGAATTAAAATATACAAATATTAAGTTGGAATATCTTATTTAGTACAGGTAGTCCTTAACTTACAACTGTTCGTTTAATGACCATTCAAAGTTAGAACAGCACTGAAAAAGGGGGCTTACGACCATTTTTCACACTTATGACCATTGCAGCATCCCCCTAGTCATGTGATTTACATTTGGATGCTTAACAACTGACTCATTTATTTATTTATTTATTTTATTAAATTTATACCCCGCCCTTCTCCTAAAAAAGGACCCAGGGCGGCGCACAGGCATCATTAAAATCATACAAAATACAAAAATCCAATTTTTTTAAAAACTAATTAAATATTCCCTGTGCTAAAAATAATAACGCTCTAAAATTTAAAATTATCCCTATAAAAATCAGAAACGGGGGTTATGCTAGGCCGGCTTGTTGGAATAAATAGGTTTTAAGGCGGTGGCGGAAAAGGCGGAGGTCCATGATGGTGCGTAGATCGGGGGGAAGGTCGTTCCAGAGGGCTGGGCCCGCCACAGAGAAGGCTCTTCCCCTGGGCACTGCCAACCGGCATTGCCCGGCCGACGGTACCCTGAGAAGGCCCTCTCTGTGGGAGTGGATCGGTCGAAGGGATGTTGACGGTTGCAGTGTCCCGGGATCACATGATCTGCTTTTGTGACCTTCCAATAAGCCAAGACAATGGAGAAGCCAGATTCACTTAACGACTGGGTTACTAATTTAGCAACTTCAGTGATTCACTTAATCACAGTGATTCACAGTGATTCATTTGGCAAGAAAAATTATAAAATGAGGCAACCCCCCCCCCCACACATTTTATACATTTCTCAGTTTAACAACATCAATGTTGTGCTCCACCTGTTGTTATAACTGTTGCAAAGTAACAGCAACAAGGTTGAAATCAGTTGTTGCTGATTTCTGTAGAAGGTGGATACACAGAAATCAGCAACAACTTAACAAATTCCTCTGGCAAATTCCTCCCCTTAATGGCTGTCCTTCAAGGAAGAGTCGATTTTTAAAAAAATTGTATTAGTAGTAATACAAAACAAATACAAATGAACGCATATTCCTGACATAGTAAGTGTATTTCATAGCATCCCGAAATACAGGTAGTCCTTGACTTACAACCACAAGTGAACCCAAAATTTCTGCTGCTAAATGAGACAGTTGTGAAGTTAGTTCCCCTCCCCCACCGTACCACTTTTTCTTGCTACCGTTCATTGAATCATTGCAGTTGTTAATACACAGTTAAAGGAATCTGCCTTCCCTTCCCCATTGATTACAAGTGACCCTGTAACGGTCATAATTAAGAGTCAGTTGCCTAGTGGCTGAATTTTGATCACATGACCAGGGGTGGATGTTGCAATGGTGGTAAGGCTCTTTTTCCCAGGCCTGTTGTAATGTTGGACAGCCATCAAACCAATGGTTGGAAGTTAAGCACTATCTACAGCAGGGGTCTCAGACTCAATTTACCTGGGGCCCGCTGGAGGCAGAGGCTGGGTGAGGCTGGGATTCCTTATATTAATATTAAAACTAATATTAATACTGATATTATACTTTCATATCATGGTGGGGGGCCACCAGATACCGTCCTGCGGGCTGCAATTGGCCCGCGGGCCGCGAGAATGAGACCTCTGATCTACAGTCTGCTTTCCATTTATAAGCAGGGAATCATATAATCTTTGATATTCCGGATCCCCCTTTTCCTACCCTTGAAAACCAGCGGTGAAATTCAGGAGGTTCTGACAGGTTCTGGAGAACCGGTAGCGGAAGATTTGAGTAGTTTGGAGAACCAGCAAATACCACCTCTGGCTGGCCTCAGAGTGGGGAGCGAATGGGGATTTTGCAGTATCCTTCCCCTGGAGTGGGGAGGGAATGGGAATTTTACAGTATCCTTCCCCTGGAGTGGGGAGGGAATGGAGATTTCAAAGTATCCTTCCCCTGGAGTGGGGAGGGAATGGGGATTTTACAGTATCCTTCCCCTGGAGTGGGGAGGGAATGGAGATTTCGCAGTATCCTTCTCCTGGAGTGGGGAGGGAATGGGGATTTTACAGTATACTTCCCCTGGAGTGGGGAGGGAATGGAGATTTCACAGTATACTTCCCCTGGAGTGGGGAGGGAATGGAGATTTCGCAGTATCCTTCTCCTGGAGTGGGGAGGGAATGGAGATTTCTCAGTATCCTTCCCCTGGAGTGGGGAGGGAATGGGGATTTTACAGCATCCTTCCCCTGCCACGCCCACCAAGCCACGCCCACAGAACCGGTAGTAAAAAGTTTTGATTATTACCACCATTGGAAACCCCCAAGGGATGCAAAGTGGAGAGATCTTAAATTCCTAGTTCTCATTCCAGTGGGGCCTTTCTTCTTCGGCACCTTTGCAAGTGTGTTTGTGTTGGACACAGACCCACAACCCTCGCTTTGGCCCAACCCGGCAGGACCAACCCTGCTCCAGGGAGCATTTTTAGCAGGCCAAGTGAGTCCCTGGAGGAAAAGGAGGAAAAAGCATAGAGGTCAAGGAAACCCAACAGCCAGGGAGTTGAGGAAGGGGAAAGTCTGCACAAGACCTCACTAGCCTCTGCTCCTTCTTGCAGCTTACTTGGGAGTAGGAGAGGCTTTAGAAGACAACAACTGACAGGAGGTGGTGGCCTCAGGAATTTTGGACCTCAGCCAAGTCCACGTGCTCCAGCAGGGAAAAAAACCCACAATAAGTGTAGTTGTGCATATTCCTAGCAATCCCCCCCTTTTTTTTGTTTAAAAGAGTTTTATTATTTTTCAATTACAAAAATAAACATCCCCTCTTTCCTTAGGCAGCCTTATGGCTTTGGGAGTTTGCAGGGGTCTTGCAGGGGGAAGGCGACCCTCCCACCAGCCCGAGGCAGCAGGGAAGGGGAGGCGATGGAGCCCCACATACCACATTGGGGGCCCCTACCAGCCCCCTCTCTTGCCAGGATCTCAACTTTGCCCCAAGTGGCAAGGAGGGTGCCAACTTTCCCTTTGCTTCCAGCCACCCACCCACCTTGCCCTTCCTCCTCCGGAGGAGCCCACGGATGCCTCCCGCCACCCACCCACCCCAGGCCCAGGGGCCAAGTGGGGAGGGGGGGTTGGATGGGACACCCCCTCCCGCAGCAGCCCATCCTCCTCCCGCGCTCTCCCAGCCCTCTTTTGGTGGTCTTGATCCCAGAGAACTTACCCCGTGGACGGGATGCGCTGCCAGGCAGAGGGCGATCAGCAACACGGGCGCGCCGCTAACCCAACATGAAAAAGACATAGGGAGGGAGGGGGGGTCAACATGTCACACTTTCGCACGACACAGGAGACCCCCCCAAATATTCTGCCCTCCCTCCCTCCCTCCCTCCCCACTTTCCTTCCCTCTGGATCTGGGCACTCACCGGGCGAACATGCTGGCACTGCCGAGCGCGGCGGGGCAGCGGCTGGACCCCCGCGGGGAGAACGCGGCTCTGGAGCCCCTTGCGAGACCCGGGGGAGGGGGAAGAGGGGAAGGGCCGGTCGTGGGGACGCGCGGGCGGGACACGTGAAGAGCGGTCTCCGCCCTCGGCGAGCAGCAGGGGAGACAGGCAAGCCCCACAGGAGACCCGGCGATCGCTCCGCGCCGAAGCCGCGCGGCCGAGAGGCGGCCGGGGGGGAGGGGGGGGGAGGAAAGGCGGGGGAAGGAGGGCGGAGCCGCCGCCCCTCCAAGCAGCCGCAGTGCCGCCTCGGCCTCTCCTCCCTCCAACAACCCCCCCCCCCCGCTCCCAACTTCCAGGCATGCCAGTTTCCGGCTTGGTCCGTCCACACGTGCGTGTGCCCGCAGCCTTTGGCAGGGAACCAGTCTTTTCACCCTTTCTTTGAGGATCCAGGGGGGGGGGCTTCTTTCCACCCCCCACCCCCTTCTCCAGGTCGGAGTGAGTGGGCTCCTGCAACGTCTCAAAGGAAACCCCCCCCCCGCCCCAAGGGATTAACAGATTAACAGTCTTGGAAGGGACTTTATAAGGTCATCTCGGCCAACCCCCGCCCCTCAAACAGGAGACCCTACTCCAGTGGACCACAACCCTTTTTTTGGCCATGCCCCCCCCTAAGCTTCTTTAAAATGCTGATGCCCCCCCCCTATAATTCTTACTTTACTCAAAAAATGAACTCTACTCAGGCAGAGGAAACCTAAAAGGCCATTAACTTGGGTTTAAACAAGGTTCAAATTGCCCCCCCTCATTAAAAATCAAATTGCCCCCCCCAAATTGGACCGCACTTGGAAACCACTGCCCTACAGCATTTCTAACAAATGGCAGTCCAGTCTCTTCTTGAAAGCCTCCAGGGATGAAGCTCCCACAACCTCTGAAGGCAACTTCTGTTCCATCTGTGGATTGTTCTCCCTGTCAAAAAGTTTCTCCTGATTTCTAAGTTGAATCCCTCCTTGGTCAGTTTCCATCCATTCTTCCTTGTCTGGCCTTCGGGTGCTTTGGAAAATAGCTTGAACCCCCTCCTCTCTGGGGCAGCCCCTCAAATATTGGGACCTGGGCTCGGGCTAACCTTTGGCATCTCCATCTAGGGGAGCAACGCACCCTGCGCACTAAGTTGGTGGGGGAACAGGTGGTTCGGGGGAATGATGGGCGAGGATCTCGTGGGAATGCAAACATAAGGGGGAAAGGTAGGGGCCGCAGCCACGACCCCCTCCCGCCCGCCTCTTCGGGGAGGAGAAGGGGGCTCAGTCTTCAAACTCGGACCAGTTTTCGGAGCTTCTCAAAGGCCAAAAAGCTTGACAGCTTTACAGGCTGATTTTATTCACTGTCCGGTTATTCAGATGATGGGATATATACATCGAAGTCGTAGAAGCGAACGAGACGCACCAGAGCGGAGCCTTTGAGGGGCAGCAGTCGTTGGGATGGGCTCGCGCCACCGCTCCCCCACACCCCCTCTACGGCGCTGGATCCCCCACATTGGGGGGGGGGCTGCAAAAACCCTTCAAAGTTCCCCCTGAGAAAACTTTCTGGACAGGATCCTTTGGCGAGTTTTATTGAGATTTTCAGGCTCTTCTGTAATCGTTGCGTGGGGCGGCTGGAGTTGTGGCGTAGGGTTTCCTGTTTAAGCAGGGGTAGGTGGGGGTTGGACTAGAAGACCTTTAAGATCTCTTCCCACTCTGTTATTCTATAAGGAGTTGATCTCCACCCCGCTGGCTGTAGGAAAAGTTCTTGGCTGCGCGTGAAAGTGGGCTACCCAAAGTGGGGCTGTCATTCTCCCGCAGGTTTCCTTAAACCACACCAACGAAAACGCGAATCCAGAAACGAGGGTTGTGGGAACCCAGTTGAGGGGGTTAATAACGCGAATCAGGCTCAGCCACGTGTCCTTAAGCACGGACCCCCGGGGTCTTCGGAAGGGGGGGGCACGGATCCGTTTCTCCTCGGAGTAGAACTTTGCGCAGAAAACCAACCTTTATTCCCTCCGGCAAGTTCTCCGAATCCCCTGCTGGTGCCTAATTTGCTATCCCCTCTTCTGCCAAAAGGTACTAACCTGGATTAGATACTGATTGCTTCCTGATTGCTTATTTGCACCCTCTGGCTATCATGAAGTGTTGTACCTTAAGATTCTTGATGAATGTCTCTTGTCTTTTTATGTCCACTGAGAGCATCTGCACCAAAGACCAATTCCTTGTGCGTCCAATCACACTTGGCCAATAAATAATTCTATTCTATTCTATTCTATTCTATTCTATTCTACTCTACTCTACTCTACTCTACTCTACTCTATATGCACCAAAGACAAATTCCTCGTGTGTCCAATTACACTTGGCCAATAAAGAATTCTGTTCTGTTCTATTCCTATTTCTACCCTACCCTATCCTATCCTATCCTACCCTACTCTACTCTTTTGAGCTTGTAGAACTGGTTCATGTACGGCTCTGCCCCAACCCCCAAGGGCCAGAACGCCCCCCGAGTCCTCAAACTGCGCGCAAAACCCACCCAACGTTTCCCAATTCAACGCACGAGCCCCCCACTTCCCGGCATGGCAGCTTAGTCCTGGCTAAAGCAACGAAAGCAAGCGGGCGGGGGTTATTGGGGGGGGGGGGTTTGCGGCAGAGAAAAGTTTTAAACTTTTTAGAAAAAGTTCAAGGATTCCGGAGCTTGGTGGCCCTCTTAAGTGACTGATCCCCTGATTCAGGGACTACAAATCCCATCTGGCAGCGGCGCTGGCCGGCCGGCCGGCCGGGAGGCGCATGAATCCGGGCCGAGGCCAGGGCGGCGAGAGGCAGGCAAAGTAGTCCCCAGAGAGGGGGCCGCGGGGGGAGAGAGGGAGGCTGGGCCGCGGCCGCGCACCCGAGCGAAGCCGAGCCCCGAGCCGGGGAAAGGCGGAGGCGGAGGCGGGCGCGGAGGCGGGCGCCCAGAGCCGCTTCGCCCGGCCCAGCCCTGCCCAGTCCTTGCCCACTTCATCCCCCTCGGCTTTTGCCTCTCTTTTTTCCCCCTTCCTTTCCCCTTTTTTTGGGGGTGGGCGAAGGCTGGCTCAGCTCCGGCGAGGCTGCGGGGCTCCTGCAGGAGGTGGAGAATGAAGCTGCGCCCGGGCGCCCGTCGCCTCCTCTTGCTGCTCGCCCTGGGACTCGGCGCTTGGGACGCCCAGGCTGCGGTGGGTGCTCGGATGCCCCCCGGAGGGAAGAGCGGGGCTGGGGTAGGGGGCGCGCGGGCGAAGACCCCGGCCGGGTGGGGCTGAGCCGGGGCTGGGGCTGGGGGGAGGGGGGGGAGGGAGGAAAGGACGGGAGGAAGCCTCGGGGGGCTGCCAAGGGACGGGCTCGCAGAGCCCCGGAAAAGTTGGGCAAAGTTGCTTTTAAAAATAGGCGAGCGGGTGCAAGGAAGGCTGGGAAAGCGGAGGGGGCGCGGGAACGGGTCGGAGCCTGCCTGGCGCCCCTGCGGGGTCCTAGGGAGGGAAAGAAGCCGGCGTGGAGCTGGGGGAGAAGAAGGCAAGAGAGAGAAGAGGAGAAAGAGAGAGAAAGAGAGAGAGAGAGGAGAAAAGGGACATCCGTGGGGTCCCACTTTTGCACTGCTTTGCCCAGATGGGTTTGGATTCCATGCCGGGAAGCCGAGAAGGGCAGGAGCCGCCAGAGGGAGATTTGGGGAGCGGAGGGGGGGGGGCTGCACTGCACTCCCCCTACCCCATAACTGGCTCCTTCAGGTAGCCACATCAGGGCAGGCTCCTTATCTCTTCCCTCTCTTCTCCTCCTCCTCCCTCTAGTCTTCCCTCTCCCGGGAATGTCCTTATCAAACAAAGACGCGGGTGGTTTTGTCTTAACTCCCTCCTGTGCAACATTTACTTTCTCCGAGTTGCTTTTCTAGTAAGTGAAAGTGAAGGCGTGTGTGTGTGGTGGGGGGGGGGAGGGGGAGAGGTGGCCCTGCTTTGCCTGGCTCCTCCAGCTAGTGAGGATGCCCGGGGAGGCAGCAGCCCTGCCGATCCGAACCCCTTTCATTCCCCCACAGCTCGCAAGGGTGTCTTAAGGTAAGAGGATGGCCGGAGAGGCTGCTCTTAAAATAAACTTGAAAAAGTGGGAGGAAGAACTTCAGCAAAGTTTAGCCCTGAATTGCCAGGATGCTCCCTTTTCGCTTCCCACATGTGTGGCTTTGCTATGTGCGTGTATAGGAGGGGGGGTTGGGTGGCAGGACTGTGCGCGTCCCACACAATTGTAGCTTCCTCCCCCTGTCTAAAATGCTGCGGGAGGGAAAATGCAAACTTTGGAAAAGTTCATTTGGGGTGTTGAGAGGGAACAAAATGTGGTGCTATTCCATCCCCCAAATGTCTCCTAATAATGGATCTTAAATTACCTGTATCCTTCTTTCCCACTTTCTGATAGTTGCTAAAAGTTAAGACTACTTGAGAGATGGAAGGTGGAGTGAAATTGCATTGGGTCCTTGTAAGGTTAGCAAATGTGTGTCTTCTGTTTATGATCCCACCGATGACACGAACACCAGTGGACGTTAGTGCTGTGATGTCTTGGAGGGGTTATAAAATAAAGTGTCCACGCACATTGGAAGCTACCAAATGTGTACTTCGCTAGCTGTGCAATCCCTCCTCCCGCCCGCTTAACTGTATTTCCTCTTCTCCTTTGCACAGAGATTGTCAAAATAGCTGTTTTCTCCTTGTGCCTAGTTGTAATTTATTAACAGTCCCTCTTGAAATAATAGGTATTATTAACTAATGCTCTCTCTCCTTTTAAGGTAGTGTTTAATTGCCATGGTCATTATGGAAAGCAGAATGGAGTGGGGGGAGGTTAGAATGCAGCGGTGCATGTTTGAAATCACTTTTGGTCCAATATCCGTAGTGAACCTCTGTTTGTTATTTATTTTCAGGAATGAAAACTCAGCCAGATGTTTTATCTTGCACCTTTCCCCTAAATATCTAATGCCATGAATGGGAAATTGGTCATCGTATTTTATGGGCTAGTTTGGGATGTGTTTTTTTTCTTTATTTGGGACCACAGGCTGAAATGCTTTAACAATGCTTAGTTTCTCCTTAACAAGTTTTGCTTCCCCTCCCCATCCCACCCACCCCTTCCATGCATAAACCGTGTCATTTAAGGCAAATAACTTTGTCCCGTGTCTTACATGTTATGAAAATAATGTATATTTGTTGGCTGTGGACAGATAGAGGGAACCTCAAACCCAAAACCTGAACTGCTGTGAAGACAGATCAAAATGAACTAATTTTATTTCTGTTTGAACATAATTTCTTTAATGTTTTCTGGGATTTTACAGAAATTCCTTTGCTGAAGGATAACCCAAAGGGTTGGCTAGCTTATTCCATAGTGCTCCATTCCCTGCAAGGAAGGAGTTTCCATCTGCTGCAATAATTGACTTCGTGCATGTTAATTCTCATGTCAACCTCATTAAATTGAGCAGGCCTCTGGTTTGTAATAAAAGTAACAGTGGAGGTCGCTGGCAAAGTGCTCCATTCAGTTTGGCCTCTGCTCTGTGCTAAAATTCCCAGGGTTTGGGATGAGGTGTGGGGTGGGGACCAAATTAATTCATTCTTTGTATAACTATCTACTCTGCATAATTGGAGCGCATCGTAAAGTGTAAATTCCTAGCGTTAGAGAAAGGGAAGCTATACCCCACTTCTGCTGTTTGTAAAGCTTGAGTACTTTTTTCTTCTGTGTTGTGGCTGGTTTGTAACACCTGCTTTGGGTATCCCGGGACACGGTTAAGACAGCAAGGAATGAGTCACACTGGTGTGGTCACCAATATTTGAAATTGTGAGCAAAATCGAGTGGAAACGTGAGACCTGGCGCAAACTTGGCCCCTTAGGAAAGAGTCCATTTGAGGCCAAAAGGTTTCGTGTACTAAAAGCTAAGTGGTTGCAAGCAATCTGAAGCCAGAACTGAAGTTTGAGTGTGAAAATCACTAGGTTGAACTTTCCCCCTTCCTCAAGCTACCCGCCTGGTTGTCTTCCCATTGTCTCATCGTGTTTAGAGAAGATGTTTTGCTAACGGTCCCTGTTGTGGTTGGTAGAGAGATAGGTGCTGCATTCCATTCTCAGGACCAAGGCCTTTGAGATGTCTCGGAACAGCTCAACTATCGCTTTCGGTTTCCCATGTCTTCCACACTCCCCCCCCCTCTATGTTTTCCCCCCACCCAGCTCCTCTCCCCCATAATATATGACAAACTGGCCTCTAAGCGAAGCATAGAAGTGAGCGAAGGATGGCAGCTTGGAGAGGAAAGATTGTTTGCCTGCAAGATTGAGGAAGGGAGCTGAGCACAAAAACCAGACTTCTGATTTGAAATATTTCTATAGCAGTGTGGGTAGTGTACAACAGGGCTCTCCAACTTTGGCACCTTTAAGACTTGTGGAGTTCAACTCCCAGAATTCTTCTGCGTCTTGCAGAAAAAGAAGCCACGTTTTGGTTCTCCTCCTCCTCCTCCTCCTCCTCCTCCTCCTCCTCCTCCTCCTCCTCCTCCTCCTCCTCCTTTCAAGCTCTCTTAGGCCAGAACTCCCAAAAGTGGGGAGAGGATCACAAGAATTCGAAGAGGAATCTGGAAACCTTCTTCAGCCCTTTAAGGCTCCCGATTTCTTCTGGCCAGAGTTTCGTCTGCTGAGGCTTCAAGATAGTGTAGCTCATATATTTCATGTATTGGTCGGAGAGGAAAGGAATGATGATTCGCCAGTGATGGCGAATGTTTTTCTGCTCAGATGCCAAAAGAACATGCACATGTGTGATAGCGCACACGTGTATGCCCACACCCATAATGCAATGCCCATAATGCAATGCATGCACAGTCCTTCCCCTGCGCTCCCCCCATGCATGCACGCAGGCCTCACTGAAGCCTCCAGACTTCCGGTAGGCCCATTGGGCCCATTTATCGCCACCCACAGGCTCCAGAGGCTTTCTTGGAGGGCGAAAACAGCCTCCCCCTGCACTCAGAAAGGCCAAAAATAAGCTGGCCAGCGTGCAGATGCGTGCTGGAGCTGGCAGAGGGCAATGCCTGGCATGCCCTCAGATATGGCTCCACTTGCTTCCTGTGGCACTCAGGGCATAGGTTCACCATCACGAGTCTAGAAGAAGGAGATAAGGTTTTCAGGTTGATGCCTAAGCAAGCTTGGATGGGGTCCTTTAAGGCAGGGGATCTCCATCCTTGGCAGCTTTAAGACTTTTGGACTGTTAACTCCCAGAATTCCCCAGCCCAGAGGAATTCTGGGAGTTGAAGTCCACAAGTCTTAAAGTTGCCAAGTTTGGAGACCCCTGGTCTATAACAAGGGTCCCCAAATCCCAGTCTGTGGCATGCCAGAACCCAGTCCGTGCAATTGAGCAAAACCCCATCCACGGGATGCAGGCAGCACGCGAAACCACGCTCCTTCCGGTACGCGGAAATACCTCTCTCCACGGAACCGGTCTCTGGTACCCAACAGATCGGGGAGGGGGGGGCTGCTCTATAAGATAGGGAAGGAGAGACGAAGCTGTGTTTCCCAAGCTGCTTTTCTCCTACCCTGTTTCCCTGCAAATAAGACCTCGCGGAAAATAAGCCCGATCAGGCTTCTGAGCGCATGCGCTAAAATAAGCCCTCCCCTGAAAATATTGCAACACAGCAGCAGCCATGAGGTGACCATACTTGCCGCCTTCTGCACCTCAAAAATAATAAGACCTCCCTGAAAATAAGACCAAGCGCTTATTTGGGGGGGGGGGTTCAAAAGAAAATAAGACCCTGTCTTATTTTGGGGGGAAACACAGTACACGGCTTGGCTTTATCCTCAAGGTGCTTTTCTTAGGTTGTTTCCGACTTCCAGCGCTGAATGCAAAACTCAAGAGAGAGAGAAAATGCAGCTAGTCCTTACAACGGTTCATTTAGTAAACGCTCAAAGTTACAACGGCGCTGAAAAAAGTGACTTATGACTGTTATTCACACTTACGACCATGGTCGCATCCCTGTGGTCACGTGATTTACATTTGGATGCTTAACAACTGACTCACATTTATGACACTTGCAGTATCCTGGGCAGCGGTGGGATTCAAAACATTGTTACTACCAGTTCTGTGGGTGTGGTGTGGGGGGAATGGCATGGCAGGCGTGGCTTGGTGGGTGTGGCAGGAGAAGGATACTGTAAATTCTCTATTCCCTCCCCACTCCAGGGGAAGGATACTGCAAATTCTCTATTCCCTCCCCATTCCAGGGGAAGGATGCTGTAAATTCTCTATTCCCTCCCCACTCCAGGGGAAGGATACTGCAAATTCTCTATTCCCTCCCCATTCCAGGGGAAGGATGCTGTAAATTCTCTATTCCCTCTCCACTCCAGGGGAAGGATGCTGTAAATTCTCAATTCCCTCTCCACTCCAGGGGAAGGATGCTGTAAATTCTCAATTCCCTCTCCACTCTAGGGAAAGGATACTGTAAATTCTCTATTCCCTCCCCATTCCAGGGGAAGGATACTGTAAATTCTCAATTCCCTCTCCACTCCAGGGGAAGGATGTTGTAAATTCTCAATTCCCTCTCCACTCCAGGGGAAGGATACTGTAAATTCTCTATTCCCTCCCCATTCCAGGGGAAGGATACTGTAAATTCTCTATTCCCTCCCCATTCCAGGGGAAGGATACTGTAAATTCTCTATTCCCTCTCCACTCCAGGGGAAGGATGCTGTAAATTCTCAATTCCCTCCCCACTCCAGGGGAAGGATGCTGTAAATTCTCAATTCCCTCCCCACTCCAGGGGAAGGATGCTGTACATTCTCTATTCCCTCTCCACTCCAGGGGAAGGATGCTGTAAATTCTCTTTTCCCTCTCCACTCCAGGGGAAGGATACTGCAAAATCCCCATTCCCTCCTGATCAGCTGGGACCTGGGAGGCAGAGAATAGGGGGCAGGGCCAGCCAGAAGTGGTATTTGCCGGTTCTCCAAACTACTCAAAGTTTCCACTACTGGTTCTCCAGAACTGGGCATGACCTGCTGAATCCCACCTCTGACCCTGGGGCCATTGACTTTACTTGTCAGAAGGCAGCAAAAGCGATCACATGACCCAGAAACACTGCAGCTGTCATAACTATGTTGCCAAACATCTGGATTTTGATCATGTGACATGGGGAGGCTGCAACGGTTGTAAGTGTGAAAAACAATCCTGTCAGGGGGTTTTTCAGTTCTCTTGTAACTTCAAACAGTCCCTAAATGAACTGTTGTAAAATCGAGGACTACCTGTATCCTAAAAATCAAAAAACCCAGACTGTAACTGAAGGGGAGGAAAAAGAACAAGAGAGATGATGAATTTAATAGATTCCACCAACATCTAACATCCTGCAAGAGCTTCTAGCCTCAAGGCCTGGAGATTTATGATCCTCTGGAATGCCAATAGAGTGGGATTATATTCCCACGGAAAATAAAGCGCAAATATTTATTTACAGTGTTTGTGCCCATTGGAGCTTTTGCACCACAGTAAAAGACAAACCACAGACCGCTGAAAATGCAAGAAAATAAAACGGAAAGGTGCCCACTGGCATCTGAGTTATGACAAGTAAGATGGTTCAGTGTTTTTTTGTTTGTTTTTTTGCAAACTGAACTCCAGCTGCCAGAGAAGAAAATTGGACAGGAACCTTTGGGGAGATAACAGGGAAACAAGAGTTAAGAGTTTAAGTCAAATGGAATTTACCTAAACTTGTAGGTAAAATAGGAATGAGGATTTGTTTTCTGTACTAATTTCTTTATAGCAGGGGTTCCCAACCTTTGCAACTTTAAGTCTGAAGGAGTTCAGCTCCCAGACTTCTCCAGCCAGCTTTGCTGGCTGGAGAAGTCTGGGAGCTGAAGTCCTTCAGACTTAAAGTTGCAACGGTTGGGGACCCCTGCTTTATAGGAAAGGATCTCTCCTAAGTAAAACGTCAATTCCCTTGAATTTAATTAAATGAAAGTCAATTAAACGGGAGTCAGTTTAAAATAATTCTCAATATCTCTTGAAAGTGAAGCAGCCAAACTTGGTCTTGGTTGGTTCTCCAATTTTCACAATGGCTGGCTTTGCCCATCAAGCTACAGTAGGTCAAATGCTGTTCACTGTTGTTTGTTGAATAAGTCACACTTGGTTGGATTCACTCAAGGTGCTAAACCACAAACCACATTGTGGCTTCATGCATTGTTTGATGTCACACAGTGTGAGATGTTCTGGTCCCAAAGCAACACAGATCTGTTTCCTTCCTTCCTTCCTAAATCTACAACTTGGTTTTGTGGTGGGTTTCGGTGCCAGGGATCCGAGAGGCATCTCAGCTTTGTGTTTCTCGAAGATGAACACTTCTCTTTAGCTCAACACCGCTCTCCTTGTGTGGACTTCAACACAGCTGGCTGGGGAAATCTGAGAGTTGAAGTCCACACACCTTAGCTTGGAAAACACTCTTGTAAAGCATTATGGAGGGGCTCAATGGCTACGACGCTGAGCTTGTCGATCAGAAAGGTCGGCAAGTTTGGCGGTTCAAATCCCTAGCGCCGCTTAACAGAGTGAGCTCCCGTGACTTGTCCCAGCTTCTGCCAACCTAGCAGTTTGAAAGCACGTAAACAATGCAAGTAGGAAAATAGGGACCACCTTTGGTGGGAAGGGAACAGCGTTCTGTGCGCCTTTGGCATTTAGTCAAGCAAGCCACATGACCATGGAGACATCTTCGGACAGCGCTGGCTCTTGGGCTTTGAAACGGAGATGAGCACCGCCCCCTGGAGTCAGGAACGACTAGCCCAGATGTGCAAGAGGAACCTTTACCTTTAAAACATTGTGGATTGCAGGCTATCCTCCCTGAGAAATGACTCACATTCCTTTAACAAGATGTTATCTGGGTGCTCTTTTCAATCAGGAATGCCAAATGTTTTGCTTGAAAAAGAACAGCCCTCTGTATGTGGTGTGAGAAGAAACTCTCTCCTTAGGTCAGAAGTGGATGACAAGGCTTCTGCATTTGACCAATGAGGCTCACTCTTCCACACAAGCTCTATTATCCAGTACGTCTCTTGCCCACCAACCCAGCTCCTTCTGAAATCCCCTCCCTTAGAAAACAGATCCCCTCACCCAAAAGATCAGAACTGGGGGGGAAAATACAAGTATGCTTAATTCAAGGGAGGGAATCTAAGGCATCCATACAGCTAGTCCTTGACTTATGACCACAGATGAACCCAAAATTTCTAAGCAAGAGAGAGGCTCAGTATTTTTGTCTCATTTTATGACCTGTCTTGCCATAGTTGTTAAGTGATTCACTTGCAGTTGTTCAGTCAGTAATACGGTTGTTAAGTGAATCTGGCTTCCCCATTGACTTTGCTTGACAGAAGGTTGCCTAAGGTGATCACAGAACCAGGGGTGAAATTCAGCAGGTTCTGACAGGTTCTGGAGAAACAGTAGCGGAAATTTTGAGTAGTTTGGAGAACTGGCAAATACCGCCTCTGTCTGGTCCCAGAGTGGGGAGGGAATGGGGATTTTGCAGTATCCTTCCCCTGGAGTGGGAGGGAATGGAGATGTTGTAGTATCCTTCCCCTGGAGTGGGGAGGGAATGGAGATGTTGCAGTATCCTTCCCCTGGAGTGGGGATGGAATGGAGATTTTGCAGTATCCTTCCCCCAGGAGTGGGGAGGGAATGGAGATTTTGCAGTATCCTTCCCCTGGAGTGGGAGGGAATGGAGATTTTGCAGTATCCTTCCCCTGGAATGGGGAGGGAATGGAGATTTTGCAGTATCCTTCCCCTGAAGTGGGGAGGGAATGGGGATTTTGCAGTATCCTTCCCCTGGAATGGGGAGGGAATGGAGATTTTGCAGTATCCTTCCCCTGAAGTGGGGAGGGAATGGGGATTTTGCAGTATCCTTCCCCTGGAATGGGGAGGGAATGGAGATTTTGCAGTATCCTTCCCCTGAAGTGGGGAGGGAATGGGGATTTTGCAGTATCCATCCCCTGCCACGCCCATCAAGCCACACCCATAGGACTGGTAGTAAAAACATTTGAATTTCACCACTGCCCGTAACCCTCAGGACACTACAACCATCATAAATATGACCAAGTTGCCCAGAGGTTGAATTTTGATCAAATGACTATGGGGATGCTGCAGTGGTCATAGGTGTGAAAACCAGTCATAAGTCACTTTTTGCACACTTTGTAACTTCAGACAGTCACTAAATGAATTGTTGTAGTCCAGGACTACCAGTAGGTGACCAAACTTTTAATATTAGAATGTTCCTCGGAGATCTCCCACTAATGAAACTAGGCATTTTTCTACAAAGAAAAATGCCTTTTCAGTAGCTGTATAGAAGCTTGGGGGATATTGTCCCCAAAATGTTTTGCCTGATTTTCTTTATGATGTTTTTTTTCCAGCACTGTCTAAAAAAATTCCTCTTTTCCTGGCATTTTACAACTTAGCCTTTCTGGGATTTTAACATGCCCTATACGTCAATGGTTGCTGTTAATGTGTTTCGTTGATTTTTTTTTTTTTTTGTCTGACACTTTAAATGGATTTTGTAGACTTCTGTGCTGTCTTTTTTCCAGCATGTCTCCCTCTCTTCTTTTAAAAACTAATCCTCTTTTAGAAACTCAGAACTCTGGTTGGTGGACAAATCTAAAATCCAGGGACAGAATTAAGATCATTTTCATGGCTGCTGTAAACATAGATTGCCAGGAACTAGTGTTGGTTATTTACGTTCAGTGTTTTTCAAAGTTGGCAATGTTAAGATTTGGACTACAACTCCCAGAATCCCCCCCACCCACCCGGCATTCTGGGAAGTGAAATCGTTTGGTAAACGTTGCCAAGTTTAAAAGGACACTGGTTTAAATGTACTTTTATTTGAAGCTTTGTTACATTGTGGAATAGTTGTCTAAAACAGTTTGTAACTGGTTTGGCAAAAGTTACTTTGGTTTTCTAAGCATTCTACAAGTAGAAGTTGATTAGAATTGTTTATCTTCCTTCACAACAAGAGATTTGGAAAAGGATACACTATCCTTAATAATCCTCTCCACTCCAACCCTCTCTGTTCCTCTATTAATGGGCTTCTTATTTATTTCTCCTGAAGTTATTAAAGATTTGTAGGTGTCCCATCCCCCCCCCCCCCCATAGTGGCAACTTTATACTGTATGTTCAAAAAAAAGTTACTGTCATTATATATTTTTTTCTTTGTTTTGGAATCTCTAATCCTTCTTGACTTTCTGGCTACTGTACATACATAGTGAGAGTGAAGGTAAAGGTAAAGTTTTCCCTTGCATATATGTGCTAGTCGTTCCTGACTCTAGGGGGCGGTGCTCATCTCCGTTTCAAAGCCAAAGAGCCAGCGCTGTCCGAAGATGTCTCCGTGGTCATGTGGCGGGCATGACTAAATGCCAAAAGCGCATGGAACACTGTTACTTTCCCACCAAAGGTGGTTCCCATTTTTCTACTTGCATTTTTACATGCTTTCGAACTGCTAGGTTGGCAGAAGCTGAGACAAGTAACAGGAGCTCACTCCGTTATACGGCGCTAGGGATTCGAACAACCAAACTGCCAACCTTTCTGATCGACAAGCTCAGCATCTTAGCCACTGAGCCTGATGGAAAGTAAAGGCCTTCATCAATTGCCCTAAATCAGGGTTTACATTCATGACAACATTTAAGACATGTGGATTTCAACTGCCAGAATTCCCCAATCAATAATGCTGGCTGGAGAATTCTGGGAGTTGAAGTCCACGCATCTTAAAGTTGCCAAAGTTGGGAAACCCAGTCCCAAGTCATCATGTGGGTTTTCTTGGTTTTCTGGACCCAGCCTTATCATTATCAATGATTTATGATTTAGTATGTTATATAATTGATGCAGTGGCTCAAGGGACGTGGTGGCTCAGTGGCTAAGCTTGTCAATCACAAAGGTGGACAGTTTGGCAGTTTGAATCCCTAGCGCCACATAATGGAGTGAGCTCCTGTTACTTATCCCAACTTCTATCAACCTAGCAGTTCAAAAGCATATTTAAAAAATGCAAGTAGAACAATAGGAGCCACCTTTGGTGGGAAGGGAACAGCATTCCATGCACCTTTGGCATCATGCCAGCCACATGACCATGGAGACATCTTCGGACAGCGCTGGCTCTTCAGCTTTGAAACGGAGATGAGCACCGCCCCCTAGAGTCAGGAACGACTAGCACATGTGTGTGAGGGGAAACTTTACCTATGTTACATAAATACAACCAACTGTGGTTTATTCAACAATTTAACAAATTTTGGCCTAGCAAAGTGTGGGAACCCAACTTGGCTGAACAGACCTTAATTTATTGCAGTTACTTTCACATTTAATTTCAGAAGGGTTTTTTTTTTTAAACATGCACAGCTGTCAGAGATCACTTCCTCTTGGTGTTGAATTCAAGTATGAGAAGCAAGTGCAGATAAAGGTTGCCAAACACACATCAGTCTTCTTTGGAACAATATTGTGAACTCACAAGTATCTCTACTATAATTTCAGGAAAGATTATTTGAATATTCTTTGGAACCCAGGCTGCACTAGAATACAGGGCTGTGGGGACGGTGGTTTGGGAAATGTTGGCTTGCAAGACCAAATTACAACTTTCCAGCAAGGGTTTCCCCTCTGACTAACAAGCTTTCTTCAAATGCAGCAAAATTACAAAAAAAAATTAATTGCAAAATTACACAATTCTTTTAATTTGCAACAAAATGTTGGCTTGAAAAGTTCTACCAGACTCTCCTGCGTTTTGGCTATCATAGATGGATACAAGAAGTCCTTGACTTACAACCACAATTGAGCCCAAGATTTCTGCTGTTAAGTGAGCTTTGCCCCCTTTTACGACCTTCCTTGTCACAATTGTTAAGTGAACCCCTGCAGTTGTTAAGTTAGGAGCACAGGTGTTAAGTGAATCCGACTTCCTCATTGGCTTTGCTTGTCAGAGGGTCGCAAAAAGGGATCACATGATCCCAACGCATTGCAGCTGTCATAAAGAGGGACACGGTGGGTCAGTGACTAAGACGCTGAGCTTGTCGATCAGAAAGGTCAGCAGTTTGGCGGTTTGAATCCCTAGCGCCGCGTAATGGAGTGAGCTCCCATTACTTGTCCCAGCTTCTGGCAACCTAGTAGTTCGAATCCCTAGCGCCATGTAATGAAATGAGCTCCTGTTACTTGTCCCAGCTTCTGCCAACCTAGCAGTTCGAATCCCTAGTGCCATATAACAGAGTGAGCTCCTGTTACTTGTCCCAGCTTCTGCCAACCTAGCATTTTGAATCCCTAGCGCCACATAACAGAGTGAGCTCCTGTTACTTGTCCCAGCTTCTGCCAACCTAGCAGTTCGAATCCCTAGTGCCACATAACGGAGTGAGCTCCTGTTATTGTCCCAGCTTCTGCCAACCTAGCAGTTCGAATCCCTAGTGCCACATAACAGAGTGAGCTCCTGTTACTTGTCTCAGCTTCTGCCAACCTAGCAGTTTGAATCCCTAGCGCCACGTAACGGAGTGAGCTCCTGTTTCTTGTCCCAGATTCTGTCAACCTAGCAGTTCGAAAGGATGTAAAAATGCAAGGAGAAAAACAAGGACCACCTTTGGTGGGAAGGTAACAGTGTTCCATATGCTTTTGGCCTCAGTCATGCCGGCCACATGACCACGGAGACCTCTTCGGACAGCACTGGCTCTTCGGCTTTGAAACAGTGATGAGCTCCGCCCCCTAGAGTCAGAAACGACTAGCACATATGTGCGAGGGGGGGGGGGAAGCCATAAATAGGAATAAGTTGCCAAACATCTGAATTTTGATCATGTGACCAGGGGATGCTGCAATGGTCATAAGTGAAAAAACTGTCATAATTCACTTTTTTTCAATGCCGTTGAAAAAAAACCTTGAATGGTTGTAAATCAAAAATTACCTGCATATTTTTTCTACAACTCTGGGCATATTTTATTTATTGGGCATAATCCAAATAACAATTGCTAATGCTCCAGGATATCTTAGCTTCTTCCAGGCTGCTGTCACACTGCAATTCCACGGAAGATCTCTTTTGGGTGTTCTCACTGTAAAAGGTAAGAGGTCAAAGGTTTAAAAAAAACCCCGTGGCCTCAGGCTATTCTTAAAGATGGAAATCTCCATTCTGCAAATCAGGACTGTCAATTCCTTGTGATGTTTGGCAAGAACCTTAATTGAGGTATTTTTATTTCATAGATAATGGACATTCCAATAGCTGCCTGTCAATTCCTCCTGAGGTTTCGCAAGAACCTGAATGGAGGTGTTTTGATTTTACAGAGAAGGGACATTCCAACCGCTGTCACTACAGGTTTTCACTGGAATCTTGCAAGGGACAGAATGAGATTTTGACAGTCTGTTTTTTTGACTCGGGCAGTAGAAACTTGGTGTACTTACTATTTTAAAAAGTTTAGATCCATAGCCAGGAGTAAAATTTGGCTCTTGGTGGTTCAAGGGGTGGGGGCTTTGGATTGACTAACTGGACTTTTTTGTCCTGGGTCAAGCAGGACATGAGAAAAAGAAACACAGAATTCTCATCTATGGCTTTTCTTTCTTACCCTTCCCCCTTGAAAGGGGAGGAGGTGATGTAACTGATGTGGAAAAAATTGCGGGAGGCCGATCTCTTGAGGCAAACAGAATGGGCTTTGCAGCCAAGCACTTAAGATAGCAACTGAACTAAGAATCATGCCAACTTGGGGTAGAGAGAGAGAGAGAGAGAGAGAGAGAAAGAGAGAAGGGGAAAAAAGGCATGGGCCATGCCAAGTTTGCTAATCTTGAAGTCTTTGTCCTTCGTGGGTTTCAGCTTTGGCATCAAGTCCAGCTGCGTTCTGGCCCATGGATTGCCATGGGTTTCCTTCTGGTACCATCAGCAACCTTGGCCCAGGGGTGTGATAGTGCTGAGGTCTATTTAGGCTGGCATTATGCCAGGCAGCCGAGGGGACGGTTTTAAAAACAAAAGGGAAGTGAGTTGATTGTGAGCTTGCCATGTCTGGTGGGACTGTAAATAATCTCACTGGAATGGAGAAAATCAACCAGTTTAAGGAGCTGGTTGCTCCCTAGGGCACCTCTTGAGTTTAGCTTCCTGGGTTGAAGGGTACTGGTCAGTGGTGAGTTCCAAGCGGTACGGCCTGGTATGGGCATACTGGTGGTAGTGGGAGCAGCGGCCACTGTACCAAAACGGTGGCTCAGAACGGTTGCAGGAACTGGGTATGTCTAGTTTGATAAAGAGAAGGACCAGGGGAGACATGATAGCAGTGTTCCGATATCTCAGAGGGTGCCACAAAGAAGAGGGAGTCAAGCTATTCTCCAAGGCATCTGGGGGAAGGACAAGAAGCAATGGGTGGAAACTAATCAAGGAGAGAAGCAACTTAGAACTAAGGATAAATTTCCTGACAGTTAGAACAATTAACCTCTGGAACAGCTTGCCTCCAGAAGTTGTGAATGCCCCAACCCTGGAAGTCTTTAAAAAGATGTTAGATAGCCATTTGTCTGAAATGGTATAAGGTTCCTGCCCACGCAGGGGGTTGGACTAGAAGACCTACAAGGTCCCCTCCAACTCTGCTATTGTATTGTATTGTATTGTATTTGGCCCACCCACTTGCCTGGTTCCTTACTGCTTTTTGATGCAAAGGAGCCAATTGCGCATGCATGCACAGTGTGCGCTGCCTGTGCGACCTCCACCGAGCAGCTGAGTGTCACTGGGCGGTGGCGTGTGCATGCATGTGCAGCACGCATGCCCGACAAGGACGCACAGCCCCGTTGCAGTGTACTGATTGAGACGGGATCCAGGACCCCCTGCTGGTACTGCTTGACTGGCCAACCGGGGTCTTTGCTGTGCTGATATGTATTACAGGTAGTCCTCGTTGGGTGACTTCCTTATCTAGCAACTGTTTGCAGTTATGAAAAGTAACTTTACGAACAATTGTTGCAGTTATGACTTTGCGGGTTTGTGAAGCAAAGGAAAGCTGAAGTCTGATCATCATAAGCCTTGTTGCATTTTCACTTACGACTGCTTGGCTTTAACAATCAAGTTTGCCAGTCCCAATCACGGTCATTAAATAAGGACCGTCTGTATGTGCTTCTCCTCTCCTCTCATCCGTTACAGTTTCCCCACACTTTCAGGTGTCTTGCTATGGCTTCCAATCGTGGGTTCACACATTGCTATGCTGGCTGGAGAATGCTGGGAGTTGAAGTCCACAAGTCTTAAAGTTGCCAAGTTTGGGAACCCCTGCCAGTAGGGGTTACTGATTGTAGTTCGTTATAGTTGTGTAATTGCATCGTTGTTGAAGTTGATTATAGATATAAGTATAGATTTATGTATTTGGGAACCTAATCAGTTGTGTCTTTTCCATTAAACACATCCAGGTCAAAAACCTGATTTACAATAGATCGTTTAGTGATCATTCAAACCATAACGGCATTGAAAAATGTGATTTAGAACCATTTTTCACGCTTATGACCAATGCAACATCCTTATGGTCGTGTGATCAAAATTTAGATCCTTGGCAACTGGTTCATATTTATGACGGTTGCAATGTCCTGGTGTCATATGAACAGCTTTTGCCACCTCCTGACAAGCAAAGTCAATGGGAAACACTTAATACACTTCATAACTACGCTACTAATTTAACAACTGCGTGGATTCTTAACAACCGTGGCTACAAAGGTGGTAAACCCTAACAACTAAAATTTTGGGCTCAGTTATGGTCATAAAGAGACGTGGTGGCACGGTGGCTAAGATCAGAAAGGTTCGAATCCCTAGCACTGTGTAACTGACTGAGCTCCTGTTACTTGTGCCAGCTTCTGCCCACCTAGCAGTTCAAAAGCACGTAAAAATTGCAAGTAGAAAAATAGGGGCCATCTTCGGTGGGAAGGTAACAGCGTTCCATGAGCCTTTGGCATTTAGTCATGCCAGCCACATGACCACAGAGACGTCTTCAGACAGCGCTAGCTCTTCGGCTTTGAAACGGACATGAGCACCGCCCCCTAGAGTCGGGAATTACCTGTACTTTTAACCATGTTACTAATTTAACAGCTGCAGGGATTCTTAACAACAGTGGTTCATAAACCCTAGCAACAAAAATTTGGGGTAAATCGAGGACTACCTGTAGTCATCAGTAAACCCATAGTCCAAAATTCACTTGCTTTGTATGAGCACAAAAGTTCAGAAGTGGTTTCCAAGTCAAAAGCCAGCTGATCTCTGATTAAAGCAACCGTTTTTGTCCTTTCTGCTCCGTCACTTTTCACTGCCTGCTCATGACTGAAGATGAATTTCTTTGGTTCAAGAAGAGAACCTTGGATGATCTTCGCAGATGGTCTCCATTTTAAGGAAATGGGGAAGCTGCTCTTCACGCTTCCTGCTGAGCTGTGGTTTGTGGAATAAGCCACAATGGCTGGGTTCACATAAATCTTAAGCCATAGCCTATAATTACAGACCACGGTGGTCAAATTCACAGGGCACAGCGAACCCTGAAGAGATTCATTACATGCTGGCTTTATCCAAACCAGAGGTTGAATTTTAAATTGGAAAAGGATCGTATTGTTCTTTGAATACAGAACTCCACCTCTGTCAGGTGGGAAGGCAGTCATCTCCTTGGTTGCTTAGAAGTGAAATTTGCTTTTATATTGTATTTGCATTTCACTTCTGAGATACTTGTGACATTGTACAGGTAGCCCTCAAGTTACAACCACAACCAAAATTTATGCTGTTAAGTGAGACATTTGTTAAGTGAATCTGGCTTCCCCATTGACTTTGTCAGAAGGGAGCAAAAGGGGATCGCATGGTCTCAGGACATTAATACAGTCTGTTCTGACCTAGATTTCCTGGTACATTAAAAAGCACATGTTTAGGTCCAAAAAAGCCTCTTTTGATTTCAAAGGCTGTGAATTATGTTCATTTGCAGCCAGTAATGAGTCCCAAATAGTCCTACAGTAGGCTGCCAAAGTCTTTCGGCACAAGGCTGATAAGCACCCATCTTTATCTTCTTTGAAAACGCTGCCAAAGACTTAATTGGTAATTAGCTTGGCAAGACCACACAGAGCAAAGAGTCAAACACAGAGCTTCAGAAGGTAAACTGACCAGCATGAACCAAGTTGCTTCCTGCAAAGGCTCATGTGCTTTTGCTCCTCCTTTATGTCCTATGGGAGGGGCCAATCACCTCCAAGCCTTACTCCTGAGTCGTCCCTTCTGTTTTAACTGTTCGTGCCTTTCGGAAGCTCTGTGCATGCGCACACTGGGAACAGGGGGAGCCTGTTCCTCTGCTTCACTGCTGTCTGACTCTGGAGGCTGCGGAGGCAGCACATAACTCCCAAATGACCCTGGCCCCTTCTCTGCCTCCAATGCAGAACCCTCATCCAAGCCTTCCCCAGACTCCAGGACTGGCCCATGCTCCTCCCCAACCTCCTTGCTGGCCACTGGTGGCCACAATACCATCATAAATAACAGTCAGTTGCCAAGCATCTGAATGTTGATCAACTGCTCATTGGGATTCTGTAATGGTCCTAGGCCCCTTGTTTTCAATGCTGTTGTAACTTTGAATGATCCCTAAATGAATTGTTGCAAGTTGGGGACTACCTAGATCAGGGGTCTCCAACCTTGCCAACTTGAAGACTTGTGGACTTCAACTCCCAGAGTTCCTTAGCTAGCAAAGCGAAGCTGGCCGAGGAACTCTGGGAGTTGAAGTCCACAAGTCTTCAAGTTGCCAAGGTTGGAGACCCCCTTACTAGAGATGGGTTCCTACAGGTTCAGGCCGGTTCAAGTGAACCGGTAGTAATTTGGTGGCTGGGGTCAGTGGAACCGGCAGCAACCCAGGCCTGCCACGCCCCCGAACCAGTTCTCCTACGGCGGTGCCATCTTGATTTCTGGTTCTGCGCATGCGCAGAACAATTTTCATTGCAGAAATGTAATTTTTTGTTCCTTTTTTTAAGGTTTTGCGTATGCGCAGACTTTTTAGGTGCAAATGCGCTTGGAGTGTGCATTTGGCATGTACGCGAACAAAGCCAGCGCGTGCGTGCAAAATGGTTTGTGCGACAAACCGGCAGTAATGGCGGGAGTAACCCAACCCTGCCCCTGCCCTAGATTTCATTTCTGTTTCTTTACATTTCATTTAGAGCCCGTCGCTTGCAGTGGTGGGTTTCTGCAGGCTCACACCTACTCGCGAGAGCCAGTTGGTGAAATTTAGAGAACCGGTGAGAGGGGGTTCCACCTGCGTACCTGGAAGTAAATCTGGCCCGCCGCTGCCAGTGACCCAACGGGAAGGAAAGGAAAGGAAAGGAAAAGGAAGAATTTATCATCACAATTGAGTCCAAAATTTTGGTTGCTAAGCAAGAGCGTTGTTAAATGAGTTTCACCACATTTTAAAAGGTGGCCACTCCCACCCTGTCACATGACTGCCAAGCCAAGCCCACAAAATAGGCCACACCTACAGAGTAGGTTCTAAAAAACGCTTGGCTGCTGTTTCTATGCCTCATGACCTTTGGCTGTACAAACCATGGCTTATAAGAGCTGCTGCATCCCTGAACATCTGGAAGGAGCCGCTTGCCTACCCTCCTAGCTCTTTAAAACACATGTGGATGTTTTAGCTGCGGCTGACTCACCAACACACGTGCCTCCCATTTTCTTGCTGAGGGTTGAATGTGTGAACAATTTTGATTGACAATAATTCCCCAGGATAAAGGAACTGATGACTGAAAAGCCTGTGGCCTTTTGGGTTGTGTGTGGTTAAAGCACACGGCTTGCTTTAAATGTTAAACTTAACCACCATGCACTGTTGTCATTCTTGAGAAGTACATATATTTATCTATCTGGAGAATGTGTCCTTAACCACAACGGGTCAGAGAATGGGCTGCGTGCCATATGATTTTTGGATGTCATCAGATGACAGATTACATTAATCAGGTTATGTTGATATATTTGGTTTCTTTTTTTTTCTTTTAGAAGGAAAAAAAAATCCTGCAGAAAATGACAGCCAAATGTTTTAAAGGGCTGATACAATTATGAAACGCCTTTTGGTTTCAACACAGGAATGTTTATATCTTAAGTGAACCTTGGATTAATTATTGGTAATGAAACTAAGGGCTGTTTATCTATTTGGTCATGCCTGCAAATACAGTGGCTTGGAATGTTAGACTATACATGGGTGTTCTCAAAGGAAGTATGAAATGCTGTCAATATTTCAGCTTTTTTTTTTAAAAGACTTTGGAGTAGTGCACAACTCCTGGCAAATTTATAGGCCGAGCCATGTTCTCTTGGCAGGGAATATTTGCTTGGTCACCTCCTGAGATGTTCTCTCCAACTTTCCAGTTGAGTTTGCAGCCCTGAGATTTCCATCCAAATATTAACCAGATCCAACCTGGCTTAGTTTTTTTTTTTTTGAAATTGGTTGGGTGTGGTTTGGATCCTGAGATTGCTGCCTGTTACAAGGTTTGTAATCTCAAAACTTCCACTTCCAATTGGAAACAATAGAAGGGTCTCCTGGAAATGTCCTGATAGATTTGAAAAAAAGATTCAAGCTTTTGTGTGCAAAAGTATTATTTAAAAGCAGGAAAATGCTGCCATTTCGACTGAGCTGCCTTACTGTCCACTTCAAATAAATGTTGCTTATAATGTGAGTTATAATGTCAACGGAGCTTTGGCTCAGTGGCTAAGACGATGAGCTTGTTGATCAGAAAGGTTGGCGGTTCGAGTCCTTAGCGCCGCGTAATGGAGTGAGCTCCTGTTATTTGTCCTGGCTTCTGCCAACCCAGCAGTTCGAAAGCATGTAAAAATGCAAGTAGAAAAACAAGAACCACCTTTGGTGGGAAAGGAACAGCGTTCAGTGCGCCTTCGGTGTTTAGTCATGCCGGCCACAAGACCATCGAGACATCTTCGGACAGCGCTGGCTCTTCGGCTTTGAAACAGAGATGAGCACCACCCACTAGAATCAGGAACGACTAGCACATAATATGCGAGGGGAATCTTTATAATGTGAGAAAGTTCAAATCTGCCGACCATAGAAACTCACATTCACATCAATCAGCATATAAATATGGAAGGGTTATTTAAGGTTTGTTTAAAAGAACAGCTGTGTTCATGAGGGGTGAATGAAACTGGTAGCATACCAAGGGTGATCCTAGCAGCTGTAGGGTATATTCACCCCAAATTGGAAAAGCATAATCCGAAACTAAGATAACGGGTGTTTAGAATTTTGTGTGTACTAACTTAAATGCGTAGACGTAACTGCATAGAAATACCATCTGTTTTAAAGACAGACCGGAACTAAAGGTTGGTAGCTTACCTTTAAACCAAATTGTCTAATCTGGTATTCTTCTACCTGGAAATAGTCTGTCTGTCTAGTGAATTCTAAGAACTGAACGTATGTCAAATAGAATGTAAGATTCTACCTGGGATGCCAACTGATGAGAAAATAATATATGGATTCTGGAGCGGGTCAGTCATCCAGGTCATCGTTGTCCCAAAGGTCCTTTTTCAAGAGGCAAGAAGGCTTTTTTTCCTTTCTTCTCATCTAAGAAGCTTTGGAACTGAAGAAGCTTCTTGGATGAGAAGCGAAACATCTTCAAGGAAAAACAAAGAAAGTCCACTTGCCTCTTGAAAAAGCTCTTTTGAGACAATAGATGGACTTGGTTTGTTCAAAAGTAGGTTTTTTTACAATTTTTTTTTTTAAACTCTGATTTAATCTAGCCTCTATTTCCGTGCTGGTGAACCTATGGCATGCGTGCCACAGGTGGCACATGGAGCCTTCTCTGTGGGCACGCGAGCCGTGTTTCGCATCATGGCTTCGCTGTAGAACTTCCAGCCTCAACCCCATGGGGACGTAAAGTTTGGACCCCTGCCAGGCTAAGCCATCTTTCATCATGAGGATGCCCTTGTTATGGTTGAGCCACGGTTCTGCCAGGAGGGCCATTTCATCGCTGTCATCAGCTTATCCTGGCTTTGGGTGGTGACTTGGGCCCAATCGTTCCTGGGTGGCCCTTTGGCGGCCAAAATCCGATAATCAATTTCCTAACGCCGTCTTCCCACTTCATCGTAGGCGTCCATTTGTCCAGCCCCAAGATTATTAATTCCAGCATCTTTGCAGCTCGTAGTGGTGGCCTATTTGTAACTTTACAAGTCCGGTCATTGGGGTGGCCAGTGTCCCCCCCCCCCCAATTAGCGTTCCATCTACCTGTTCAAACCGAATGGGATGGGCTAGAGCAGTGATGGTGAACCTTTTTTGACTCGTGTGCCAAAAGCGGGGGGAACGCAGAGGGGTCGTGCATGCTCGTGCCAAACCTATAATGCTATGTGCATGACCACAGTGCACATGTGCGCATGACCAGCGCTCCCCCCATTTTTGGTGTGCTTTTTCAACCTCCCTAGGCTCCAGGGGCTTTATAGGAGCATGTGGAGGGCGAAAACAGCCTCCCCCGCCCCCCCCAGGCCCTTCAGAGGCTTCAGGAGCTCCCCCGAAGCCTCAGGAGCATGAAAAACTGGCCCTATGGGCAAACCGGAAGTTCGGGAACAGACTTACAGTTTGCTTGTAGGGTCGTTTTTTGCCCTCCGGAGCCTTCAAGGAAGCCTCCTGAGGGCTCCTGAACTCTCCAGAGCAGGGGTCCCCAACCCCCGGGCCGCGGACCGGTGCCGGTCCGTGGCTGGATGGGAGCCGGGCTGCAGGGCTAGAGAGGAGGAGGAGGGAGGAGGAGGCAGCCCCCTGAGCACAGCGCGCGGGAGAACGCAGGCGCGGCTGTTCGCGCCGTTGGAGTGTGCCTCTTCCTCCACCCTCGTCGATGGAAGGATTCCTGGACGCCGCCGGACCGGCCACCGATTCCCTCCCCTGCTGGCATGCCGGCCACTCATTTTCTTCCAGGGACTGCGGAGGCTCTGCGGGCTGGGGAGGGAACTGGCGGGTTGCTCCGGCGGCGCACAGGAGTCCCTCCGTCGACGAGGGTGGAGGAAGAGCCCCCACCATCCTCCTGCGTTCTCCCGTGCGCTCTGTCCAATGGGCTGCCCCCCTCCCTCCTCCTCCTCTCCAGCCCGGCACCTATCCAGCCACGGAGCCTGAACGAGCGAACGAGCGACCAAGCGTGGCAGGCGGGATGAGGAGGCTGGGGGCGGGGGGACGGGACGACGATGACGACGACAGACACACATAGAGAGACAGAGGGATGGAGGGAGAGAAAGATAGACAGAGACACAGAAGGAGTGATTGATTGAATGAATGCAAGACAGACAGACACACGCACACACACACACACACACAGAGTGACAGAAATGGGCGGATGAAGGAGAGACACAAAGAGAGAAAGAAAGAAAAAAGTGGGAGAGAGAAAGACAGACAGAGAGAAAGAGACAGAAAGGAAAGAAAGAGACAGGAAAAGATACAGAAAGAGGGAAAGAGAAAGAAATAGAGAGAAAGGGAAAGAGAGAAAGAAAGAAATAGCGAGAGAAAAAAAGAGAGACAGAGACAAAGTAAGAGAAAGAAAGAGAGAGAGAGAAAGAAAGAAAGAACTTATGACCACAGTTGAGGCCAAAAGTTTGGTTACTAACCAAGATCATTGTTAAGTGAGTTTCACATTTTCAAAGTTGGCCACGCCCACCCAGTCACATGACTGCTGAGCCCCTCAGCCGGTCCGCAGAATTTTCTTTAAAATGAAACCGGTCCCTGGTGAAAAAAAGGTTGGGGACCCCTGCTCCAGAGGGCTAAAAACCAGCCCTACAAGCAAACCGGAAGTCCATGCCTGAACTTCCGGTTTGCCCGTACGCTGGTTTTTCACGCTCCCGAGGCTTCAGGGAAGCTCCTGAAACTTCCGGAGGGCAAAAAATGGCCTCAAAAGAAGGCCAAAGTGAGCTGGCCAGCGCGCACATGCATGCTGGCCAGCTGACAGGGCAACACCTCACGTGCCCTGACAATTGGCTCCGCGTACCACCTGTGGCATGCGTGCCATAGGTTTGCCATCACGGGGCTAGGGGCCTTGTGCGTCTGCCTACTTGCCTTTATCTTCTCCACCCATGTTTACAATACAATAGCAGAGTTGGAAGAGAGCTTGGAGGTCATCTAGTCCAACTCCCTGCGTAGGCAGGAAACCCCATACCATTTCAGACAAATGGCTATCCAACATCTTGTTAAAGAATTGCAGTGTTGGAGCATTCACAACTTCTGGAGACAAGCTGTTCCTCTGATTAATTGCTCTAACTGTCAGGAAATTTCTCCTCAGTTCTAAGTTGCTTCTCTCCTTGATTAGTTTCCACCCATTGCTTCTTGTTCTGTCCTCAGGTGCTTTGGAGAATAGCTTGACTCCCTCTTCTTTGTGGCAACAGCCCTTTCAACCCCCCAGCTAAGGTCCACCATGCATGCGTGTGTACCTCCCATCAGCCAACTGATTTTCAGGTATCTGCCACGCACAGAGAGGTGCGCTCCCATGCACGGGGGTGTGTGGTTGCACGGGGGGCATCGCACTATGGGTGCGGGCATGCGCACACTGCCGCATGCATGTTCGCACTTTCTGCCCGCAAGGACAAAAACGTTAGCCATCCCTGCTCTATTGGGTTTTCAAAGTGGATCTCGAGTCGTGTTTTCCTCCATGGAGGTGTTGATGGAATAACATGTTTTCAAGCGCAGGTCTCAGCAGAACGTTTGCAAGGTCGTTCAATGTGTTTCTGTGTTCAGCAGGCTGGGTATTCAGTAAGGAGACCTGTTTTAAGAGTAAGTGCATGGACATCTGTTTTGTTTTAGGAGAAGAATGGAGGAAGGAGCGTTCAGGGAGGAAATCTTGCCAGAAACGAAGAAACTTAAGTTGCTTTTGTGTGTAATTATTTTCCACCAGTTGACAGAGCCTGCTGTTTTCTTTTCAATTACTAATCTCCTGTGGGATTTGTAGAACATTTATATAAAGGGCAAGACATACATAAAAGCAAATGGGATGTCTCATATATTTAGGCTTGAAATATGTGTTCAGGTCAGTGTAAGATTCTAACCTGTTTCATCTTAATTTCCTTCTTTTCATTTCTCATGATGGAAGATCAGTTCTTGATATGGCCGGTTAGAAAGATGCTTGGGCTGCAAAAGTTATGGGAAGCTGAGATAACAGAATAACAGAATTGGAAGGGGCCTTGTAGGTCATCTAGTCCAGCCCCCTGCCCAAGCAGGAAACCCTACACCATTTCTGACAGTTGGCAGTCCAGTCTCTTCTTGAAAGCCTCCCGTGACGAAGCACCCATAACTTCTGATCATAGAGCCAAGGTCTCCAAACCTCAGTTTGACCTGGACCAGATTGATCGACTGCAAGGAATGATGGGAGATGTAGTCTGGAGCCTTATAGATTCAATCCTAGGATTGTAGACTCTTGGACAGTGGTGAAATTCAATTTGTTTTACTACCGGTTCTGTGGGCGTGGCTTGGTGGGCGTGGCAGGGGAAGGATACTGCAAAATCCCCATTCCCTCCCCTCTCCAGGGGAAGGATACTGTAAAATCTCCAAGTTGTGTCCGACCCTTCGTGACCCCATGGACAATGTTCCTCCAGGCCTTCCTGTCCTCTACCATCCTCTGGAGTCCATTGAAGCTCACGCCGACTGCTTCGGTGACTCCATCCAGCCACCTCCTTCTCTGCAGTCCCCTTCTTCTTTTGCCCTCCATCGTTCCCAGCATTAGGCTCTTCTCCAGGGAGTCCTTCCTTCTCATTGGTCTCCATGGCAAGGTCTCTCATTGCCCTCCATGGCAAGGGACCTGGTTACCTGCAAGACCGCCTCCTGCTGCCAAATACCTCCCACCAACCAGTTCGCTCCCACAGAGAGGGCCTCCTCAGGGTGCCGTCGGCCAGACAATGTCGGCTGGCGACCCCCAGGGGAAGAGCCTTCTCTGTGGCAGCTCCTGCCCTCTGGAATGACCTCCCCCCTGAATTACGCACGATCACAGACTTACGTCTCTTCTGTCGGGCCCTGAAGACACATCTATTTTGTGCAGCCGGCCTCGCATAGTCTTTTAATTGGGTTTTAGCATTGGGTATTATAATTAAGAGGCCAAACCATTTAATATTTATTAATCTGCTATTTTAATTTTTGTATCTCTTCTTTTTATTGTGGCTGTTCACCGCCTGAGTCCCGAGAGGGAGAAGGGCGGTATACAAATTAAATAAAACTAAACTAAACTAAACTCATTGGGTGGCCAAAGTCTTTTAGTTTCCTCTTCTGAAGAGGATTTCCTCTTCAGAAGGATCTGGCCTTCTGAAGAGCAGTCAGGGTTGATCTCTTCTAGGACTGACTGGTTGGATGGCCTTGCAGTCCAAGGGACTCAATGCAGGAGTCTTCTCCAGCACCAGAGTCCAAAGGCCTCCATTCTTCGGTGCTCAGCCTTCCTTATGGTCTTTCTTATGACACAGTGTAGTGTTCCAAAAACGAAGTTCTTTGAAAGTTCTGTACAGATAGTCTTCCAATTATGACCACAATTGGGGACCACAATTCCTATTGCTAAGTAAGGTAATTGTTTAATGAGCCGTGCCTGATTTAATGACCTTTTTTTGCCATGGTGGTTAAACGAAGTGCTTCATTAAGTGAATCACATGGTTGCTAAACGAATCTGGCTCCCCAAATCCGACTTTGCTTGTTAGACATCGGCTGGGAAGGATGAAAATGGTGATCATGTGCCTTTGGGACACTGCAACCATGATAAATACATATCAGTGGCCAAGTGCATGAATTTGATCACAAGTATACAGTGACTCTTGTAAATGTGAGGACTGGCTGGAAGTCACTTTTTTCAGTATTATTGTAACTTGAATGGTCACGAGATGAATCATTGTGACGTTGAGCCTTTATTGATTAGCCCTCAGGTCATCTCAAAGTGCAAAGATCCAGAAACGAATTATTACTAAAAATTTAATAAAAGCAATTTAAAATGGAATTGAAGGCCAAGGACTATCTGATCCATAAATGGTAGCCTATAAGTGGAACAAAAACAAGGCTTACAACCCTAATGGAGCCCGACATTTCTGTTGCTAAGTGAGACAGTTGTTCAGTGGGGTTTGCCCCACTCTCTGACCTTTCTTGCCCCCGTGGTTAAGCGAATCCCTGCAGTTGTTTAGTGAGTAACACGGCTGTTACGTGGATCATTGACTTGGCTTCTCAGAAAGTCACAAAAGGCGACACTGCAACGGTCATAAATATGAACCAGGTGCCAAGCATCCAGATGTGGATCACGTGGTCATGGGAATGCTGGGTGAAAAAACAACCATACGTCGCTTTTTTCAGTGCCGAATGCTCAGCAAAGGAAGGGCCATAAGTCAAGGCTACCTGTGCATCTACAAGCATGCAAGCGCAGGATTCCAGATTCTGGAGCAGATCCCACCTCAGGTGTGACCTACGTGAGGAACAGGAGTGGGGGAAAGCATCTCCTTGGGAACTGGGGTAGGACAGGGCGTAGAACCCTGTAGCATCTGCAGTGGGCACATCTCCTCTTATTTTATCTCTGGGGCTCTGATGATGCCAAGGCAGAGAAGACCTTGCACAACTTCTTCCCTTTCCTCTCAGGTGGGGAGATGTCGGAGGGTGGCGGTTAGATGGAGATTTGCACATTGGGAAGGGAAATTGTACAGGCTGCATCTTGTAAGGGTGTGACTTTTGAACAGGGAGGCGAAAAGAGAGGCATTCATTCTTCCACACTCCCTGCACAGTCGGAGCGCGCTGAACACAACCGCATTTCGTATCCTCTTAGGCTACGTCGGCCTTCCAAGGATCCTAATTATTTCGTCGCTCTGGGCTCCTTTGGCAGAGTGTGCGTTGTTTGATCTTCGCCAGCGCATTTGTAGCGTCTAGCAAAAGGGATCCCCAACCTTTCCAGGTTTGCAGACCGGGACCGGCGAGGGAGAGGAAATATAATACAATACAATACAATACAATAGCAGAGTTGGAAGGGACCTTGTAGGTCTTCTAGTCCAACCCCCTGCGTGGGCAGGAACCTTATACCATTTCAGACAAATGGCTATCCAACATCTTCTTAAAGACTTCCAGGGTTGGGGTATAGTTCCCTGTGAGTGGCAGGCAGGGGTGCACGCACACAGCTCCATTTGCACGAGCGGGCGGGTACTCGCACAAGGGCATGAAGCGGCATTGGCTGGTGAGAATGGAGCTTCACGCATACGTGGCCACCGCTTGTGCCAAGGAAGCTGTGCGCAGGTGCTCAGTTGACACTTGCATGGCCCAGTTTTGAATGGGCTGCAGCCTGGGGGGGGGGGGGTCAGAGACCCCTGGTTTAGTGTATTAAAAAGTCCCTCCCCGCTTTGGTTTCCTGAGCAAGAGATAGAAATGGGATAAAAATAGAGGTGGGATTCAGCAGGTTCTGACCAGTTCTGGAGAACCGGTAGCAAATACTTTTTTTTCTGAGATTTTTTTTTATTCTCTTACATACCATTTTAAGTATACATTCACATAATGGTTATTCTTCGTCACATTTGTCATTCTTATACATTTATTATTTCATTTAATAGGTTATAATATACAATTTGGGTTGCTTTGTTTACCATCCTTTCCTCCTGTTGTAACACCACTTTATTTTCCCTTTCTTTTCTCCCTCCCTCCCTTCTCTACTTTCCTCCTTACTTTTCTCCTTCCCCTTTCTTCTTCCCTTCCCTTTCTCCTACTCCTCCTATTCCTCTTCCCCTCCCTACCTTCTCTTTCTCTCCCTTCCATCCTCCTGCCCTTCCCTCTTTCTTCTTTCCCCCATCTTCCTTTCATTCTCTCCTCCTCTCTCCCTTTCTTTTCTATTATTGTAGGTGTCTCTTTCAGGTCTCAGTTTATGTTTCCTTGGGATGGCATTTCCGCCAACCCAAATATAATTTAATATCATTTCTTATTCCCTTACCTTCACTAACCTATCCTAAGTATATTCCCACACACACACCAGTAGCAGAAACTTTGAGTAGTTCAGAAAACCTTTAAATACCACCTCTGGCTGGCCATGCCCCCATCTCTTCTCTGCCTCCCGAGTCCCAGCTGATCGGGAGGGAATGGGGATTTTGCAGTATCCTTCCCCTGCCACGCCCACCAAGCCACACCCACAGCAGTAAAAAGTAGTTTAAAAAATCGAATCCCACCACTGGATGAAAACCTCCTTCCTAAACCATCCTCAGAGCTTGTCTCTTGCTGCAAACCACTATGAGATGTTCTGAAAGGACTCCGGTGGTTAATTGATGACTTTCTGCTTGCATTTTTTTTTCTAGTTCCTAGAAAGAGACTCATAAGATTTATTCTTGGGAGTGAAAGATTTCCCAAGGGACTTCACTTTTTAAAAAAAAATGCTTTAAAAAGTGAACTATAGGTTGGCCACGCCCACCCAGTCACATGACCCCACCACCAAGTCACACCTACAGAACCAGTGGGCCAGTGGTGGGTTTCTGCAGGTTCTTACCTACTCGCAAGAGCCGGTTGGTGAAATTTAGAGAACCGGTGAGAGGGGGTTCCACCGGCGTACCTGGAAGTAAATCTGGCCCGCCGCTGCCAGTGACCGAACGGGAAGGAAAGGAAAGGAAAGGAAGGAAGGTAGGAAAGAAAGAAAGAAAGAAAGAAAGAAAGAAAGAAAGAAAGAAAGAAAGAAAGAAAGAAAGAAAGAAAGAATTTATCATCACAATTGAGTCCAAAATTTTGGTTGCTAAGCAAGAGCGTTGTTAAATGAGTTTCGCTACATTTTAAAAGGTGGCCACTCCCACCCTGTCACATGACTGCCAAGCCAAACCCCCAAAATAGGCCACACCTACAGAGTAGGTTCTAAAAAATTTGAAACCCACCACTGCAGTGGGCCAAAAAATATAAATGGATTTCACCACTGTGGCAAACCTCTTCACCACCCTGTGGAGCTGGGCAGCTCTGCAAACAGGAAAGCTTGTTTTGTAGAATTGGACGTTGGAATTGGAAGCCTTTCGGTTCCTTCGACCCATCCGCCGGTTTCAAAAAAAAACATCAGGATCGTCCTCCACTCTACTTGCAAAAGGTGTGGGGGGGGGGGGGGCGGAGAAAAAAGAAAGGAAAAAGGATCCTCAACCCAGCAAGTTTGAACAGATCGCTCATTGTACGGACTTCAAAGGACAGAGCCTTCTGGAGATGCAAAGGAACCTCGGCTTCGTAATTTAACCTTTTCAGAAACGATGCTGGTTCGAAGAATTTCCACTCACAAGATACGCCGGGGTTTGGCTTTGTTTCTCTGAGAAGAAAGCATGGCTGCTTTGTTGGCAGATTAGAGAGAAGAGAACAGGGTGATGTAGAAATAGCAGCAGCCACCCACGGAGCCTTATGCTCACATTCTGTTCACAGAGCATGGTGTGCCCATGTGCAAGGGTTCCCGTCGTTTCAAAGGAGTGAAACTGGTGTCTTTCTCATTTGCCCTGGGTGTGAAGCTTCTCTTCTTTCCAGATAAGTTTTTGATCCAAAGGAGAAGGAGAATGACATCTCCGTCTTGAGCGGCTGCTTTTCTCATCTCTTCTTGGAAGTCTCAAGTGAGGAAGCTCCCACCACTTCCGAAGGCAACTTCTGTTCCATGGGTTGATGGTTCTCCCTATCAGAAAGTTCCTCCTTGTTTCTCGGTTGAATCTCTCCTTGGTCAGTTTCCATCCATTCTTCCTTGTCTGGCCTTCAGGTGCCTTGGAAAATAGCTTGACCCCCCCCCCCCTTCCTCTCTGTGGCAGTCCTTGAAATATTGGAAGACTGCTCTAATGTCTCTTCTGGTCCTTCTCTTCACTAGACTAGCCATGCCCAGTTCCTGCAACCGTTCATCATATGTTTTAACCTCCAGTCCCCTCATCATCCTGGTTGCTCTTCTCTGCACATTTTTCTAGAGCCTCAACATCTTTTTTTAATAGTGTGGTGACCAAAACTGGATGCAATACTCTAGATGTGGTCTTACTAGGGCTTTAAAGAGTGGTATTAGTACCTCCCTTGATCTTGATTCTATTTCTCTGTTAATGCAATTTAGGATTGCATTGGCTTTTTTGGCTGCCGCTGCACACTGCTGGCTCCTGTTTAGCTGGTTGTCCCCTAAGACTCCCAAGATCCTTCTCACAGTCACTGTTTCTGGAGAACTGCTGGTTTAAAGAGAGCCTTGCACACAGATTTGGAAAGAAGCACTGATGACATTGCCCAGTTTGGGTAATGGAACATTTGCAAGAAAACAACCAAGCTCAGAGAACACCTCGGATTTGGAAATGCTGCTTTCCCCTACCACCCTAGTTTAAGCCAGCTAAGCCAAGTGGCCCAGTATGTGCAGGGAGAAACCATCAAGTCACAGAGGAGCTGAGATTCTTGTTTATGAATTTGGTCTCCTCGGGCTAAAATGGGCAGTAGTTATGATTGTGTGCATCTACTTCTTGTTCAGCCTGAATGGTGTGTCGATTTGCTTCGGTCTTTTTACAGTTGTTCAATAGCTGTTTCTCCTTTTCACCCGCGTGTCTTTCAATCTTTTAAAGTTTTCTGGCAAGTTCATGTCTGAGCAGGTAGGAAATTGTCTGCATTGCCTTTGACCTGGTTCTCAGCCAAAAAAAACCCACTGCAGGTGTTGAGATTCCTTTGAGCCTGATTGCGGCCTCCTCCTCCTCCTCCTTTTCATTTTCCTTCTCCTCCTCCTCCTCCTTCTGTTCTCCTCCTCCTTCTCCTCCTCCTGCTTCTCCTCCTCCTTCTGCTTCTCCTCCTCCTCCTTTTCCTCCTCTGCTTCTCCTCCTTCTCCTCCTCCTTTTCCTCCTCCTCCTTTTCCTTCTCCTCCTGTTTCTCCTCCTTCTCCTCCTTCTGCTTCTCCTCCTCCTCCTCTGCTTCTCCTCCTTCTCCTCCTCCTTTTCCTCCTCCTCCTCCTCCTCCTCCTCCTCCTCCTCCTCCTTTTCCTTCTCCTTCTGTTTATCCTCCTTCTCTTCCTCCTCCTCCTTCTCCTTCTGCTTCTCCTCCTTCTTTTCCTTCTCCTTCTCTTCCTCCCCTTCTCCTTTTCCTCCTTCTCCTCCTGCTTCTCCTCCTTCTCCTTCTCTTCCTCCTCCTTCTGCTTCTTCCTCCTTCTCCTTCTGCTTCTCCTCCTCTTATTTCTGCCTTCTCTCTTCCTTCTTCATCGTCTCTTGTTTTTACTTTCTGTTAAGAGTGAAACCAAACCACAAAGATCCAATTCTCTCACAGTACGGTGCAAACGAAAGAAGTTAGCTTGGTTTCCTTCACATGTTTCTCATTAGTTTGAAACATTTCCTCGGCCTTTGGAGTGAGAGAGTCACAGGCCAAAAGCCTCAGAAGGGCATAGGTTTTGTCTCCTTGCGCTGCATGGTGGAGTCATATTCATGGGAGAGGGAGCAAAGTGCATGAATGAATCTGCCTGTGCTTCAGCTTCGTTTTAGATGTTCTTCTTTCTTGTCATCTCCCCTTCCTTCCTTGGCGACTCTTCTAACAAACTGGACGGTTTTAAGCAGAATAGTCCCCTTTGGCTGATTCCTGCAATACAAGTGTGAGCACAGACAGCAGTTCTAGCTTCTTTCTGTGGTCCCAGAAGAGCCTTTGGATTGTAGCATTATGTTTTGGCTTCCTTTAAATCAGCATGTTTTTAAAAACTGTAAAATCCACAATATTGTTTCCCATTTTCTTAATACAAAGAGCGCAGTGGCTGAATGGCTCCCACAGGAATCCACAAGTCTCACACGATTTTGATTTTAACAGCTAAGATCTGTGTTTTCCAAAACCTAAAGAAAGGCTCTGTTGAGTTTGATTCCTGGTGACCTCTTGGACCATCTCCATGTTGTTCAGCGGAGCTTGCATTTGTTATAAAACCTCTTTTTCTGTTGCTTAAAATGCTGAACTATTCTACCCCCCAGCCAAGTAAAGATTGATCCTTGTTCGGTTGAAGAAAAGCTAGATAAACGGAAGCCTTTTCGCCATTTTTGCAGAAAAGTACACTTAATAACCAATTAATATTTGGTGTGGGTAGAATGAACACTTGGATTTAATGAAAAGAAGGACTAGGGGAGACATGATAACAGTCTTCTGATATCTCAAGGGTTGCCACAAAGAAGAGGGAGTCAAACTATTCTCCAAAGCACCTGAGGGCAGAACAAGAAGCAATGAGTGGAAACTAATCAAGGAGAGAAGCAACTTAGAACTGAGGAGAAATTTCCTAACAGTGAGAACAATTAATCAGTGGAACAGAAGTTGCCTCCAGAAGTTGTGAATGCCCCAACACTGGAAGTCTTTAAGAAGATGTTGGATAGCCATTTGTCTGAAATGGTATAGGGCTTTCTGCCTAGGCAGGGGGTTGGACTAGAAGACCTCCAAGGTCCCTTCCAACGCTGCTATTGTATTGTATTGCATTGTATATCTTCAGTATGGTACTGTGCCCGCCATCCTGGGCCCAACGGTTGGGAAGCCAGGCTCTGCCTGTCACAAGCCAGGACAAAGGGTGAGTGATGGAGGAGTAACACCTCCTTAAAAAATTTTTGGTCCAGCTGGCCCGGCTGGGAGCACCTCATAAGGGCCCCTTTCCAGGGTTACAGGAGAAGACGGTCCAGGGTTTCGAAGGCAGAAGAGGGCTCTATGACCCAATGGCAGATCAAGGGACAGAACCATCTTCTAGAAGGGAAACTCCGATGACAATCCTCCACTGCCTTGTGGCTCTATCCACTCCTGGAAAAGGCTTCAGATGTCAACCTCCAGGCAAAATCCGGAGCCGGAGTCCCGAAAGCAGTTCGTGACTGTATATAACCACCTTCTGGGAACTCCTGCGACGTAGCTGCAACCCATCGTATGGGCTTTGCCGTTCCATTGGACTATTTCAGCCACGTGGAGAGGGGGGATCTGCTCCTTGGGTAACAGTCTATCCTCCATATTAACCTACCCAGGCCTCATGCTCTGGAGAGGACCCTCCAGCTTTGACCTCTTCCCAGAGCACGATTCCATCGTCTTTGGAGACTGAAGGATGCCAAGGGTACAAGAAGGAATGGGACAACTCTTGACAGCCAACTCACTGCAGGAGAATTTAACAATTTCATTATCTAAAATAAATGAAAAATTATCTTAATTTTGGCCATTCACATTTCATTTTGCCCCCCATTTTTTGCCTCCTTTCTTTTAACGATTCTATTCCACCATTTCTTTGAATATTAGTATAAGTCTTGTCCTGCAACGAGTTGGTTGTGGCAAGTTGGCCACAACAAATCATCATAGACCTGTGCCATATGTCAGGAGAAGAAGGAAGTGGTAAATTACCCACAGCTTGCAAAAACTACAACCTGGGTCCAAAGAGGATTCTTGCCACTTTGCTATTGAAGATGGGGGTTTAACGGTGGTGGCCAAGACGACCCTGTTTAGGACTAACTGCTTGGTTGAAAACCGAGATTAACTCTTGGCCTGTGTCATTTTTCATGGCAATAATATGGAAATTGTTTGCAGCTCAGTCTGGCCTATAGTCCCTGGAGGTTTGGCCTGCTAAGTTTCCTGTGCTAACAGGGTTGGCTAGATGCTACCACTTGGCTAAGGCTTCAAATCCAAGGGAGATTAGCCGGCTCCACCAATCCTTCAAAGATAAAACTCCTGGATGTGGCAATCTGCCAGTCATGTCATCTTCCTGCAGGCCAGGAATGCAAGTTAGTAAGTTGCTGCATGCATCGATTGGGAAAACCCATTCAACTAAAGAGAGGAGAGCTAACCGATATTGGGTCACAGAACATCTCTTTGGAAGCTTTTGTCTGTCTCCTTGGTTAGTCTCCAATTTTATCTCAGGAAGGTACACAGTATTGTACGTTGCTGTAATCTGCTGAGGATAATCTGAGGATTCTGATAAAGGAAATCCCGATTTAAAGGAGACAATACAGCAAGAGGAAGGAGGAGGAAGCAGACAGATAAGGCAGAGGGGCAACTCCAGACAATAAAAGTAGATCTTTCCTGGAAAAAAGGACTCAGCTGACCATCAGGAGAACTTTAAGGTTGCAAACTCACGCTTGCATTTCTGGGAAATGGCCCCAATGAATTCTGTAGGATGTATTCAAGGGAGATGAGGGCTGATATGTATTGTGTATCAGCCCCTGAGTTGATTAATTTTTAACAAGGGATTGGGGGATTGGAAAAAAGACCATCAAACAATGTGGCCACATTTGTTAAAATTCAGATTGTAACATCAGTTTACAAGCCTCTTATATATTTTGCTAATAAACTTAATATTGACATAATACTGATATTTAAGTACTATAGCAGTTACTTTACTTTTTTCTTCTATTAATTAGCTTGGTGTGTCTGTCTGTCTGTCTGTCTGTCTGTCTGTCTGTCTGTCTGTCTGTCTATCTATCTATCTATCTATCTATCTATCTATCTATCTATCTATCTATCTATCTATCTATCTATCTATCTATCATCTACCGTATTTATTCGAGTATAACGCGCACACGTGTATAACGCGCACCCCCTAATTTTCGATTAAAAATCGGTATAAAATTTTGTTTCACTTTTTCTCTGCTCAGACCAAGCATTGTAAGTGACAAACGTTGTTGAACACGTGCGGCCATGATAAAAACGCACCCTCGTTTATAACGCGCACCCAAACTTTGAGTTCTTTTTTTGGTAGAAAATTTTGCGCGTTATACTCGAATAAATACGGTATCTATCCATGTTTCTGTCGCCCATCTGTCCCTCAGTCCGTCTATCTATCTATCTATCTATCTATCTATCTATCTATCTATCTATCTATCTATCTATCTATCTATCTATCTATCTATCGAATAGAGCTGGAAGGAAGCTTAGAGGTCTTCTAGTCCAGTAGGAACCCACCATTGGTGAGAACCGGATCCAAATTTCAGAGATCTTTCTCCCTGTCTTTGTCTGATGCTGGCCTGGGATCCTCCTTCAGGATTCGAACTGACATGATCTTGGTCACAGGCCCTCGGTTTCATTCTGGACCTCTGTCTGCCGGGCTTCCTTAATTAGCCAGTACGGGGAAGGCTGATCGATAAACTGAGCTGCCGAAATGTAAAGGCCTCTTAAAGATCACTACCGCCGTATGTAGGAATGCAATGAATGGGGCACCTTGTTAAGTTGCTGGGCTTTGAGTGAGTCCTTTCATCATCTCCTTTTGAAGACATTGATGGAAACCCCCTTTCTATACAGCAGGAGTGGATTTAGACTTAATGTCATTCCCGGTTGGAGCAAAATAGCTTCCTTTTGAAGTGAGTGGCGAGTTAATATGTGTACAGAGAGAGAGAGAGAGAGAGAGAGAGAGAGAGAGAGAGAGAGAGAGAGAGAGAGAGAGAGAGAGAGAGAGAGAGAGGTCTTAAGGGCCTCCTTTGTAAGATGTCGAGCGAGGAATTACTTTTGACCTTCTTCCTGATCGGAAGAAGGGCTCAAACCCCCTTTGACTGCTGAATGCCGAATATAAAGCACTCATTTTACCCCCTCCAAAAATGTCCTTAATTGTTTCATTGAAAAGGATCGGCTGAATAAATCGGGTGGGCTCACGGGATAAGGCCTTCTGTAAATATTTGAGGGGAAATTCGGTGGATAAAAACTGCACAAGTTCAGGCCAGGGAATTTGACACTGTTGGATGAATTTCCCCCACCCGCCACTCTGCCCCTATTCCCACTCGCCCATCTCAAAGGCTTCTGATAACAATCATTGTATAATCATGTTAGAGACGTACTAAATTAAATCAACTCTTTTTCCTTTGGTGGCGGGTAGCTTTGCTAATCCCATCCCTGCCGTTCCGTAAGTGGAAGGTTACAATGGGAAGAAAACACAGTCGCAACCTGATGGGCTTCCTGCCCGATTAACGGGAACATGTGATACTTCTCTCCTTCCCGTTGCCTTCCCTTTTCATGTATAAGTCTTTCTTTCTTTCTTTCTTTCTTTCTTTCTTTCTTTCTTTCTTTCTTTCTTTCTTTCTTTCTTTCTTTCTCTTTCTTTCTTTCTCCCTGATTAAAGGCAGGCGGCTAGGCTTTTCTGCCACCTTGCCCAGGCCAATGATTATTACATCTTGATGACTCAGGAGGATAAAAGTGCAAATAAATACTTGCGTTTTCCAAAATTAACCTTCCAACTCTACTTGCAGGCATCACTTATCTGTTATGCGTAATGGAAATTCTCCAATCACTAAGGAGGGCTTCACTTTTTTTTTTTTTGAATGGATATTTTTATTTTATTTTCGATTTTCAAAGTAAATAACAACATATATACTGTTACATAGCCAACATCGTATTATATTATTAAATGTTTACATCATTCCATTTTACCATCATTTCATTTTACCATCAACACCCAGAAAACTCCCAGAGGGCTCTTCTGCTCTCCATACACCATATTTGTGCCTTATCCATCATTTTCTTTCCCCTTTCTCCTCCTCCTCCCTACCTCCTTTCTTCCCTCTAACGCCCTCCCCTTCTCTACTTCCCCTTCTTCTCTCCTTCTCCTCTCTCCCCTTTCCACTCCTCCTTTCTCTTCTCCTCTTCTCCTCTTCCCCCTCTTTGCCAAGGAGGGCTTCACTTGATTGCACCTACTAGACCCACACAAATTAAAGGACCTTCTTAGGAATTTCCCTGTACTGGGGTGGGTGGGGATGGTACCATCAAAATATTCTTCCACCCGATGCTTCTGCTCAGAAGCAGATGCATTTTAAATATCATGAGTGTATGAGTGTAATTCAAGAGAGTAGATCATTAGTTTTTTTTAAGGGTTTAGTACGTAGGACAACTGACTGCAGCCTATTGGGCCAGGGAGAAGTTGGTCCATCAACAATCGTGGATTTGTCTGATGATATGCAAAATGTTTAAAGGAAAACAGCTGGGCCAGGCAAGCTGCCATGGCCCCATACTTGCTTGTTGCAGCTTAAGAGTTGTCCAAACATTGCTGCTTTCATTTCTAGATTATGATAAACCCCAAACTGTGTGTATGTACTGGGTCTCATTAAGCTACAGGTGCTCTGTAAACACCTCTATAATGTAGTCATTTCCTTCGCAAATCAGAAGTTTTGCAAGAGGGGGAAATGTTCCATGTCGTTAACCTAGCTGTTTCCCCAGAACTGTGCAGTGGTTATGGTGCAATATTGCAGGCTAACTCTGCCCACCGCCTGGAGCTTGATCTTGATGGGGTTCAAGGTCGACTTAGTCTTCCATCTTGACGTGGTTGGTAAAATGAGGAGCCAGATTGGGGGTGGGGGTAATATAATGACTTTGTAAACTGCTTAGAGAGGGCTGCAAAGCTCTATATGGTGGTAGAGGTTCCCCTCGCACATATCTGCTAGTCGTTCCCGACTCTAGGGGGTGATGCTCATCTCTTTTTCAAAGCTGAAGAGCCAGCGCTGTCCAAAGATGTCACTGTGGTCATGTATCCGGCATGACTCAACACTGAAGGCACACGGAACGCTGTTACCTTCCCATCAAAGGGGGTTCCTATTTTTCTACTTGCATTTTTTACATGCTTTCGAACTGCTAGGTTGGCAGAAGCTGGGACAAGTAACGGGACCTCACTCCGTGATGTGGTGCTAGGGATTCGAACCGCCAAACTGCCGACCTTTCTGATCGACAAGCTCAGCGTCTTAGCCCCTGAGCCACCTTATGGGGTGGAATGTAAGCCTAAATGCTATTGCTATAATGAGTCAACTGCCCCGTTGTGGTAGCCAGCACAGCAACTCTAGTTCATGCCATTGACAACTGAAGTTTCAGTAGATCTGAAAGAGGTCTAGAGTGAAGGAAGACCATTTGAACCAAAATGCTCTGAGAAACAATGGCTGAAGTTTGAAAGCCGACAAGGAAAGAAAGAGATGTGATCTCACTGGAAAGTTGAGGACAATTTTTGGCCCTGAATATAACTGCCAGTTTGCTGATTCTAAATTTGGCTAACCCCAATTACAATAGTCCTTTGTCTAGCTCAGGGGTGTCCAAACTTGGGAACTTTAAGACTTGTGGACTTCAACTCCCAGAAATCCCTAGCCAGCATAGCTTAAAGTCTTAAAGTTCTCAAGTTTGGACACCCCTGGTCTAGCTGAAGGAGTTGGGCTAACACACTTCCCAGTCTTTGGAGAGGTGGTGGCAACCAGAAGGCAAAGGTTTAAGTTCATTCAACCAGAGGTTGGAAATCTAAGCTTTTCGCAATATTCCAGATCTACATCTTGCTAGCTTCTTTCCCAGCACCTTAGGAAATATATGGCCAAGTACTTCCATCACATGAAACATTTCATAAGTTGCCTGTCCTACTTTGGAGTTTGTGAGACAAGTCATCCATCTGTCTAGTCTCCAGGATTCCACTAGGTTCAAAGGAACACGAAGGAGTAGAGAAAGGGTGTGGTTGCCTCAAGCTAGGTTTTGACTTTGATCTGCTACTGGAATCAACTCTTGCTTGTTGCCAACCTATTGCTACTGACAAATTGCTCCTGAAAGAATACAGATGTTGGTTGAGAAAGAAAAGGTAAAACACTGGTCTTGAGTTTTTCTGAGGAGAACTTTGAAAAAAACATCTGAGTTTCATTTGGGACTTTGGCTTCAGTCCATTGTCTCCTGCTGGAGATGCCTGTTTAGAAATCGTGTGAGTGTGGGAATATTTCTCACAAAGGAGAATATTTGTAGCTCAGGGTTGACATGAGGGGTCCTTGGTGCTTTTCTAGTTGCTTGTTTTCTTGCAGATGTTTCATTACCCAAGTAGGTAACATCATCAGTGCTCCTGCACTGATTGAGAATATTTCTCAATTTGGTAGATATGTGGGATTATAGTTCTCGTTGTTAGTTGTGAAGTCGTGTCTGACCCATCGTGACCCCATGGACAATGTTCCTCCAAGCCTTCCTGTCCTCTACCATCATTTGAAGTTCATTGAAGCTCACACTGACTGCTTCGGTGACTCCATCCAGCCACCTCCTTCTCTGCCATCCCCTTCTTCTTTTGCCCTCCATCTTTCCCATGAGGGTCTTTTCTAGGGAGTCCTTCCTTCTCACTAGGTGGCCAAAGTATTTGAGTTTCGTCTTCAGGATCTGGCCTTCTAAAGAGCAGTCAGGGTCGATGATCTCTAGGGCTGACCGGTTGGATCACCTTGCAGTTCAAGGGACTTGCAGGAGTCTTCTCCAGCGCCATCGTTCAAAGGCCTCCATTCTTTAGCGCTCAGCCTTTCTTATGGTCCAACTTTCACAGTTATCTGTTGCAACTGGGAAATAGGTTCTCATAATTCAGAGCAATTACAGCTAATCCTCGACTTACTACCTATCATTCATTTAGTAACTGCTCGAAATTACAACAGCACTGAAAAAAGTGGTGTATGACCATTTTTCAGCATCTCCATGATCATGTGATCAGAACTCAAACACTTGGCAACTGTCAAGTGTCCTGGGGTCAAAGCAACTGCTTTGCAGTGGACAGTGGACAGTTGGTTTAGCTGTGGTATTTGTGATTAGAGGTAAGGTTGCTTCAAAGAAAATAGATGCTATGTTCCTGGAGGATTTGGAGAAGTATCCCATTCAACTTCATCCTACTTCAAGGCGTTCCTCATGCAGAAGAGGTTTCTGTCTTTCTACACATTTTTCAGGTGTGTGAGATTTTCAATCAATTTCTTAGAATAGCCTTTTTGAACTTTTTCTGTTGATTAGACGGCAAGACAAGAAACAATGAATGGTAACTGATCAAGGAGAGAAGCAACCTGGAATTAAGGAGAAAGTTTCTGACAGTGAGAACAATTAATCAGAGGAACAGTTTGACTTCAGAAGTTGTGGGTTCTCCATCACTGGAAGTTTTTAAGAAGAAACTGGAAAGCCACTTGTCTGAAATGGTGTACAGGGCAGTGTTTCCCAGAATTAGCAACTTGAAGATGCCTGGACTTCAACTTCAAGAATTCTGGGAATTGAAGTTCAGACATTTTCAAGTTGTCAAGGTAGGGAAACACTAGTATAAGGTGTCCTGCTTGAATAGGGGGTGGGACTAGAAGACTTCCAAGGTTCCTTCCAGCTCTATTCTGATGGATGGATGGATGTGGCCAAGGAGATATTCTTAATGTTTTTTTCCCTTTCTTATCTCTATTGCTCTGTACCTTCTTGGTTGTCCCAAGTTCTCCATCAGAATAGGTCTTCTGGAATGAGTTGCTTTCTGGGGCCTTCTCCTAAAGATGAAGGAGTGTGAGCAACTAGAGAGATAACAAAGGGCTGGGAAAATGGATTGTATAGCAAAAGGCTACACAATCCATTGTGGATGTTTGTGCAACTCCTTAACCACCTCATCACTGAAGAGCAGGAATATCACACTGAGGACAGGGCAAGAAGCAATGGGTGGAAACTAATCAAGGAGAGAAGCAACCTAGAATTAAGAAGAAATTTCCTGACAGTTAGAACAATGAATCAGTGGAACAACTTGCCTCCAGAAGTTGTGAAAGCTCCAACACTGGACATTTTAAAGAAGATGTTGGATAACCATTTGTCTGAAGTAGTGTAGGGTTTCCTACCTGGGCAGGGGGTTGGATTAGAAGACCTCCAAGGTCTCTTCCAACTCTGTTATTCTACATTTTAAAAATGGAGTTCCCTCTTTTAGACTTGGGGCAGAGTGTTATTGAGGAATTGTGGAAAAGGAATTCAATGTCAATATTCCAGCACACCTACAATGAGCTGATTGGTTTAAAAAGTTAATTTTTAACCCTTTCCTGGGGGAATTGTTGTTTTTTTGTGGGGGGGGGGCAATCCACATGTGATGCATGTAACTACTGGTCTTAGCTTGAGATTTGCATTAATTTGCAAATGAATTCCCACAGCAGTTGGCAAATTTGCAGATGGGTTTGCAAATCATTTGGCAAATTGAAAAAAGCTTCTCACTTTTTTTTTCATGCAAGGACCTCTTTGGTTAGTACATGCACTGATTTTATGATCCATGTCCTCTTTTTCCTTTCTTGTTGAAACTGGCTATCACCCATTAACTTCATCTTATTCAGGCTTATTTAAGCCCAGTCTTTGTGAGCTGCATTTGGCAATTTGGTTGTAGAATAAACGAAATTCCATTGCAACATGTGAATTTCTGCAGGACAGTGAATTAAGTGTGATATAATAATCTGCATTTCTTTAATCAGAAATAATCCCGTGAGGTTTAAGGTAGAATATTTCCAAGAACAGTACAGAGTACCTCTTAATTTAAATATCATGAGGCTGATCAACTCAGATTTAAATAAAACATTATTTGAGTGAAATCTCAGTCTGGACTCAGCCCCATTTTTGAAGGGAAATCCACCTTCAAACATTTTATGTAACTAACCCTATTTATAGGCCCTTCCCCTGGGCGTCGCCCGCTGGCATTGTCTAGTGGACGGCACCCGGAGAAGTCCCTCTCTGTGAGAGCGAATCGGTCGAAGGGATGTATGGGGCAGGATGCGATCCCGCAAATAACTAGGTCCTGTGCTGACCTATTCTGAATCAACTTTGAATGCAGATGGGATTTTTTTTCCCCCAAAGAAGAAACTAAGTGGCAAACATTGACATGAGTAAACAAGAGAAGGGTGTGAATTCCTTCTCTCAATATTTCTGTGACTTCTCTGAATTGTCTTTTGGGGATTCTTGGTGCTCTCTGAATTGTTTCTCTGTGAATTGTCTTCTTGGCGGTTGTCTCGTCTATAAATTGTCTTTTTTGGCAAACCTGGGGAGTGCTGAATTTGGGACATTTCTGGATTTGAGTAAACCACTTTGCAACTATGAGTAGAAAGCTCCATCTATTGGTTAGAGATCAGGCTGCAACCATATCTATTTCATATTACTAATAAAAATTGCTTGTAGCTTTGCCGCAAATTGTCCTCGTTTTCATTGTCTTATTTGGACAGCGTTTTAAGATGCTTCTAAAGCAAGTGATATAAAATGTGATGGATAAACCATTTCTTCAAGAGGCAACAAATGTTAAGCAATTGTGTCTGTTCCAATTATGTACTTATTTAATTACTCTAATCACAACTTGCATGGCTGGCTAATGTATCTGCAACTCAGAGGCGATGGTGCAATGTTTTGCTGCCTGCCGCTGTGCCAAAGGCAATATTTATAGGAAGAAGTATTGGGCTAGTGAAGACAGAAAACCTGGCCACAATTTTTTATTCAATTATAAAGTCATATTACAACTCAGACTTCCTTAAAAATGATTTTTGGATAATTATTCTATGTGCAGATCTTTGCAAAGGGAAATGTTTTAATTAATTTTAAGGGTGTGTCCAATTAATTTGTTCTTCAAAAGGTTTCAAGTTATTACTCACAGGTATTTACCTGAAGAGGCAGTCCCAGATTCTTTTTTTATATAAAGATTTTTTTATTGAACACAAATTAAAACATTGGACACAGTGTAACCATCCTGGCAAAGTCTTTGCCATGAAATGAAATAATAGGGTTTCCTGCCTAGGCAAGGGGTTGGACTAGAAGACCTCCAAGCTCCCTTCCAACTCTGCTATTGTATTATTGTATTATTATACATACTAAGATATAAAGTTACACGTTATAACCACCCTGCTTATTTACATTTGGTCTATTCAGTATTTACAAATATAAAAATATCATCATTCCAATCACGTTGCTTTGTTTTTATCTTATACATTTTCACTGTTAAAGTTTCATATATAATTCTAATCACCATTCTATAAATTTTCGTCATTGCCTATTTTGGGTCTTTCCTTTTTTGTTCTAACCATCGATAAAATTTGTCCCAGATCTTATAATATTCTGATTCATCTTTATTCTTCAACCCCCACATCAAGTTATCCATTTCAGCACAAATCACAATTTTCCTAATTACTTCCTCTTCTTGTGGAATTTCCCTGTTTTTCCAGTTAGGGGTAAAGACCATTCTTACTGCCGTAATAATATGTATTGTTAAGTAAATAACCCCCTTATATTTATTATTGTTAGGATATTCAGCCTTATATTGGGTTGACAATATATATGAGCCTATGTTCTTAAGGAGTTATGTAGCTTTAAGAACTGTGTTTGAATTCTGATTGGCTGTGAGTCTCAGCTCTTCCATAAAGGAAGCTCGGGAACACAGTCCATTCCCTTTCGATTCCCTTTGATTTCCTGTTCTTCCTGTTTGCCGTCTGAGAAACTGAAGCTGAATATTGAAGGACGAGGAGTATTTGTTTTGCATCACTGTAAGATAACTCTGTATTGGGTGAAGGACTGTTAGTATCACTGGTTGGAAGAAGTATTTTAGTTGCTACAAAGTAAAGACTATTTATTTTCTTACTATCACTGTTTTAGAGTTTGTTTGTGGTTAGAGCAACGTATCTCTTTACTTATTTTTTTTATTTATTTAAATTTATATCCCGCCCTTCTCCACAGAGGACCCAGGGCGGCGCACAGGAAATTTAAAAAAACATACAAAATACAATAAATATAATTTAAAAACTATTAAATAAACCTATCCTGCGCTAAAACCAACTTTTAAAAACCCAATTTAAAACTATCTAAAAGCCCCCATGGGAGGTTAGGCTAGGCCGGCTTTTGAAACAAATATGTCTTAAGACATTGGCGGAAGAGGCGGAGGTCGGTGATGGTACGTCATTCAGGGGGCAGGTCATTCCAGAGGGCTGGCATAGCTGGCTGGGGAATTCTGGGAGTTGAAGTCCACAAGTCTTAAAGTTCCCAAGTTTAGACACCCCTGGGATATACTTACACAACCTTTCTTTCATAGACATTTTGCTTCCAACTGTGCTGGATTGTGGTACACAGAATTCCACTTCCAGAAAGCTTATCTTGCAAGAGTCTATCTGTATAGATCGGGGTAGTCAACCTTTTTATACCTACCGCCCACTTTTGTATCTCTGTTAGTAGTAAAATTTTCTAACCGCCTACCGGTTCCACAGTAATGGTGATTTATAAAGTACGGACGTCAATTAAATTTAAAAAAGGAAAGTACTTCAGTATCGGATAAAACCCCTACCGCCCACCATGAAAGCTGGAATGCCCACTAGTGGGCGATAGGGACCAGGTTGGCTACCATTGGTATAGATCAGGAGTCAGCAATCCACGGCTCTGGAGCTGCATGTGGCTCTTCCATCCCTCTGCTGTGGCTTCCTGTCGCTGGTCCGCTCCACAATTGATAGGGCTTTCAGTTAGGACAGGTAGAGGAAAAAGGATGCTGTGCTAGGAGGAGACTCTATGGTGGGGGTTCCAGATGTCCGGTTGGCAGAGGAAAAAGGATGCCATGCTAGGAGAAGACTCTATGGTGGGGGAGCTCAACTTCTAGTTGGCTCCAGAATTGAACAGGGGGCTTCTAGTTAGGAGCTTTGCGGCTCTTTGAGTGTTTAAGGTTGCCGACCTCTGGTATAGATCATCCCAAATGAAAGGCAACATACAGGTGTGTGTTACCTGCATGATTGATTGAAGATCAGGATCAGCTCCTGCCCTCGGAAAATGCCATCTAAGCTGCAGTCTGGCTGAAAGAACAACAGACAGACAAGCATTTTGTTATAGTTGTGTGTGATGGTTTTTTTATAGCAACTTTTAAGTCCTGTGGATTTTAACTCTCACACTGAGCTTCTTTCTCTCCTTTCTAGGCGTGCCATGGGTGTTCCTCAAGCACTAAGTGTGACTGCAGTGGAGAAAAAGGAGAGAAGGTAAGTCTGGAAGGGAGTGTATAGTTGTGCTAGGCATGGGGTTCCCAACCCCCAGCCATGGACCAGCACTGGGCCACGACATGCCAGAAACCAGGTTGTGCAAACAAGCAAAGCCCCATCCATGAGATGCAGGCAATACACAAAACCACATCTCCTCTCGTCCGCGGAAAAAAACCTCTCTCCACAGAGCCGATCCCCGAGGCCCAAAGGGTTGGGGCCACTGTGCTAGACAGTCAACCTGAAGAACTGCTTTAGAGATGTTCCTGCAGGAATCTCCCAACGTGGCAACTTTACCACTTGTAACATTTGTAAATACTTGTAAATACAGTAACGTGGTGTGTGAACCACATTACTGAACTGGAGAAATCTGCTTTTACAGTGAATATTCACTAAAAGTCCTCCAACAATTAGCTGTTTGGATCTGAAATTCCAAGCTGACTTGAGTTTCTTCTATAATTTGAGGTGCTGTTACAGTTTTAGCATCAGCCTAACTGTTTTTTGAAGCATGTTTTCTAGCCAAGCTACCTAGGAGGGGCACCGTTTTCTCGCCAGGTGCTCCATGGAATGAGGTCATAACTTGGCAAAGATGCTTGTTGAAGGTTCATGCAGATGTGCCTGTGCCAAGCCCTTTCTTTAGCAAGGAAAGAAGGTGAAATGAGGTTGCTTTGCCATCAGTCCCGAGTTTCTGATAAAAAATAAGGGCCATTATAAGATTTACTGTTAGGACACAATTTTGGGCTGAGAAATTTGGAGAAAGCAAATACAGTGACGCGTTATCAGTGGGTATCTCAGAAGGGACTAAACAGTGGTGCATAACTGGAATTAACTGCCAAAAGGTGTTCAATTGACATATTGCAATAAGCCACATTTTATCTAAATAGGGTATAGTATAGCCTTTATTGTCATTGTACATTGTGTATACAACGAAATTGGTTTTAGCCTCACTGGTGCACTCCATGACAAAAAATACAACATAAATAGTATAAAGAATAATCCCTATGCAACTAATTAGGGGGGAAGAAAGAAAGAAAGAAAGAAAGAAAGAAAGAAAGAAAGAAAGAAAGAAAGAAAGAAAGAAAGAAAGAAAGAAAGAAAGAAAGACTAGTCATACATTTCTCTCTGTGTGTGTGTGTGGAGTGATTGTGGTTATGTTTAAGAGTCTGACAGCCCAAGGATAGATACTATCTTTGAACCTATTTGTTCGGCTGGCCATACTTTGATGTCTTCTGCCCGATGGTTGAAGTGCAAAGAGACACCGACCAGGTGTGTGAATCATCTCTGAGTATCTTCCTTACTCTGCTAAAGCAACGAGACCTGGCGATTGTCATCCAGTGGTGTTAGAGGGCAACCGATGGTTTCTTGTGCCGAATTGATCGTATGCAGATGAGTTCTGATCCGGTTATCTTCCATCTGATATTATTTGTTTTTAAAATTGATTGGGAGGGCGTATTCCTTTCTGACTTAATTATCGAAAGTCAATTCCGCGCAGTCCTTTACATCAGGGGTCTCCAACCTTTGCAACGTTAAGTCTGAAGGACTTCAGCTCCCAGACTTCTCCAGCCAGCTTTGCTGGCTGGAGAATTCTGGGAGCTGAAGTCCTTCAGACTTAACGTTGCAAAGGTTGGAGACCCCTGCTTTACATCTCCAAATGAAGGCTTTAAACAGCCTCTGTCCTTCAATTCTACCTCGAGCTTTGTAGAAGCTGCTTTATGCATAGCAGTGAGGCAGGTACTGTTGGTTAGTGCCATAATGTTGGGTGCATAGATCACATTTATGCTTAAAGCAATACAGGAACCTTTTACTGCTCCCATCATCCCTGATCATCAAGAATGGTGCATTCTTGATGATCTGCAGAGTTCATCAATACATGCTAATTGCCAAGCACCCACATTCTGATCACATGACCATGGGAAGCTGTGATGGTTGTAAGGACAGAGACTGGCTATAAGTCACTTTTTTCAGTGGTGTCGTAAGTTTAGGTGGTCACTAAATAAAATGGTTGTAAATCGAAGCCTGGGTTTGTATCTTAATAATAGGCCAATTATAGCTCAGTGGCTAAAACACTGAGCTTGTCGATCAGAAAGGTTGGGAGTTCAGCAGTTCGAATCCCTAGCACCACATAACGGAGTGAGCTCCTGTTACTTGTCCCAGCTTCTGCCAACCTAGCAGTTGGAAAGCATGTAAAAAATGCAAGTAGAAAAATAGGGACCACCTTTGTTGGAAAGATTCGGCTGTTTGAATCCCTAGCGCCGCATAACGGAGTGAGCTCCCGTGACTTGTCCCAGCTTCTGACAACCTAGCAGTTCGAAAGCACATTAAAAATGCAAGTAGAAAAATAGGGACCACCTTTGGTGGGAAGGTAACAGCGTTCTGTGCGCCTTCGGTGTTGAGTCATGCTGGCCACATGACCACGGAGACATCTTCGGACAGCCTTCGGCTTTGAAACAGAGATGAGCACTGCCCTCTAGAGTCGGGAACGATATATGTGTGAGGGGAACCTTTACCTTATGCCTTTTTCAAAACATCATCTTCAAATCCTCTGCCTTCTTCATTTTGACCCAAATTCTGATCCCTTTGACCTAATTATTTTTCCCCCCTCAGAGGAAAAAAAAAATCATCTCTGTTTTTAAAATTGGTGCTTGATGTGCCATAAGTATCCCATTATAGCCCATGATTCAGATTCTCTGGAAAGAGGCCAGAGTTATAATTTCTCCTTGAGAATAATCTGTGCTGTTCAAACTTGCAACCGTTTCCAAAATCAAGGGAATTTATGTGCTTGAATTCCTTGCCCTTAAAAAAAAAACCCAAAAACAAAACAGTCTCATCCAAGCTTTCAGGTTGGACTTGTTTGAACCTTCTGTGAAATAATAATAATAATTTAATAATTTATTAGATTTATAAACTGCCCCCTCTCCCCGAAGGGACTCGGGGCGGTGTACAGGAAAAATTAAAAAGCCATATAAAACATACAATATATACAAAGTTAAAAACGAATTAAATTAAACCTGTACTAAAATTTAAGAACATTAAAATACAACCCACCTATGCTAAAATTCCCTAAAGTCTAATATCCATATACGTATTTGGCAGATGTTATATTAAGAGAGTCAGAACTGTTACGCAAGACCAGCTTGCTGAAACAAATAGGTTTTAAGTGAGCTGCGAAAGAAGGGAAGGTCCGTGATAGTGCAAAGTTCGGGGGGTAGGTCGTTCCAGAGGGCCGGCCCTGCCACAGAGAAGGCCCTACCCCTGGGCACCGCTAGCCAGCACTGACCGGCGGTTGGTACCCTCAGTAGGCCCTCTCTGTGGGAGCGTATTTGACGCAGGGAGGTATGTGGCAGGAGACGGTCCCGCAAGTAGCTAGGCCCTGAGCCATAGCTACTTGTAGCGGGGGTAGTTGGGGTTCTTCCTTTTAAGGTGTCTGTCGCTTGGAAGCAGAATATTGAGAATTATAAAGGTAAAAGTAAAGGTTCCCCTCGCACATATACTTCTTTAAGTTTTATGTTTCAGAATTTTTTGAACCTTGACCTGTCATTATTGGGGTCAATAGAAGCTGACATTCAGGCTTAAAGCTAAGTAGTACATTTATCGTATTTTTCAGAGTATAAGACGCTCCTAAGTATAAGGCTCACCTAGCTTTTGGGGAGGAAAACAAGAAAAGAAATCTGCCTCCCAGCAATTTGTTCTCCTTGCAGCAAACAGCCCATTTCAGTTTGAGTTTCAGCACAGCCTGATTAGCACAAGCAGCTTGACTGTTGGTTGGATCATCCTCCCAACAATCAGCTGTTTGGGATTTCCATTGCCTATTGCCGCCTTGGCCCACCCCATTTTCCGCCCAGGAGAGAGGATCGGAATGGGTGGAAAATGAGGAGTGCGGAAGCCGAAAACAAGGTGCATACAGCCTGAAAATGGGATCTGAAGGCTGAAAATTGGGCGCACGGAGCCAGCAATAGGCTATGGCAATCCCTGAAGCCTGAAACAGCTGATCGTCAGGAGGCCTGACGATCAGATGCTTGTGCTAATCAGACTGTGCTGAAGGCAAAACTGAAACAGGCTGTTTTCTGTTTGCCGCAAGGAGGCAAATTGCTGGGAGGCAGAGGCCGAAGGGTGGGGGTTAGTGGGTTGGCAGGGCTATACTTGGTGTATGATGCATCCAAATTTTCACCTCTTTTGTGGAGGGAAACTGTGTCTTATACTCCTAAAAATACGGTAAGTAGTAGACTTAAATTTCACTTTCTGAAATTCCCTCCTTGCAAATTTCATTGCACTGAATTTTTTTTATTTTTTTTTATTTTTTAAAAAATTTATACTCCGCCCTTCTCCTAAAAAAGGACCCAGGGCGGCGCACAGGCATTATTAAAACCATACAAAAATACATAATTATTAAAAACTATTAAACTTTCCCTGTGCTAAAACTAATAAAACCCTAAAATTTAAAAATTTTCCCTATAAAAGTCAGAAACGGGCGTTATGCTAGGCCGGCTTGTTGGAATAAATGAGTTTTAAGACGTTGGCGGAAGAGGCGGAGGTCCCTGATGGTGCGTAAATCAGGGGGTAGGTCGTTCCAGAGGGCTGGGCCCGCCACAGAGAAGGCTCTTCTCCTGGGCGTCGCCAACCGGCATTGCCCGGCCGACGGTACCCGGAGAAGGCCCTCTCTGTGGGAGCGGATCGGTCAAAGAGATGTATGGGGCAGGAGGCGGTCGCGTATATAGCTAGGCCCCGAGCCATGGAGCGCTTTGAAGATGGTCGTCAGTGGTCGGCAATGCAAGTAACACAAAACATCCTTGTTTTAGATTTACCATGTCTGAATGCAGTCCAAAATACACATCATACACATGATCTCCGGAACTTTAAAATATAAAATATATTTAAAAATATATTGGTCACTGAGCTTTCATTAGCAACTGCTAACATCGTCAGAGTGTAAAAGCCATAAAAGGGATACCTGCCTTTATACAATTTTCCCCAGGGAATAACCCTGAGCTGTCTGATGTTGATTTAACAGCATTCTCAACATCAGACAGCTCAGTGGAATGACAGCCCAAGCTGTGTTTGATAAGGGAGGAAGGAATAGGAGCATCAATTAACATGCCTGATGTAAAAACAACAGGGCTAATCACAGGTGGGAGGCGGGCAGATAGATCTATCACACGCGCAATGGCCAAATTGATTAACATTGTATAAAGGCAGATATCCCTTTTGTGGCTTTTACACTCTGACGATGTTAGCAGTTGCTAATGAAAGCTCAGTGAACAATATATTTTAAAGTTCTGGAGATCATTATGTCGGTTTCTTTTATAATACACCTGGGATTCACATTTTTAGGACAATTCATACACACACACAAAGAGTGTGCAAAATCTTTTGATTGTAAACACTGCAAGCTTGAAACCCCATCTTGAACTCTGACCAGCTCTCTGAGCTGCTGGAACAATATGAGTAAAACTCAGAAAAACATCTCTAGTACAATCTGATCGGCATCCTAATGTTTCCCCTTAAAGGTCAGGGGAAAAAAACCTGTTTCAGGCCTAAAATGTCTTGGATTTGAAATGTTTGGTTCACTGTCTAGTTGCCAATAACGAACACATGATTCCCCCTCCCCACACACACACACACTGGTTATTATACCTGGTCAGAAATGGGTTGCATTTGATTTGGGTTAGCTCAGAGGGATCCAGCCAATGAATCACAACTTGCCCTGAACCTAAATTGCAGAGCTGAAATTCAATGGCACGTTGCTATTATAATGCTGCTATGATTTCAGATTTTTCTTAAATAGCAACACAATATAAGAGGTGCATTACCATATTTTTCAGAGTATAAGACACACCGGAGCATAAGACGCATCAAAATTTTGAAGAGACAAATTTTAAAAAAAGTTTTTGCACTCTGCAGACACCCCAAAATGGCCCATTTTTCACAAAAAAGGCATGCATAGCCTTTAGGAGGCTTGTAGAGTGCTCCTGGGGGCTGCCCCCCAAGGAGCAAAACAGCCCATTTTTGCTCATTTTTGCCCTTCCCAGTCCCAAGGAGCACTCTGTCCATTTTTGCAAAGGAGGCAGGATTTTGGGAGGCCAAAATTGCTGTATTCAGTGTATAAGATGCACCCAAATTTTCACCCTCTTTTTTGAGGAAAAAAGGTGTGTCTTATACTCTGAAAAATACAGATTCTTAAGGCACTTGTTATACAGAAGTAAAAAATCTCTTCAAAGTATAGTCAGATTCTCGTGAATTTACAAAAATATTTGGATTTCTCTTTTTTTGGAGCAACATGGCTGTAGTTTGTTACTGTCATTTGCTGTGATGCTTGTTTTGAATTCTCATTCTAGCCAGCAATCCTAGTCTCCATTCAGATATTAACCAGATCTGACCTTACGTAGCTTCCAGACAAGGTTAGCTTGACACCTCTGCTTTCTGGCAACTACAAACTCCCTTAAACTAAACTTGACTGGTGATTTCTCGGAATTGTCCATCTAGTTTCCTTGGCAACATTACAGAAATGAAATGTTTTTTCTGCAATGTTTTTATTAACTCTCCAGTCTAGTCTACAAGCTCACCATTCCCCTGTGACCATTTGTTTAATTATCAAGGCCCAGCCTCTTTAATCTTTTAAAGATTAAAGCTCACTCAAGCACTCGTGACATCCCAACTCGACTACTGTAATGCCCTAAACATGGGGCTTCCCTTGAGGTGCACTCGAAAGCTACAGTTAGTCCAGAATGCAGCCGCGCGGGTGATTGCGGGAACTCCTAGACACTCCCATATAACACCGATCCTGCGCGAGCTGCACTGGCTTCCTGTGGTTTTTCGGATGCGCTTCAAGGTTTTGACGACCATCTTCAAAGCGCTCCATGGCTCGGGACCTAGTTATTTGCGAGACCGTCTCCTGCCCCATACATCCCTTCGACCGATCTTCTCCCACAGAGAGGGCCTTCTCAGGGTGCCATCGGCCGGACAATGCCGACTGGCGACACCCAGGGGAAGAGCCTTCTCTGTGGCGGGCCCTGCCCTGTGGAACGACCTTCCTCCTGAACGTCGCACCATCTCGAACCTCCGCCTCTTCCACCAGTGTCTAAAGACACATTTCTTTCATCAAACCGGGCCTAGTGTAACCTCCGCTGTGACTATTTTAGATAGCTTCTATTTTAGGGGATTTTAATTTGGTTTTAGCGCAGGATGGGTATTTAATAAGTTTTTAAATTTTGTATTTGTTTTTTTAATGTATTTTAAATTCCTGTGAGCCGCCCTGGGTTCTCTTTGGAGAAGGGCGGGATATAAATCTAATAAAATAAATAAATAAATAAATAAAAAATAAATAAGATTGGCCAAGTGAATTCACGTTTTGAGTCCATTATTATTATTATTATTATTATTATTATTATTATTATTATTATTATTATTATTATTATTATTATTATTATTATTATTATTATTATTATTTAGATTTTTATACCGCCCTTCTCCCTTTCGGGACTCAGGGTGGTGTACAGGCAACCTTGGGGGGACATCCCAGTCATATCATAGAAAGTGGTGGCTCAGTGGCTTAATAACACTAGAAATGATCTCAGCTCTGGTGGTTTGAACCCTTTCACTGCATGACAGGGTGAGCTCCTGTCGCTGGCCTCAGCTTTTGTTCCCCTAACTCAGTGATGGCGAACCTTTTTGGCACCGAGTGCCCAAACTGGAACATGTGTGCATGCACATGAACTGGAACATTGAAAACCAAAGACCAGGTGACTGGTGCACATGCACATACCAGCCAGCTGGTCTTTGGGTTTCTGGCACACGCATGTGCGCTGGCCCTCTTATCTTCACAGAGCACCAGAAACCTGAAGACCAGCTGGCATCTCCATTTTGGGGTGCATTTTCAGGCTGTTTTGTGGGCTGTTTTCAGGCCATTTTTGACCCCCCCAAAATGGCCTGTTTATTTACTATTTTTCAGGCCATTTTTCAGGCCGCTTTCTGGTGCTCCAGTGCCTGCGAAGACCAGTGTGCCAGAAACCAGAAGAGCAGCTGGCGATGGTGCACATGCCCACAGAGAGGGCTCTGCGTGCCATCTTTGGCACGCGTGCCATAGGTTCGTCATCACGGCCCTAAGTCTTCAAAAGCATGTCCTTTGCAAGTAGATAGGTAGGTACCACTTTGATGGAAAGATGAGCTGGCGCTCTGTGCAGGCAGTCAGATTCCTGATAGCTCTGAACCTTCCCGATTGTGGCACCTACTTGCAAGGCAGCTCTAGGAAGGGAGGTGGCGTTGAGTAACACTGCAGGAAAAGCCCCTCGTCTTTTCCTCTGGTGTGAAGCCAACTCGCCCTCCTGTGGCGCATGTTGGGAAGTGCACAAGTGCATCCTATAACAGCTGGTACCTTGGCAAGCCAAACAACCACTCTGCAATAGCATTTTGCTCTCCTGACCACTGTAACAACACCATATGTTAATAATTATAACAGCCATGTCCTCTTTCTCTGAACAAAGGGAGAGAGAGAAAAAAACTTGCCTTCCTAGCATTGATGTGTGTGAATCCATGCGATGTTCTCAGCCTATGCTGTACTCCAGAGACAAGGCTGCCCAAACCCATAGATAGACGTTCTTGTAGATACTAATTCATAGTTTGAGAAATTGACAGAACCTCTCTGTTTCTTGGGCTTTTTCGCCCGCTTTCAGATGGCACAGTTCATGGAAATAGGTTTTGATCTTGCTTCTAGTGTGCTTCAGTGAAAACAGGCCCTTTTGTCCATCAACAACTGTGCTCCTATCCACATTGTTCAGTGTGTGATGCAAATAGAAAATAATAAACATTGCATTGCTGTCCATTCCCCCACCCACCCCTCCGCTCAGCAGTTCTCAATCAGGCTAATGAAAGAGAACTTACTCTCAAAATTCCTTCCAGCGAATAAAACTTTCATAGCAACTCTTCTAAGTGAGAATAAGTTATGTTTCAGTGGTTAGATTACCAAGGCACGTATATGTGGGTGTGGGGGGGGGTGGGAGGGAGGGAGGGAAAGAGTGAGAGAATGTCCTATTTTTCACAGTCCATCTTCAGGGCTTCGCGTGTTTTCATTTAACCTGCCAAAAGGACATCCCAGGGGCCTTTTCAAAAACGGGAGGGATGGACAGCCAGGATGGATTGCATTGTACTTGGTGACCGCAAGTCTCATATGCAAACAAAACTAAAGAAGGAAACCAAGCCAGTCCATTAGGATAGTACAAAAATCAAACATTTCAGGATGAAACACATCCGTTTGGGAGCTAGGCTGCCTCCAAAAGACACAATCTGTTTCTGGTTTGGGGAGATTAACTTCTGGAAAGGCTGCCAGCCCACCCCAAGCTCAGCTGTCTTGGCATAACTATTTAGTGGAAAAGCAGAACCTTCTGGACTTTGTAAGGACATTGCCTCCCCCGAAAGAGTTGGACTTGGAAGGGTGGACTTGCTAGCAGCAGCAGTGAGCGTGCCATTGAGAGCCCTAAAAGACCAGGCTGAGCCAGGTCAACCTGGAGAAATGTGTCCATCTCATTAAGAGTTGACATCCTCTTGATGGCACTTAATCAGACCAAGATCACTTGTTGTTTGCTTGTACACTGAAAGCTTATGCACTGGAGACAGAAAACCCTTGTGTGTCCAATCATACTTGGTCAATAAAGAATTCCTATTCCATCCCATCGCCTCCCATCTCATCCCATCCATCCATCCATCCATCCATCCATCCATCCATCCATCCATCCATCCATCCATCCATCCATCCATCCATCTATCTATCTATCTATCTATCTATCTATCTATCTATCTATCACCTATCTATCTATGCACCTACCCACTCACCCTTCATCTATCTATCTATCTATCTATCTATCTATCTATCTATCTATCTATCTATCTACCTATCTACCCACCCACTCACCCATCCATACATCCCTCCATCCCTCCATCTATCATCTATCTATCCACCCACCCACCCATATTTTATATTATATAAACTAATAAAAAAAGCTAAAATAAAAATAGTCATCCCTCTATTCCATGCTGTGCAGAGAGCAAGCTCATTCATTGCTCTTCTTTTCCAGGGTGATCGAGGCTTCCCAGGTTTGCAAGGCCAGTCCGGTCTGCCTGGCTTCCCTGGCCCAGAAGGACCAGCTGGCTCCCGCGGTGAGAAGGTGAGTGATTGGAAGGAGACATTTTGGATGCTACAGTTGTCAGGGTGGCACCATCTTGGGCGAGCTGCTTACAGGTATTTGTTTTGCTTTCTGTGAGGAGATTAGAGTAGTTCAAACAGCAGGCGAGAAACTGGCAGGCTGAGTCTCACTTTAGACACAAGGCCAACTGGGATGGCTTTGTAGGGCCAGTCATTCTCTCCCTGCCCTAGAAAGGAGACAAGGGCAAACTGCTTCTGGAAAACCTGGCCAAGAAAATGGCAGAGATTTATTCTCATTGTCACTAGGAATCAAGAAGGACTTCATGGACAAAGTCAGAGACAATCTGATCTAATGATACAGACACCACGCTAGAAACTGGGAAAGTGTGCATCCTAGTAGAGTAAAAGTAAGAGTAAGAGTTAAGTCAAGTTAAATTAAGCTAAACTAAGCTGAGCTGAGCTGACTAAGCTAAGCTGAGCTAAAATAAGATAAGATAAGCTTATCTTATCTTATCTTATCTTATCTTATCTTATCTTAGCATAGCATAGCATAGCATAGCATAGCATAGCATAGCATAGCCTTTATTGACATTGTACATCATGTATACAATGAAATTGGTTTTAGCCTCACTGGTGCAATCCATGACAAAAAATACAAACAACATCAATAGTATAAAGAATAATCCCTACTATTTATGTATTTATTTATTTATTTAATAATAGTCACACTTTAGGCACAAAGCCAACTAGGTTACCTTGAGCCAGTCATTCTCTTTCAGATCAAAAGTCGGTCTAGTCTACTGGGGAAGGTGCTGGACTAAAATCTGGGAGTTCTAGTCCCATTTTACGCTCAAAACTAGCTAGGTGACCTTGGGCCACTTCCTCTGTTTCAGCCCAGGGAGGAAAAAATGGTCAATCACTTGTGAAAAACCTTGCCAAGAAATCTGCAGAAACTCATGCAGACCATCACCAGGAATCAAGATTGTCTTGAACACAATGAGAATCAAGTTTGATGTGGTGGTGAAGGTGCCAGTCTAGAAACAAGGAGATGTGAGTCCTTGTCTCACCCTTAGGCCTGAAGCTAACTTGATGGCCTTGAGCCAGTCCCTTCCTTTCATCCCTTAGACCTCAGCAAGGTTAAGCCATAGTATGTCTGAAATCTTGTCAAGAAACTTGCAGGGATCTTTCCAGTCAGTTGCCAAGAGTCAAAAGCTAACCTGAAGGCACATCCACCCATATCCAGGAGCCTAGTGGGCTTCCTTGGGTAGTTGGGTTGCCACTGTGAAAACACACTGCTGGACTCAGTGTTCTCAGTGTTCACTACTCATGTTCTCCTGTTCGGGTGAGGGATAGGCAGATCAAGCACTTCTTTGTTGAAGACATTGCATGGAGGTCTGCTTTTCTAGCAAGGGATCAGTTCCTGCCATTGATGGTCTTGGTCACGCTTTGTCTTCTCCTTCTTGCAGGGTGATGGTGGATTTCCAGGGCCTACAGGACCCAAAGGCATCCGAGTAAGTGATTTATTTAAAAAATTTCTGGTCTAAAGCAGAAAGTAGAAATGAGTCTCCAAGGGTTGTTTTTGATAGTGACATTCAAACATATTACATGCATGCATAGACACACTCACACACACACAAACACACACACTGTACATTGGCATCCTTCAGTCTCCAAAGACGATGGAATCGTGCTCTGGGAAGTGGTCAAAGCTGGAGTGTCCTCTCCAGAGCACAAGGCCTGGGTAGGTTAATATGGAGGATAGGCTGTTACCCAAGCAGCAGATTCCCTCTCTCCACATCGCTGAAATGGTCCAATGGAACGGCAGAGCTGATATGATGGGTTCCTATAGGAGTTCCCAGAAGGTGGTTGTCCACAGTCACGAACTGCTTCCGGGACTCCGGCTCCGGATTTTGCCTGGAAGGTGACTCCCGAAGCCTTTTCCAGGAGTGGATAGAGCCACAAGGCAGGGGAGGTTTGTCATGGGAGTTTCCCTTCTCCTAGAAGATGGTTCTGCTGCTTGATCTGCTGTTGGGGCGTAGAGCCCTCTTCCGCCTTCCAAACCCTGGACCGTCTGTTAGAACTTCGGAAAGAGGGAGTCCAGACCAGTAGGATTCAAACAAGATATTGGAATACTGAATACAGTTTTGGTCACCACGATGTAGAAAAGATGTAAAGACTCTAGAAAGAGTGAAGAGAAGAGCAACCAAGAGGATTAGGGGACTGGAGACTAAAACATATGAAGAACGGTTGCAGGAGCTGGGTATGTCTAGTTTGATGAAGAGAAGGACCAGGGGAGACATGATAGCAGTGTTCCGATATCTCAGAGGGTGCCACAAAGAAGAGGGAGTCAAACTATTCTCCAAGGCACCTGGGGGCAGGACAAGAAGCAATGGGTGGAAACTAATCAAGGAGAGAAGCAACTTAGAACTAAGGAGAAATTTCCTGACAGTTAGAACAATTAACCTCTGGAACAGCTTGCCTCCAGAAGTTGTGAATGCCCCAACCCTGGAAGTCTTTAAAAAGATGTTAGATAGCCATTTGTCTGAAATGGTATAAGGTTCCTGCCCATGCAGGGGGTTGGACTAGAAGACCTACAAGGTCCCTTCCAACTCTGCTATTGTATTGTATTGTAAGACAGCCGTTTATTTGGCTGAGCAAGCAAAACTGCAGAATAACTAGTTACAAGTAGGAATGCACAGTAGACAGGGAATCCCCTGCCTGACAGCTATTTAGATTGTAGCTGTCAGGCAGGGAACCAATCAAACCGCCCAGCAACCCAGGCACAGCCAAATAAACGGCTATCTTGTTTGAATCCTACCGGTCTGGACTCCTTCTTTCCGAAGTTCTAACACTGGCGACGAAGGTGGGATCTGGGCTAAGATTGGCTAAGACGCGGCTGGCTGAGCCTGGGTTTTTTGAGCGGGAGTCAAAGACCTGCGGCCGGTCGTAAGTCGAGGACCGGTCGCAGGTCGAGGACTCAACACCATCTTCTCCTGAAACCCTGGAAAGGGGCCTTTACGAGGTGCTTCCCAGCCGGGCCAGCTGGACCCAGGTTGTTTTAAGGAGGTGTTACTCCTCCATCACTCACCCTTTGTCCTGGCTTGTGACAGGCAGAGCCTGGCTTCCCAACCGTTGGGCCCAGGATGGCGGGTTTATACTGTACATACATGCTAAAGACTTATAAGCAAACCTCGCTGTCTTCTAGCACTGATGATGTTCCCTAGTTGGGTAATGAAACATCTGCAAGAAAACCACCAAATTCACTAAGGAGCCCACAATTCAACCCTGAACCAGGAATATTCTCATCTCGCTTGCTATCTGCTCTCAGACCAGCAAAAGAACCTCTGCTCTGGAGCCTTTCTTTAAAATAAAACCCTGTTTTCCTCTAAATATTGGATAATATCTAACTCGATCTGTGATTTATTTCATCTTAGGGTCCTCCAGGCTTACCAGGTTTTCCGGGAACACCGGGGCTTCCTGTAAGTAAATTGTATTATAGACATGGTGGCCGAATGGCTGCCTTTAAAAGCAAGCAACCATTGAGCACAATGACTATATATGTATACTTTTTTGTTCTATTTCTTTAAAAAACGAAGGGGGAAGATACGTGTTCAAATTAAACATGTATATTGAAAAGGAATGATAAATACCACCAACCTAAAAGGGAGCTTGCTCAGAAGCCAAAATACACCAAGCAAATGAGATGGAGGGTGTGAAGCAGAGGAGAGAGGGAAGGGAAGGAGAGAGGGAAGAGGAGGAGAGAAAGGAGGAGTGGAAAGGAGAGAGAGGAGAAGGAGAGAAGGGGAAGTAGAGAAGAGAAGGATGACAAAGGGAAGAAAGGAGAGAGGGAAGGGAAGGAGAGAGGGCAGGGGGGAAGAGGAGGAGAGAAAGGAGGAGTGGAAAGGGGAGAGAGGAGAAGGAGAGAGAGGAAGGGGAAGTAGAGAAGAGAAGGATGACAGAGGGAAGAAAGGAGAGAGGGAGGGGGAGGAGAGAGGGAGAAGAAAGTGACAAATATGGTGTATGGAGAGCAGAAGAGCCAATAATCATTTTTGGAAGCTGATGTTAAGATGAATCGATGTAAACATTTAATAATGCAATACAATGTTGACGATGTAATAGAATACATGTGATTTATATGTTATGAAAATGAAAAAATAAAACACTTAAACAAATAAAAAAAAAACAAGCAACCAACCATCATTATCATCCAATCAACATCTAATGTTCTTCTGTCCATATGCAGGGACTACCAGGCCAAGATGGGCCTCCCGGACTCCAAGGTATCCCAGGATGCAATGGAACGAAGGTGGGATTGGCTCCTTTGGAAGCATACAACTTTCCTAACTAATGTGGGATAATTACTCTATGGCAGCGATGGCTAACCCTTTTCTCCTCGCGTGCCAAAAGCGCTCAAATGCACGCTTGCGACATCACATGCATGCATGCCCACACCCATTGTCATGACTGTTTCCATCATGACTGTTTCCATCAATCATCAAGAAAGAACACATTTGACTTCATTTAGAAAGTTCAAAGCTACTTTTACTGATAATGATGTGGCTCCAGCCAACTTCAAGCAAGGAATGAAACATTTAGGGGCGCAACATACATAACAAAGCATAATCCAACCTCCCCCCTTTGACCCCAGCATGTTGTCGAATGCAAAGTCAGCCACGACATCAGGTGCAGCTCCTTCTCAGGGCATCATCAGAATGGAATGTAGTTCGTTAGCTGAAGGTGATAACAACTGTCCGTTTCTCCCTCCTGCCCCCCCAGTAGCTTAGCAACCCTAGCCCTCCCCCCGTTTCAACATGTCAGCTGAATGCAGGCAAAAGCAAAGCAAAAGCAGAGGCTGACATCCATAATGCAATGTGCACACAACATCTCCTGCCCCTGCCTGCCTGTGCATGTACACACCACCCCCTGCACCGCAATTTGGCCTAGCAGGCCTCCCTGAAGCCTCCTGGGACCAAAAGCAAGGCACAGGGGGGCGCCCTGCACCTCCCTGCACTCCCTCTGCCCCCCCCTGGCATGCGTGCATATCTCCTGCATGCACAGCAGAGACCTGAAAATCAGCTGTTCAGCGGGAGGCACGCGTCCATGCACGGTGCCACTGAGCTGGGTGAAGGCTCATGTGCCACTTATGGCATGCATGCCATAGGTTTGTCATCACGACTCTATGGTCATAGTAAAAGAGGGTTAATGTGCATATTTAGTATTTTGCACAATATGCTAACAATACTTGCCCCAAATATGTGGCTACCGTGACTGGCTGATTTGTAAAAGAATGCCATGAGGACATTTTCAGCCAAGTCTCAATTTACACAAACAGGATAAGCTAGAGCAGCAGACTTGATTTGGAAGCAGTTTAAGCAGGATTGGATTTAAGATGGGTTGGGAGACCACCAGGAAATGCCAGGGTTAGGTTGAGAAGAAGGCGGTGGCCAACTTATCTTGCACTCAAGAAAACTTCCCAGATGCAGCTGTCCAATTAATGGGGCTGATCTGACCACGTCGAGGGCAGCATTCCTTTAAGTCGTACGGAATATGCAGAGTGACCAACCAGTGTCCGAAATACTCTGCTAATTACAGAGTAACTGGTTAGTCCTAGAGGAAATCCACCCTGACTGCTCTTTAGAAGGCCAGATGCTGAAGATGAAACTCAAATTCTTTGGCCACCTAATGAGAAGGAAGGACTCACTGGAGAAGAGCCTCATGCTGGGAAAGATGGAGGGCAAAAGAAGAAGGGGACGAGAGAGAAGGAGGTGGCTGGATGGAGTCACCAAAGCAGTCGGCATGAGCTTCAATGGACTCCAGAGGATGGTAGAGGGCAGGAAGGCCTGAAGGAACATTGTCCATGGGGTTGCAATGGGTTGGACCTGACTTTGCAACTAAAAACAACAATGACAGAGATTGCACTACTGCAATGGATCCAACTCTAGACTTTTTTGTTTGCAAAGCGAAGACTTTAGAGGAGAGAAGAAATTCTGCCTAGAACAGGCACTTAATGGAGCGATAGGCAATTTGCAGTCTGCAGGTCAAGCGCGCTCAGCCAATCTCTCTTTTTGGGGTCTTTCAATGTGCAAAGATGCCCTGCTGAAATCCAGCAGTTAAGTACCTGATAATTGTCATAATTCCCAGGCTAACAATGGAATAAATGTATAAATGAAGAGATTGGTTTGCAATGATGGCTACTTTGGTTTTCAACGCCCTTCTGAGGGGGAAAGTGAGGAGAAGCGACAATTCTGGCTATGTTTCCTTGGAGTTAAATTCGAAGGTTGTACCTTGACTCTCCTTTTCATTTAGCAATTGCCGAGATGATCTAACGGCATTGAATAAATAAGGGGAGTAGATGTCAGCGTGACATTTCAGCTCAAATCTTCCGATGAGGCTAATCATAAGAGTAGCGACTGAAGGGATGTTCTGTCTCCTTGATTTGGCTGTCCAAATACAGCTGGAAACTGAAAGTAATCCATGGGTACATGAGAAAGTTGAACAATGAATGGGAAAATTTGTCATTTATCTCAAGTGCTTTGAGGTATGGTGAAGATAGCCAATGCTTTGGATTCAGTTACTTAAAAAAAAAAAAAGTGCTCTGGAATGCAGGATATAGCTATAGCCCTGTGATGGTGAACCTATGGCACACATTGCTCCTGGTTCAGCCCAGTTTGGTTCAGGAACCTACCTCTGGTGTGTATGTTCCAGCATAACTCTGGACCACATCAAGCAATTTGAACCAAACTTGGTACACAGACGACTTACTCTCTGGAGAAAAATGTTGTGGGGTAAGACAGCCCTAACACCCCTCAGGGTGTGTATTCTGTTAAGATACAGTCTGTTGTGCCTTAAAATGGCTTCTACTGTGCAGCGCAGTGGAGTTGCCATAATAACGGCTTCACAGTACTCCACAAGGGGGCTCCGTCTGGTAAGGGGGGAAATCCAACATTAGAAATTATGTTTGGTCTGGACATTTCCCCCCTATAAATAAACACATGGGCAACGCCGGTTAATCAACGAGTAATAAATATAGAGCAGAGTCTTCCATCCACCCATCCGTATGTACGTAGGGGATCATTTTGCTTTTAAATTGTGGCATTCATTCACCATTTTGCAAATGTCCAAATTGGGCCATTGAAGGCCTTCAATGAAAGTTTTCCTTCTGTCTTTTCTAGGGAGAACGTGGTTTTCCAGGCAGTGGGGGTTTCCCCGGTTTGACGGGACCTCCCGTAAGTAAAATAAATATCTTCTTGTCACTCTTACTCTGTACTTGGTTCTGAATAGCTTCTGAAGCCCTCACCTGTTTACTGCATTTTATGCTATGTTCTTCAAGCTCAAACTTGAAACTGCTTAGGGGCCAAATGGAGAATAGTAGAATATTAATTCTGGTTACACAAGCATTGGCTGGAGAATTCTGGGAGCTGGAGTCTACAGATCTTCGAGGTGCTAAGGCAGACACACTGCCTTAGATGCTTTTATTTTAAAGGCAACTGGCTTTTCTGATTTCTTTTAAGACTTTTCGCTTCTCATTCAAGAAGCGTCTTCAGTTCTAAGTTAGTTAGAAATGAAGTATCTTGGATGAGAAGTGAAACATCTTAAAGAAAAATCAAAAAGTCCAGTTGTGTCAGATTTTGAATATTCATGGACTGGAAGAGATCAGCCAAGGGGGACTAAATGGAGACATGGGAACAAGGTCAGCCAATGAACGGGCATAGCAACTAAGTCAGTCAATGGGAGCTTAGACAGATCTGAGTCTGTGTAGAGAATTGAAACTGAAACTTAAGAAGAAAGCAGTCTGCTGCTGTGACAAGTAAACTAGCAGTCTGTCTGGGCTTGTCTGCTGAAGTGAAGCTAACTGTTTGCCTGTAACTCTCCAGCCTTGTGTTTACTTGGAAGAACCACCTGGTGGTATTGTACATTTATTCATCTATTCCTATGTATATAAAGAAGTTAATGAATCCAGCTGCATCAGTTATCTGTGTGTGCTTCTGGATTTGAATTCATGCAACAAACTCTTGACAAGTTGCCTTTAAAATAAAACCATCCTTGGGGCAACATATCTTAAATTTGCTGAAGTTGAGTAACACTGATCTCAGCTTTAATTGCCTACTGTATATGTTGCTTCATTCCTTAGCCACTTCACTCTTTTCACTGAATTTTTAAAAAAAGAGTCTGAGCCAGTATAATTTTCTATCCTTTTCTTTTAATCAAACACGGAAGCTGAGGGAGACCGAAGGCCAGATCTCTCAGTCCAGACCAGAATGAAGTTTACAGAATCCACAGCCTATTTTTAATTCTTTATCTCTCCTTTTTCTACAGGGCCCACCTGGTTTTCCGGGAATGAAAGTAAGTTTGTGTTCCACGGTGTAGAAACAGCCCTTTGAACATGTTGCTTCCTCTAATTATTAGTACCTGGGTAGCTTCATTGATTTTTCTAGGTTTCTATCCTAAGAGATGCTACCAGATGTAAATCAATTTCTTTTTAAAAAAAAAAGAAACTGACAAGCAGGCTTTGGCACAGATGCTGGAAGGGATGCATTATGGGCTTCTCGGGTTTTCCCAATATTGTGCTGAAATAGAAACGAAGAACTGCAGAAAAAAACAATTATGGCCAACCTGCCATTGAGGACCTGTACACTGCAGGAGTCAAAAAGAGGACTGTGGAAATATATACTGACCTCTCGCATCCTGGACATAAATTGTTTCGACTCCTACCCTCAAAACGACGCCATAGAGCCCTGCACACCAAGACAACTAGACACAAGAACTGTTTTTCCCAAACACCATCACTCTGTTAAACAAATAATTCCCTCACCACTGTCAAAACTATTCACTAAGGCTGCATTACTATTACTCTTAGTCTTCTCATCATTCCTATCATCCATCTCCTCCCACTTATGACTGCAGGACTGTAACTTTCTTGCTTGTATCCTTAGGACTTATATTGATATTGATTGTTTCCTGCTTGCTTATTTGTACCCTCTGGCTATCATTAAGTGTTGTACCTTAGGATTCTTGACAAATGTATCTTGTCTTTTTATGTCCACTGAGAGCATCTGCACCAAAGTGCAAATTCCTTGTGTGTCCAATCACACTTGGCCAATAAAGAATTCTATTCTATTCTATTCTGTCCTGTCCTGTCCCGTTCCGTTCTATTTTCTAAAATTTTCGATCCTCAGCCCACTTTTCCTTACAGGATTTTATATTTCTGCTTTTTTATTATAAGAGGTGAAGGGTCTTTCTTACTTCTGTTGCAAATGTTTGCATCATTTTTCAGGCATCTTGGGGCCCATATTCTAAATAAAATCAAATCAGAATCTCTTCCTGGGGTTTCATCAAAATGTGAGAAGCCACAGAAGCTACAACTTGCTCAATGCCACTCACACATGCTCTTTGGCCCTGCTATGACTAAGAAAAGTGACATCGCACTTAACAAAGTTTTCGCCAAACAACCCACTGGACACCAAGTCAAATTCTCCAAGTCCAAGTGGAATGATAATTCTTGATCATTAACAAGTAGTGTGTAGCTACCCTATTTCCCCCAAATAGGACCTCCTTGTTTCCCCCAATCAGGCTTTTGAGTGCATGCGCTAAAATAAGCCCTCCCCGTAAATATTGTAACACAGCAGCACCCATGAGGTGACCACGCTCCCCACCTCCTGCCCCTCAAAAATAATAAGACCTCCACAAAAATAAGTCCAAGTGCTTATTTCACGGGTCAAAAGAAAATAAGACACTGTCTTATTTTTGGGAAAACACGGTAGCAAGTTTGCATCTCACAGTACTCTCATTAATTTTCTGAACATGTATATTCATGCATTTTCTATTCCTTTGTTGGGTTTCCAACTCCTTACTATTGCCCCAGTCTAAAAGTATAGTCTAGGTTATTGTTTAATGCCTTAATTTGCATATTCAGACATTGCGTGGAAACTTAGCTAAGATAAGTGGTGGTTTGTAAACCCGACTTTAAGGTATTTTTATTCTTCTCCACTCTTCAGTTCAGACATCCTGCCAAGCTCTGATCTGGCTTTGATGTGGTATCTGCCTTGAATCTGAGAGGTTTCTTGAACAGGAGACAAAAGACCAACCCAGTCAATTAAATGCTTGTATGGCTGTTAGTTGGATTTTATTTTATAAGAAAAACAACAACTATGTACTTCTGAAAGTATATTTCATTAAACATAATTGCATTCTGGTAATATTTTCAAGCTGAATGAAGTCATTTTTTTTTCACAAGGACCCTGATTTCCTTCTCTCTCCCCAATCTCTCTGGTGCCACAAATTTAACATGAACATAAATCGGTATGCTATGCAGCAAAAGAATGTCTATGGGATGTTTCGTTGCAAGAATAAATACAAATAATAGAATAATAGAGGTGGAGGGGACCTTGGAGGTCTTCTAGTCCAACCCCCTGCTCAAACAGAGGAGACCTTCTACCCTGTTTCCCTGTAAATAAGCCCTCCCTGGATAATATTTATTTATTTATTTAGACTTTTATACCGCCCCCTCTCCGGGTAGGACTCGGGGCGGAGCCCAGCAGATAAAATAGATATAATACATACACCTGAATAAATACAGTCATACACTAAAACCAAATTAAATTAAGAACTGTGCTAAAAATTTAAGACACTACAACCCTATAAAATTAATTACTAAAATCGACGTCTAAAGTCTAAACCAGGCTGGCCAGGTGGAAAAAATATGTCTTGAGCTCCCAGCGGAAGAGGCGTAGGTCCGTGATAGTGCGAATATTGGGGGGCAGGTCGTTCCAGAGAGCCGGGCCCGCCACAGAGAAGGCCCTACCCCTGGGGATCGCCAGACGGCATTGACCGGCCGACGGCACCCTGAGGAGGCCCTCCCTGTGTGAGCGGACAGGTTGAAGGGAGGTATGTGGTAGGAGGCGGTCTCGCAAATACCCAGGTCCCAATTGGACTTTTGAGAGCATGCACTAAAACAAGCCCTCCCCGAAAATATCACAACACAGCAGCAGCCATGAATGTGACCACGCTCGCCACCTCCTGCACCTCAAAAATAATAAGACCTCACCAAAAAGAAGGCCAAGCGCTTATTTGGGGAGGGTGTGTGTCAAAAAATAAGACCCTGTCTTATTTTTGGGGAAACACAGTACCATTTTTGACGAATGGTTGTCCAGTCCCTTTTTAAAAGCCTCCATTGTTGGAGAACCCAAAACCTATTTTTTTCTCAATCAATTTTTTATTTTTTTAGATTCTTTATACATATCAATGCGTGAATGATGTGGTATCTGGGTATCATGGATTTCAGTACCCATAAACACAATCTTATTACTCCTAAATATCCCTGTTTTAACACTTTTTTTCCTTTCCTATCACTATAATATTCAAAGTCGTGTTTTTCACCTATTTTGTTATTCATGTTTCCTTAATTAAATCAAAAATTTATCCTTCATTCTTCCATTATTCAATATTTCTGTATACAGTTTTAGTGCCAATCACAATCATTTATACATTTAAAGTACTTCTATTCATATTCTTTCATCCATATAAATCTACTATTAATACACATGTTTATAATATATATATAAATATATTTTATATAAATATATATATAAATATAAATATATTTACCTAATCACCCATTGTTTAATTCTAACATTTCACTGCTATTCATATTTATTTTGAACGGTTCAGTGGGTGCTTCGATGTGTCTTCTTTTTGAAGCTCATCACAAATATCACTATCTTAATTCATATCCCATCTTTATCTTTTAGGGTGATCGAGGAGATATTATCACCTCTCCCCTCCCTGGACAGAAAGGTGATCCGGGATTTCCAGGCCCACCCGGAATTCCAGTAAGTTGGCTAAAATATCTGATGTGCTTCAGTGGAATTTTTCTTTTAAGAAAACTGGGTAATATGCAGAATATTTTAATGACAGCAAAATATTAACAGGTGGTGCTGCTTGATTAGGAAGTCAAAACTCACAAAAATTCTCAGATGAAAAGTTTTTTGATGCAGTCATGGCTGCTGATATAAAATAGTTTGAAGGAGCTACAAGGAGACTCCTGCCGTGGGCTGAAGAAAAACCAAGTTTTCAAGAAGAAATCTACAAGTGCTAGCTTTGTTTTGGTACTCTGCATGGGGTTTTCATGGCAAAGACACTGGAGTGGGTTGGCATTTCCTTCTCTGGTGGATCACGTTTTGTCAGATTTGAAGATGAAAATCAAATACCTTGGCCACCTAATGTAAAGGAAGGACTCACTGGAGAAGAGCCTCATGCTGGGAAGGATTGGGGACAAACCTCTTACCCCCACAGTATTGGTTTCCAGAGAGTAAGTCATCTGTGTACCAGGTTTGGTTGAAATTTCTTGAGGTGTTCCAGAGTTATGCTGGAATGAACACACACACACACACACACACACACACACACACAGCGAGAGATAGATAGATGGATGGATGGATGGATGGATAGATAGATAGATAGATAGATAGATAGATAGATAGATAGATAGATAGATAGATAGATAGATAGATAGATAGATCGCGCGCGCGAGAGAGAGAGAGATAAGATAGAATGATCAATAGGTAGGTAGGTAGGTAGGTAGGTAGGTAGGTAGGTAGGTAGGTAGATAGATAAGATAGAATGATTAATAGATAGATAGAGCAATATATATAGAGAGAGGGGGGGAGAGAGATAAGATAGAATGATCAATAGATAGGTAGATAGATAAGATAAGATAATATAAGATAAGATAAGATAAGATAGGATGGATGGATGGATGGATGGATGGATGGATGGATGGATGGATGGATGGATGGATGGATGGATGGATGGATGGATGGATGGATGGACAAGATAGAATGATCAAAAGATAGATAGATAGATAGATAGATAGATAGATAGATAGATAGATAGATAGATAGATAGATAGATAGATAGATAGATAGATAGATAGATCGCGCGCGAGAGAGAGAGATAAGATAGAATGATCAATAGGTAGGTAGGTAGGTAGGTAGGTAGGTAGGTAGGTAGGTAGGTAGGTAGATAGATAGATAGATAGATAGATAGATAGATAGATAGATAGATAGATAGATAGATAGATAGATAAGATAGAATGATTAATAGATAGATAGAGCAATATATATAGAGAGAGGGGGGAGAGAGATAAGATAGAATGATCAATAGATAGGTAGATAGATAAGATAAGATAAGATAAGATAAGACTGGATGGATGGATGGATGGATGGATGGATGGATGGATGGATGGATGGACAAGATAGAATGATCAAAAGATAGATAGATGATAGATAGATAGATAGATAGATAGATAGATAGATAGATAGATAGATAGATAGATAGATAGATAGATAGATAGATCAATAAATAAGATAGAATGATAGAATGATAGAATGATGGATGGATGGATGGATGGATGGATGGACAAGATAGAATGATCAAAAGATAGATAGATGATAGATAGATAGATAGATAGATAGATAGATAGATAGATAGATAGATAGATAGATAGATAGATCGCGCGCGAGAGAGAGAGAGAGATAAGATAGAATGATCAATAGGTAGGTAGGTAGGTAGGTAGGTAGGTAGGTAGGTAGGTAGGTAGATAAGATAGAATGATTAATAGATAGATAGAGCAATATATATAGAGAGAGGGGGGGGAGAGAGATAAGATAGAATGATCAATAGATAGGTAGATAGATAAGATAAGATAATATAATATAAGATAAGATAAGATAAGATAAGATAGGATGGATGGATGGATGGATGGATGGATGGATGGATGGATGGATGGATGGATGGATGGACAAGATAGAATGATCAAAAGATAGATAGATGATAGATAGATAGATAGATAGATAGATAGATAGATAGATAGATAGATAGATAGATAGATAGATAGATAGATCGCGCGCGAGAGAGAGAGATAAGATAGAATGATCAATAGGTAGGTAGGTAGGTAGGTAGGTAGGTAGGTAGGTAGGTAGATAGATAGATAGATAGATAGATAGATAGATAGATAGATAGATAGATAGATAGATGATAGATAGATAGATAGATAGATAGATAGATAGATAGATAGATAGATAAGATAGAATGATTAATAGATAGATAGAGCAATATATATAGAGAGAGGGGGGAGAGAGATAAGATAGAATGATCAATAGATAGGTAGATAGATAAGATAAGATAAGATAAGATTGGATGGATGGATGGATGGATGGATGGATGGATGGACAAGATAGAATGATCAAAAGATAGATAGATGATAGATAGATAGATAGATAGATAGATAGATAGATAGATAGATAGATAGATAGATAGATAGATAGATCAATAGATAAGATAGAATGATAGAATGATAGAATGATGGATGGATGGATGGATGGATGGATGGACAAGATAGAATGATCAAAAGATAGATAGATGATAGATAGATAGATAGATAGATAGATAGATAGATAGATAGATAGATAGATAGATAGATAGATAGATAGATCAATAGATAAGATAGATCAATAGATAAGATAGAATGATAGATGGATGGATGGATGGATGGATGGGCATTCTAAAGGCCAGACTCATCCAATGATTTTTCCCATTCTTCTAGGGCTCTGGTGGTCCCCCTGGTGTTGATGGTCCAGTTGGTCCTCCCGGACCCCCAGGTTTGACGGTACAGTTTTCTGATTATCTCTGTTTAATTAGGGGAAGGAATAATTGGCCCCAGATGAGACGATGAATGGATGAATTCGAGGGGGGTTGGGGAGAAAGGAGATTTCTGAAGATTGGGGGGGAAGGGTCCTGATGGTGAACCTATGGCACATGTGCCAGAGCTGGCACACAGAGTCCTCTTTGTGGGGACGCATACCATCACCAACTGCTCTTCTGGTTTCCAGCACATGCATGCGCACCAGCCACCAGCCTTCCTGTTTCTGGCGCTCCGGTGTGCACATGCACACGTGCGTTCCAGTTTGGTCACTTGGTACTGAAACGTTCGCCATCCCTGGTCTATGCCCATCCTCAGAGGAGCTTAGTTACAGAGGGAGTTCTGAACTTATGACTGGTCCCTTAGTCACCATGAAAAGTTCTGATGTACTTACCAGTGGGGGTACTTATGACCCTGATTTGAAGTATTTAAAATAGAATAACAGAGTTGGAAGGGACCTTGGAGGACTTCTAGTCCAACCCCCTGCTTAGGCAGGAAATCCTACACCACTTGACAAATGGCTATCCAACAAATGTCCCCTGCCTTGGTCATATGACGGCATTTTGGGTGCTTGGCAACCAGACTGCCTCTTTGAAGAGGACCTAATGAAAGGGCCTAATATTTGGAGCGCCAATAACATCTGGAGGCCCTCAGGAAAGCATCACTATGCCTTATATTTTCATAAGTATCCTCCTTTGGATTGTGCAAAGTTTATTTTGAGGGATTCCTTTTGAAAATGATTCAATCATATCTCCAAATCAAGTTGGCTTTCTGATTCGAATTAACAGTTCAGGTTAAATCGGAAACTTCCGGATTGAGGTTGATGAAGGCTCTCACTCATCCAGATAGTGTTGTTTGAAAGTTGAGTTGTGACAATTGGATTTTATTTTTATTTTTGGGTGAAACATTGAAACGCTGCTTATCCAAGTAGCATCTTCAATCCTTCCAAATTGATCTAATGATTTCAAAGGACTTTTGGGCCATGCGTTAAAACCTTGTTTTAAAAATAATAAAAACCTGATCAAATCAATTTGGTTTGGTTTAGAGCATCAGGTTGACTTAATTTTCCTAATTAAACTGGCCCAGAGTCCCAAACTGACTGAATGATTAGATCGGCACCAATTTTTACTTACTCTGTTTCCCTGAAAATAAGACCTCCCTGGATAATAAGCCCAATCGGGCTTTTGAGTGCATGCGCTAAAATAAACCCTCCCCCCAAAATATTGCAACGCAGCAGCAGCCATGAGGTGACCACACTCGCAATAAGACCCTGTCTTATTTTTGGAGAACCATGGTAGTCTTCTGGGAATTGCCAGCCCATCAGGAGTTGTCAAAGATGCCCAGAGTGGTCCCACTGTCATATCCACTTGCTCCTTTCGTACCCTGGGAGGTAATCCACCTGGTCTTGGAGATTTGGGTTTGTTTAAATTAGAGATTTGGGTTTGTTTAAATTAGCTAAATTCTGTCTGATCCTCTCCTTGTCTATCCTAAGTGTTAATCCTCTTCTTCAGGATGTTAGTAAAATGATGATTAGCTAGGATTGAATTTCTGAGAAAAGGCAGGCATGAAATAGGATGGTCACAGAGAAATACGGGTATGCCTCAGCTGTCGTTGTACAGTGCGAGCCTATCAACCGCAGATTGATTTACCCTGTGTAGAGAAATAGTTCTGGAAATTAATGAGTTTCTTTATATTAATAGGGTCCTCCTGGTCCCCCAGGATTGCCAGGTTCTAAGGTATGGCATATAATAACCTTTTGTATCTGATTAGCTGTTGTTGCTTTTTCAACTGTCTGTCTGTAACTTTCAATTGACTGAAATGATGCTTCATAGGGCAACAATTTTTGCATCAAGATACCTCAGATCTGCTAACTTAAAAAATGCATAGATATCCATTACTCCTGTGTAATTGAAATTTCAAGGATATCCACACCAGTTATCTTTGCAAACTTGTAGCTGCAGTCCTGTGATCATGCTTTGCAATGCTTCCTGCCAGCTTCCCACAAACAAAGTCAATGGGGAAGCCAGCAGGAAGTCGGAAGTCATCCCAGCCCCGCTACTTTTTTGCCCACCCGTGGTCATTCTGTTTATCTCTTTAGGTAGGTAAATATTGTCAAAGGATGACTCCACTTGTTGTAGGTTGTCCAATCACTATTGAAATCACTGCGATTGTAAAAGAAATCAAGATAGAATTATTTATTTATTTGTTTATTTTATTTTTTTCACATTTATAACCCGCACCTATCTCACCACAAAGGGACTCGGGGCAGCGAACAGAGATTTAAAATCAATTATACATAGATACAAAATATTATTAAATAATAACTAAATTAAATCAATACCCTGCTTAAAATAAGTTTAAATTTAAAACCCAAATTAAAATTTTGATTTGTTATAAAAACAATGGGTGTGGAGTAGATCAAGCTAGGCCGGCCAGATGAAAATAATAAGTTTTTAGGTGCCGGCGAAACAAGCGGAGGTCTGTGATGGAACGGAGGTCGGGAGGTAGGCCATTCCAGAGGGTAGGGCCCACCACAGAGAAGGCCCTTCCCCTGGGAGCCGCCAACTGGCATTGTTTCCATTCTTTTTCAGGGCAACATGGGCTTGAATTTCCAAGGACCTAAAGGAGAAAAAGTGAGTGTGGAATATCGAGATAGGCCCTTTGAACGGGTTTCCGGGATTGCTGACTCTTTCTGGGGGAGTGACAAGTGCAACTAATCTGTCTCGCTGTCTTTTGGGGGACTTAGGGTGAACAGGGACTTCAAGGACCCCCAGGGCCACCAGGACAGATCGGCGAACAGAAGCGAATCAATGATGTAGAATTCCAAAAAGGAGATCAGGTGAGTGAGAGGAGATGGTCCTGGTGGTACCTTCCAGACACAAAGGATCAAGACCATATGCTAAATTGCAATTCAGAATGTTTATTGCTCAAACCTATACACGAGAACCTCAACTCAAGTTCAACACTAGATTTGTATTTGTATTTGCATTTATTAAATTTATATACCGCACCTTCTCCCTACTGGGACTCAGGGCGGTTGTACAGGCAGGTAAAAATCGATAATATAAAACATAAAATACATTAAAAATACATTAAATAGTTGGCCTGTCCTAAAACCCCTACTAAAACCCCTGCTAAAACAAATTAAAAACTACGCCATGCCGGCCGCACGAAATAAATAGGTCTTCAAGGCCCGACAGAAAAGGCGTAGGTCGGTGATCGTCCATAGGTCAGGGGGTAGGTCATTCCAGAGGTCTGGGGCTGCCACAGAGAGGGCTCTCCCCCTGGGGGTCGCCAGCTGACATTGCCTGGCCGACGGCACCCTGAGGAGGCCCTCTCTGTGGGAGCAAACTGGTCGGTGGGAGGTATTTGGTAGCAGGAGGCGGTCTTGAAGATAACCAGGTCCCTTGCCATGGTCACACTGGATTGGAAGCACATACAGATCAGTGGAATTCAGGAGGGGTTGGACTTGGACTGTTTGTGGCAACATAATGACTCTAGACTGATGACTTGTTTAACTCCACTGCCTTCCCTGCCTGCTCTTGTCCCACACTCTCTGAGCATCCATCATTCTCACTCAATTACCCAGTTGCATTGATGGGTCACACTGGACCATCCTCTAGCACAGGGGTCTCCAACCTTTGCAACTTTAAGTCTGAAGGACTTCAGTTCCCAGATTTCTCCAGCCAGCAAAGCTCAAGCAGTTGTTTGAGTGACAATTGGAATTAAATTGGACTGATAAAGATAAATTGGTCTAGTGTTAAGGTACTAGGTTAAAAACCAGGTCCAGTGAGTTCTAGTCCTGCCTTAGGCATGAAAGCCAGCTGTGTGACTTTAGGCCAGTCACAAGGAGATGGTGAGTTCTAATCCCGCCTTAGGCATAAAACCTAGCTGGTGACCTTGGGCCAATCACTGTCTCTCAGCCCAATTCACCTCACAGAGTTCTTGTTGTGGGGAAAATAGAAAAAGGAAGGTGTGTTGGATATGTTTGCTGACTTGAGTTATTTGTAACAATAATAAAGGCAGAATACAAACAAATAAAATAAATGTTGTATCCTCTCTAATCATTGACAATACTTTCCATGGAATTTGAGCACATACTGTATTTGTCCAGAAAATCTGAAGGTAGAACTTGATCAGAACCTCAGCGTCAACTGTCCAATTGGCGAATCTAGGAAAAAGAAACTCCTTGGACATTATTTTACCAAGAGTATCAAACTTTACTGGGAAAAAAAACAACCACATTGGAACAGAAGAAGCAAAACCAGTTCTGGGTTTCCCACACAAAAGGAAGCATAGTCCATTCCCCCCCTTTCCCTATGAGCCACTCACAGTCCAGTACATTCACCAATCACTTCTGTTCATTTTGTTATGGGAAACAGCCAGCCACCCTGGGACATCTGCTCGGTGTGTCCTTGGGTCTCACGGAAAGTGACAGTTGCTTGGATACCATTCCTCCACCCTTGCATTCCATCCACCCCCAACCCCTGTTCCTGTCAATCTGTGAGCGAAGGAAAAGAATTGGTGAAATTGCGAATAATATGATGGATTTGTAACCATTTCCCTTTGGTCTTGACAGGGTGACTCAGGTGACCCGGGCCCCCCAGGATCCCCAGGATCTCCTGGGCTTCCTGTGAGTATTTTCCTTTGCTTCATTTGCGGAGGAGCATCAGGATTCCCCAACGGTTGGGTCTCTATTCACTGATAATGGGGTGCTTTTTCTGATTTCCAGGGCCCTCCTGGCGGTGGAAAAGGTGAAAAAGGTGAGCAAGGAGAACCAGGCAAAAGAGTAAGTAACTTCTTGGAACCCACTATTTACCTTCCCAAACCATGTATAGCTTTGGGAGTTCAGGTTGGGCCACCAAATACTGGGTAAGACGTTTTTCCTTTCTCGTATGATCTGCTAGAGTTGGTGTGGATGAAGCCCTCCTGAATGAGAAAGGGGGCATTGAAAAATGCATGTACACAACCACTGTCAGTGCAGTTTAACCAACAGACACCAACATTTAACTTTTAATCTGGATTAAGGGATTCAGATGATTTCTTCCTCCTGGATTTCATCTTTGGAGCAGAAATTGGAAGGGACGTATACAAATGAAGATGTCATTTTTGCTTTTCCAACCTTTGGTTGCTCAGAAATTTGGACAAATGGGTAAATACTTGTGTGTATTTGCCTTATAATAAATAATAATAAATTTAATTTGTAGACCGCTCCCTCTCCCCGAAGGGATTCGCTCCCTTGGCCCTGAAATCCACAACTGGCAGTTATGTAAGCAGAAAAGAAAAGAATGGGCATTCTATTTGTCCAGGATGGTATAATATCTCCTGTCTTGGGCAGTGGATTGGTCTAGAAGACTTTCAAGGTCCCTTCTAACCCTAGGCTTCTAGAAGAGTAGAAAGGATGAATCAGAGTAACCCATGTTCTGATTTCTGGGAGTTCCATTTAGCATTTTGGGGAGAAGCCAGGGTTATAATAGATGGCAATAAGAATTCAGAATGGGTGGGAACCAAATAATATTCCCCTCCAGATTTTACAGGAATAAGTTGACTTTTTCCTTTGACTTTGTTAAGCCCATTGTAGGGTTTGAGCAAAGGCGGGTCTGTTTGGTCTTCAGAATGATGAAGTCAAAGACATACTAACCTATGCAAAAGGGTATATATGGCCCTTTCCCCCTTCACTATGTAGATTGTGGGATGGAGTAACTCAGTGCCTGAGACGCTGAGCTTGTCGAACAGTATTGAGCAAAGTATTGAGCAAAGAGCTAAAGAAAAAGATTTAGGTCACCATCATATTATGGAAGGAAGAGATATTGGTTTGTGAGCCCTTGCGACTGATGCAGATTTCTTTGGGATGTTGTGTGGAGTTTCTTGAATGATCAATAACTTTGTTTTCCCCAAAGCTTGGAGTTCATTCCTGCTTTTCACCTGGATCCTTACACATGACTTTGAAATCAGAAATGATCATTTGAAGAGGCACATATTAAAAAGAAAGGAACGCACAGCCTCCTAGGTTTCTTTGGAGGCTATAGTAACCCTGAGAGCCAAGTTAGCTGCAATCAGATCTCCTTAGCCATTATTGACAAGCAGGAGCTCTAAACTGGGATGGAAACATGGTCTCTGTGGCAAACATTTATGGAGAAGAGACCCATCAATGTTTGGGGCAAGGAATTGACACAGGGAATATTAGCCTTGTGCCATGGCTTCACACCAGTTTTCTCATATCCTAGTCGCACTTGTATGGCTCCCGTTTTTTAGGATACAATCACTGTGCTTATGCTGCGTCCTTGTCCATGCTTAAACTGGCCTCTACAAGCCTGATGCTCTCTAGGTATTGAGGGCTTGCAACCTCAGGTGGTCCTAGTGTGATTGTAAGATTGACAAAAGGCTGTTCCAAGTTACATGTTCATGAGCTTTTATGTAGCGAGTAAGGAAGATGACCTTGGTGGAGATATGCAAGATTGTATTTGAAGTCCACAACAAACAGGTAGCTGAGTGGCTTAGAAGGAGGCCTAGAGAAGAATAGCCCAGGGGGTTGGACTAGATGACCTGTAAGGTCCCTTCCAACTCGGTTAATCTTTTATTGCAATCAAACCTGGAAGGCTGATGTCAGCCCCACTAGTTAGACCAGACCAAGAAATCAACTCCCCAGTCCTATAATAACACAATCTTGAAAGTGTCCTCCCTTCTCCTCCTTCACCTCCTCCTCCTCCTTCATCATCATCATCATCCCATCTTCCTCCTCTAATTCATTAAAGGTGATTCTCTATGAACATTATCTATTTGCTGTAGAATAAATATTTTTCACCCCATCTCCCTAGGAACAGATAGCAATAGCACTTAGACTTATATACCGCTTCACAGTGCCTTTACAGCCCTTACTAAGCGGTTTACAGAGTCAGCCTATTGCCCCCCAACAATCTGGGTCCTCATTTTACCTGCCTGGGAAGGGTGGAAGGCTGAGTCAACCTTGAGCCTGGCGAGATTCGATCTACTGGCAGCCGGTGATCAGCAGAAGTAGCCTGCACTACTGCACTCTAACCACTGCGCCACCGTGGCTGCATATCTCCACCAAGGTCACCTTCTCTATGTTCTACACTTCAGATGTCACATTTGTTCTGGATTTTCTGGCATAGTCTCAAATACAAGAACATTTCAAGTTGATCTGCGTACTTCTAGATTCTACTTTCATTTCTAGTAGGCAGATTGCCAGAATAGAAACTAGTTAAATGACAGCTTACCAGGTCATTCCTGAATCTTATAAATGGATATCAATGGGTGGTTTTCCCCCCCCACTGAAATGAAAAACCCATCCATTGACAACCAACCATCCTGGTTTTATTCACTGAATTTTTCTCCCCATTTTATTTGAATTGTGGTGGCTGTGATACCAACGAACCTACATTTTCCTATCAAGAAGGAAGAAGAAAAATCTACTGACGGTAGATTTTCTCACCCTTTCAAAATGATTTTTAAATTTAACAGAACTGTCAGGGAATAAGACTCAAGCGGAGTGGGGGCCTAGCGGTGAAGACACTTGCCTCCCACTTGGAAAATTAAGAGTTCAATTCTAGGCAGCCGCAGGTGTTTCTTTGTCAGGGTGCAAAAAGAAAATATCTGCTGCGAACTCTGCCTAGGCATCAGGAAGGGAATCTGGCCAGTAAATGCTGAGCTCCATTCAGTCACCTTGAGTCTACCACAAATAAAAGGGATTATAAGATTGTAAAATGAAAAAAAATATATTGGGGAATAAAAAGAAGGGGCTGGAACGCTCTGATATTGGAGGGCTCTGATTTGCTATCCAGTTTTAGAATGGAAATTAGGGGGGGGGGGAACCAATGTTTTCTGTCTTTTCTGGAGAAATGAAATCCATTCTATTGCATGCCATGGGAGAGAATAGCTTCAAGCTAACACTTCCCATCCTATTTTCAGTCTTGAAACGTACCATATTTTTCGGAGTATAAGATGCAACTTTTCCCCTCCTAAAACAAGGTGGAAATGTTGGTCCGTCTTATACACTGAATATAGCCATTTTTAGCCTCCTGAAGCCCCACCCGCATCTCATTTTTGTGAAAAATGAGTGAAAAACAGGGCATTTTCCACCCAAATGGGGGTGTTTTTGCCTTCTCCCATCCCCGCTGAAGCCTGCAGAATGCTTCTGGGAGCCAAGGAAGGCAAAAAACCTTTTTTTTCTTACTTACCTCTTTGGAATTTTGGTGCGTCTTATACACCGCCATGTCTTATAGTCTGAAAAATACGGTACTTTAATGGTTCCTGCTAACTAATGTGGACCCCCTTATCCCACTGCCATGTGGTATTTACCTAAACCTCCCATTTTCAGCCTTTGACTCCCAGCAATAATGCCAGGCGCATCTACCAGATTCGTTGTTATTTATTGCTTTTCTCTGTGTTTTTTTTTCTTTCAAAGGGGAAGACAGGAAAAGATGGAGAACCTGGATTGCCAGGTTTGTCTGTAAGTCTTTGCTATCTTTCCTTCATGTCCAGATACAACCACTGTGAAATGTTTGTAGGATTGAGAAGTTGTGTTTGTTTGTCTTCTTGCCCAGGGTTTTCCTGGTGAACCTGGCACGTCTGGCTTCCCGGGAAGAGATGGAGACAAAGTAAGTAATGCAGTTGAGAATCTTCCTAAGACTAGGTGAAGGAGGCGGTGGTTGGGAGGCTTGTCGATCAGAAAGGTCGGCAGTTTGGCGGTTCGAATCTCTAGCGCCACATAACGGAGTGAGCTCCTGTGACTTGTCCCAGCTTCTGCCAACCTAGCAGTTCGAAAAAAATGCAAGTAGAAAAATAGGGGCCACCTTTGGTGGGAAGGGAACAGCAATCCGTGCACCTTTGGTGTTGAGTCATGCCGGCCACATGACCATGGAGACGTCTTTGGGCAGTGCTGGCTCTTCGGCTTTGAAATGGAGATGAGCACCGCTCCCTATAGTCAGGAAGAAACTAGCACATATAGTATGCGCGTGGGGAACCTTTACCTTAAGAATAGGTGGCGTTGGGCCAGGCTTGGTTTTCTCAGGAATACAGATGTTGAGATGTTTATTTTGTTGGCAGGGTCAAAAAGGAGAAGCTGGTTTACCTGGCTCACCTGGATTGGTAAGTCTCGATCCTATCTCTTCCGCCTCCTCCTTTAAATTGCATTTCAGGCAGATTCTTCTTCCTGTTTATGAAAAAAAAGTTTTATTGGGTTTTACAAATTTTTAAAAAACAGGTAAAGGGTATAAGGTATTAAAAAGATATTTTGAGGACATCTATGTCGGAGGTGTCGGCCCCCTCCGAGGCTTCATACAGAAAAAAAGGAAATACAATACATTTTCCATTTCCCTACAAAGTGGAAAGAGATACAAATATATCATTTTATATTCATGCAATCAATCATTTGTTTCTATAAACATCCAAATAAAGGTTATACTATATAGAAAAAAGTCATTTGTGAGATCTGAGTCTTTTAGCAATTGTATCTTCCTCTCCCTGACCTCCGGTGGGCGGAGCTGTGGCCCCTCCCGTTCCCCCATTTTCATCCTCTAGGATTGGGGAATGTTTTTTAAGAAAGGCTTCCGCCTCTGCAATTGTTTTAATTCTTACTCTCCCCCTCTCCCAGAACACTAACATTCCCTCTGGCATCAACCACTTGAACCAGGCCCCCTTTTTATATAATCTTTTTGATAAGAAGGAATATTTCAAAGGTATTTCTTCAGTGAGCGTCTTATAGAACTTTTTCTTTTTGATAAAAGAACTTTTTCTTTGTGGTATAAAATACCTTTTTTTTAAAAAACGGCAATGCAATTATATTTGTTCTTGCCTTTGTCCTAATTGATGGGGGGGGTGTATTGTATCTGCTTGCATCCTCACATATTAAAGCTATTGCAATATTCAGAAGAACGGCCAGCTTAAAATGTTTCTTTGACAAGGTAGCTCTTGACTTACAGCCGTTTATTTGGTGAGCTTTTGAAGTTATAACAGCACTGGGGGGAAAAAAGGCAGCCTTCCCGTGGTCACGTGATCAGAATTGGGACTCTTGGCAACTGGCATGTACTTGTCACTGTTGCAGTGTCCCAGGATTACCTGATCACCTTTTGACAAGCAAAGTCCATGGGGAAGCCAGGTCACTTAACAACCGTGGCAAAAAAAAAAAAAAAAAGGTTGTAAATTTGTACAAAACTCACTTGGCAAATGTCTCACTTAACAACAGAAAATTTGGGCTCAGTTGTGGTCGTAAGTTGAGAACTGCCTGTAAAACATTAAAAGGAATGTAGATTTTTAGACAAAGAAATCAACAAGAGAGCATCACTGGTTCTTTTTCCCCATGTTTAGACACTGTAATTCAGGGGATATATAGCTTAATTCTTTATTTATACCCATTAATGTTTAGATTTGTCAGGCCAAGCCATTGAGAGTATAAATAGAGAGCAAACCCCACCCCTTCTAGCACTGATGACATTATCTGGTTTGGTAATGAAACATCTACAAGAAAACCACCAAGTTAGAGAGCACCACTGGGTTTAAAGAAGGACCCCACTGGTTTAGATTGATCACCTGGGGGACAATTGTGTTAAAAAGTAATAGAAAAACAAACATTACATCCTGGGTTTTATTCTGCTGGTTGTTAGCATATTGTTATATTTATTTGCTTCACTTAAGTCTCTGCCTTAATAGGCAGAGAAATCAAACGGATTTTGAAGAGAAAGCAAACCAGTTGTTATGATCCTTGTAATTTATTTGAATGGCTTTTAATAAATCTTGTTAAAGAAAATTCTGGGAGAATTTTGATTTCAGAAGTCGGTGGAGGGAGACAAATGTCCTGCTTTTATTCGTGCTTTGAAAAACCTTTTCAGACTTTTGCTTTTAATATTTTTAAATTTGAGGGCTAGCAAACTGGAGAACCCTCTGTCTAGGGCAATGAGAACACAGTCTCTTGCGGGCCAATAAATTCCTGCATTCTAGCATTGATAGAATATTAAGAAAAATATCCACGAGTATTGGTTACTATTTCCCATATGCTGGTGTTCTGACCTAGGTTTCCTGAGAAAGCATAACACATAGTCTTGGTCCCAAAAGCCTTATTTTATTTATACAGCTGTGAATCATGATCATTCACAGTCCACAGGGCTTCGCAAACAGTCTGTGAAGGTTCCAACAGATGTCTGCTTGAGTTGCCACCGTCTTTCAGAGGAATGTTGATAAACACCCACCTTATCTCCCTGGGAATGCTGCCAGAGATTTAATTGCCAAATGCAGAGCAGGGCCAAACTGAGCACAGAGTCAAACAGAACTTCTCAAAGCTTGAACCGACCAGATGAACTAATTGCTTCCTGCAAAAGCTCACGTCCCATTCACTCCTCCTTGATATCTTATGAGAGGGACCAATCATCTCCAAGCCTTACTCCCAAGTCGACCCTGTTTTTTTAATTGTTATTGCCTTCTGGCAGGGCTGTGCAGGTGCACACTGGGAACAGGCTCCCGCTGTTCTTCTTCTCACTGATATCAGACTCCAGAGGTAGCAAATAACTCCCAGATAGCCTTGGTCCCCTCTCTTCCTCTGATGCAGAGCCCTCGTCCGAGCCTTCCCCAGACTCCAGGACTGGCCCATGTTCCTCCCCAACTTCCTCACTGTCTGAATCACAAAAGCTGGCTGAAGTGCTGGGGATAAACCTTGGTTTCAGGGTTGCGTCATTCATGGGGATGTTTTTTGAGTCGAAATCATGGAATTGTTTGAAACTCTCAGGGGAAAGATTCCAATGCAGTTTGGAAGAATCCCCTTTCTTTCATGCCCTATATTTAAATAAATAACATTCTTCCTTGCTCCTTGGCCTACATCAGGTAATTCCAAGGCCGGGCACTGGTACAACAGTGGGACCAAAGGGTAGCAAAGGAGTAGCAGGATATCCTGGAAGCAAAGGAGATCGTGGTTATCCTGGCTCCATGGGCCCTCCTGGTTTACCGGGAACCCCAGGTAAGATAGTGCACCTTTTCCTCTTCTAGCGCTTCTGATATATCCGATGTCTCTCTCCTTTTCAAACCAACCTCCCCTTCATAACCATTTTTCTCGCTGTAGGAGTTCCAAGTGTAGGCCCTCCAGGCTCACCTGGGTTACCTGGCGAAAGAGGACAGAAAGGGGATCAGGGCCTTCCTGGGATCGCTATACCAGGACAGGCAGGAATTGATGGACAACCAGGGCTCCCAGGACAGCCAGGGCCCCCAGGACCACCAGGATCAACCATCCCACCTGGTAAGTAATATTTCTGACCATTGCCCATCAACTGTGGGTCATCCATCTCTGTCAGTTCCCACAACTCGCTACCCTTCAGGCATTAGGACTGTGTTGATGGATCAACACAGTCCTAATAAGGACAGGGTCTTGTTTTCTTTTGACTCCCAAAATAAGCGCTTGGCCTTATTTTCAGGGAGGTCTTATTATTTTTGAGGTGCAGGAGGCGGCGAGCGTAGTCACCTCATGGCTGCTGCTGTGTTGCAATATTTTTGAGGAAGAGCTTATTTTAGCGCATGCGCTCAAAAGCCTGATTGGACCTATTATCCAGGGAGGTCTTATTTTCGGGAAAATGGGATATTCCTTCTCCTTCTTGAACAACAACAACAAAAAAAGGATATCGGGTAGGGCTTCCAAGAAAATGAAGCAAATGTTGAAAAATTACAATCGTCAGTATCTACAAGCAGTAGAGTAGAGTAGAGTAGAGTAGAGTAGAGTAGAGTAGAGTAGAGTAGAGTAGAGTAGAGTAGAGTAGAGTAGAGTAGAGTAGAGTAGAGTAGACGCAATGGTTAGAGTGCAACACTGCAGGCTACTTCACCTGACTGCAGTTCAGCGGTTCAAATCTCACTGGCTCAATGTTGACTCAGCCTTCCATCCTTCCAAGGTGGGTAAAATGAGGACTCAGATTGTTAGGAGCAAAATGTTGACTCTGTAAACTGCTTAGAGGGGGATATAAAAGCACTATGAAGGGGTGTGTAAGTCTAAGTGCTATTGCTATCATATATACAGTGTATGGTTTTTATTTTATACCTATTAATACTTTAGATTTTTCTTCAGGGTAACAGATGAAAATTAACATTAATTAACATCTTAATTAATTAAACATTAATTGACATCTTAATTAACATTAAGATGTGATTTATTTTGCTAGCATATTATTGTATTTATTTGCTTCACTCTGTTTTTATTCTTTTACATTTGTGCTGGCCAGATAAATATTATTGATGCAATCCAGGATCCTGAAATTCCACCATATTGACTGGACACCCGAGAATTCTAAACGTTGTAGTCCAGGAATTTCCAACACATTCTTTTTATTTATTCTTTAGTTTTGATTTTTATTGTATTTTTAAATGGTGTTTTTTTTTACTTGGTAGCTGCCTGGAGTTGGGCAGCATACAAATTTAAGAAATAACTAAACAAATCAAGCTCATTTTCCTTGTCCTGGTATCCAAACTTTCCCAGCATTCATTTCTGATAAAAATGGACTCCTGCCTTGACTCTCATTTGTTTCTCGTTCTTCCAGTTGATCGGCTTTGTGAGCGAGGGCCTCCTGGCCCTAAAGGAACGAGCGGAGACCAAGGATTTCCGGGGGAAAGAGGCCAGAAAGGTATAAATCGAAAGAATTGTTTCTTTTTTGATTAGACCGAGATTTGCGGAATCAGTTTCAGTGGTGGGATTCAGCCAATTCACACCACTTCGGGATAACCGGTTGTGAACTTTCTGAGTAGTTGGGTGAACTGGTTGTTGAAAGAAATAATTAGGGCAGAGAACCGGTTGTTAAATTCTTTGAATCCCACCACTGTGTTTGTTCCTTCCTCCCTCCCTCCCTCCCTCCCTCCCTCCTCCTCTTCCTTCTGTTCTTCCTTCCTTCCTTCCATTGGTGGGATTCAGCCAGTTCGCACCATTTCAGGAGAACCAATTGTTAACTTTCTGAGCAGTTGAGTGAACTGGTTGTTGGAAGAAATCATGAGAGCAGAGAAGCAGTTGTTAAATTATTTGAATCCCACCACTGATCGGTTTGGAATTTGGATTGTCCTATTGATGCTGCTGTTGGAGCGGCTGTTCAACCACTCTTCCCCCTGTTCACAAGCGTCCTCTAAAATGCCTCTCAGGAGTTTCAGCTGTGGGTTGCCACAAACTCGGGGAGGACAAAAACAAAACAAGCGCTTTCTTGAGGTCTTTAAAATAATCTCGGATGATGCTGTAAACCACTATTAACTAAAAAAAAAACCTGCAAATTAATAAGTATAAGTATAAGTATAAGATGCACCTTTTCCCCCCTAAGAGAGGATGAAAATTTGGGTGAGTCTTATACAATGAATGTAGCCCCACTCACCCACCAGCCCCAACCCTTTGGCCTCTGGCTCCCAGCAGTTTACCTCTTTGCAGCAAACAGGGGCTTGTGAAGGCTTCAATAAACTATAGCAATCCCTGCAGCCTGAAGCAGCTGATGATCGGGAGAAATTGAAAGTGAAACTTGCTGTTTGCTTCACCTGGCAAATTGCTGGGAGGCAGATTTTTTTGTGTGCTAATCAGACTGTTTGCTGCAAGGTGGTAAATCAACAACTATAAATACCTATAGAACAGTGATGTCGAACCTATGGCACGGGTGCCACAGGTGGCACGCGGAACCATTTCTTAGGGCACGCCAGGCGTTGCCCTGTCAGCTCCAGCGCGCATGTGTGCACTGGCCAGCTGATTTAGGCCTTATTTTGAGGCCGTTTTTTGCCCTCTGGAGGCTTCAGGGAAGCCCCTGAAGCCTCTGGAGGTGGGGAGGGGAGGCTGTTTTCACCCTCCCCAGGCTCCTAGAAAGCCTCTGGAGCCTGGTGAGGGTGAAAAAAGCGTGCCAAAAGCAGGAGGTCACGCACATAGTATTATGGGTGTGGCACACCCATGCACGACACCCCTGTGCTCCCCCTGCGTTTGGCACGCGAGCCAAAAAAGGTTAGCCATCACTGCTATAGAATGTCCAAATTATTAGACTTATTTTTTAAAGTATGCTCTATTATTGTTCTAGACAACTTAACAAAATGAAGAAGCTTTTTAAAATAAATGCTTGATCTGAAGAGACCCCGTGCTATTGTTTTAAAAAGTGCTATTCTTTTAAATAGCAGAGAATAACTATACTCCCAGAAAGCACATCAATTTTAACAGCATCTGTACAAGGATAGTCTGAAATGTAACACTACAAACAGTGTATATTGCCTGTACTGTTTGTTGCAAAGAAGCAAATTGTTGGGAGGCAGAGGCAGATATTTTCCCCTTGTTTTCCTCCCCAAAATCTTGGTATGTCTTATACTCCGGAGCGGCTCCTTTCCTTTTCCTTCTTCCCTTGCCTCTCCCTTACTCTTCCCTTCCTCTTCCTCCTCCTGCCCCTTCTCCTTCTCTTTCTATCCCTTTCCTCCTTCCTCTCCTTTCCTCTTTCTTCCTTCTCTCCCTTTTCCTCTCTTCTCCTCCCCTCCTCTCTTCCTTTCCTTCTCTGTTACTATAGTTATCTCTTTTCAACTCTGAACTGGATGATATTCCCGCAAACCCTGTTATAATTTCATTATCATGTCCTAGCTATTTCCCCCCCTCTATATCTCATTCTTTAATATATACTTATATATCAATGCTTTCTTTTCTATTTCCCCCTCTTTATTGCATTTCTAGCATTTCTTGCATTCAACATCTCTCTTTTCAGGAAACATTTTTCTTCTGAGGGGAGTCCACCTGTCAGGCCTGCGGTCATATTCCTTTCTGGATCTTTGGCCTGCCACACTAATATTCTATTCTACTATGCTGTTTCATTAGTGGGGAATTGGGAGGGGGAACAGCAAGGAGTAGAATGTGATGTTGTCAAAATAAAATTCCTTTCTAGAAAGCCAAGGTCATCCTTTGTCTTTGCACCTCTGCACCTGACTGGAACTGGATGGGTTGAACTTCCAGCGTTGCAGTGGGAGATTGGACCGTGGGATGGACTTGTGTGTTTGGGGGCAAGATCTTGAACTTTCAACTGGGTGGGGAAAACCCCCAAAGTAAGGTTCTACATTTAGGCAAGAAAAACAAAATGCACAGGTACAGTATAGGTGGTACCTTGCTCAATAGTAGCAACTGTGAGAGGGATCTTGGAATCCTAGTGGACAACCATTTAAATAGGAGCCAACCGTGTGCAGCAGCTGCCAAAAAAGCCAACACAGTTCTAGGCTGCATAAACAGAGGGATAGAATCTAGATCACGTGAAGTGTTAATGCCACTGTATAGTGCCTTGGTAAGGCCACACTTGGAATACTGCAAACAGTTTTGGTCGCCACGATGTAGAAAAGATTTGGAGACTCTGGAAAGAGTGCAGAGAAGAGCAACCAAGATGATTAGGGGACTGGAGACTAAAACATATGAAGAACGGTTGCAGGAACTGGGTATGTCTAGTTTGATGAAGAGAAGGACCAGGGGAGACAGGATAGCAGTGTTCCGATATCTCAGAGGGTGCCACAAAGAAGAGGGAGTCAAACTATTGTCCAAGGCACCTGGGGGCAGGACAAGAAGCAATGGGTGGAAGCTAATCAAGGAGAGAAGCAACTTAGAACTAAGGAGAAATTTCCTGACAGTTAGAACAATTAACCTCTGAAACAGCTTGCCTCCAGAAGTTGTGAATGCCCCAACCCTGGAAGTCTTTAAGAAGATGTTAGATAGCCATTTGTCTGAAATGGTATAAGGTTCCTGCCCACGCAGGGGGTTGGACTAGAAGACCTACAAGGTCCCTTCCAACTCTGCTATTGTATTGTAACCCAGGAAGCTCAGATTCGGGTTTTCCCAGATGTGCCAACATGGCTCTCTTCATACATTGGAACTTTGAGGGATACTTTGCCTTGGACTCTGATTTAATTTTGGAACCCTGACATTTTTGTGTCTTGCAATTCAAGGTGACAAGGGAGATATCTGTTTTAACTGCATAGGGAGTGGCATCCCAGGCCCTCCAGGAGAAAAGGGCTTTCCTGGGCTCCCTGGAGATCCAGGTACACATTTGTCTCTCGTCTCTCTCTTTCTGTTCTTTTTTTTTGTGCCCATCAAGACTTTGCTATCCAACAACTCTGAATTGTTGCTTTATGGCATAGGAAATGAAACAAACCAAAATGTTAACGAGTTGTGCTGTTTAGGTAGTTACTTGCCAAGCACATCTAAATGGTATTAAAGTAACCAATCCCCAAGGCAATGTTGCAACTTTTGAGCACTGCTAAAGTTTGGGAATTGAAAGTTGAAAAATTTGACATGCCCTAAATTGGGCACAACCTCATCCTGAGCAATCTGGCTTGCATGCTGCAGAAATTACCACCCCTCCATGAAACATGTGAAGGGAGGGAGGGTAAAAGTATGAGGAAAAACAAACATTGGTCTAGATCAGGGGGAGTCAACCTTTTTATACCTACCGCCCACTTTGGTATCTCTGTTAGTAGTAAAATTTTCTAACCGCCCACCAGTTCCACAGTAATGGGGATTTATAAAGTAGGGAAGTCAATTAAAATTTGACTCTCAGAGGGTGCCACAAAGAAGAGGGAGTCAAACTTTTCTCCAAGGCACCTGGGGGCAGGACAAGAAGCAATGGGTGGAAACTAACCAAGGAGAGAAGCAACTTAGAATTAAGGAGAAATTTCCTGACAGTTAGAACAATTAACCTCTGGAACAGCTTGCCTCCAGCAGTTGTGAATGCCCCAACCCTGGAAGTCTTTAAAAAGATGTTAGACAGCCATTTGTCTGAAATGGTATAAGGTTCCTGCCCATGCAGGGGGTTAGACTAGAAGACCTACAAGGTCCCTTCCAACTCTGCTATTGTATTGTAAAATTAAAAAAAGGAAAGTGCTTCCGTATCAGACAAAACCCCACCATGAAAGCTGGAACACCCACCAGTGGGCGGGAGGGACCAGGTTGACTACCACTGGTCTAGCCTTTCCCAAACGTGGCTTCTTTCCAGATTTGCAGACTTTCAGTTCCTAAAATTTTCCGTGTGGCTTTGCTATGCCGGCTGGGAACTGGAATCCCAATTCCAGTTGGGAATAACTGGGACACGGTAGCTCAGTGGCTAAGATGCTGAGATTGTCGATCGAAAGGTCAGCAGTTCAGCGGTTCGAACCCCTAGCGCCGCGTAACGGAGTGAGCTCCCATTACTTCTCCCAGCTTCTGCCAACCTAGCAGTTTGAATCCCTAGCACCACGTAACAGAATGAGCTCCCGTTACTTGTCCCAGCTTCTGCCAACCTAGCAGTTTGAATTCCTAGCACCACGTAACAGAGTGAGCTCCCATTACTTGTCCCAGCTTCTGCCAACCTAGCAGTTTGAATCCCTAGCACCAGGGAACAGAGTGAGCTCCCGTTACTTGTCCCATCTTCTGCCAACCTAGCAGTTTGAATCCCTAGCACCACGTAACAGAGTGAGCTCCCGTTACTTGTCCCAGCTTCTGCCAACCTAGCAGTTTGAATCCCTAGCACCACGTAACAGAGTGAGCTCCCATTACTTGTCCCAGCTTCTGCCAACCTAGCAGTTTGAATCCCTAGCACCACGTAACAGAGTGAGCTCCCATTACTTGTCCCAGCTTCTGCCACGCAGGCAGTTCGAAAGCACGTAAAAAAAATACAAGTAGAAAAATAGGAACCACTTTTTTTTCCTTGAAAATGTTTCATTTCTCATCCAGGTTTTTCAGAACATTTTGCTTCTCATCCAAGAAGCTTCTTCAGTCCTTCAGAAGAAGCTTCTGGGATTAGAAATGAAACATTTTTAGGGGGGGGGGGGACTCCCAAAAAAATCCTTTGAGACATGGGGATAATGTTTTCTTTCCTGTGCCATTAATCTCTTCTTTCTGTTTTGGATCCCAGGGGCTTCTGGTTTTCCTGGGCCAAAAGGTGACAAAGGCGTCTCGGGTGTCTTTGGACTGATCGGGCCTCAGGTAAGGACCATGACTCTCCTTGGTAGAAGCCTGCCTTAGGAAAGGAGGGAGAGCAAAGGACTAACGGCCCGCAATCCTAAGGGACTAAAATCATTCTTCTTTTGTCTCTAGGGTCCTCCCGGACCTACAGGTCCCCCTGGGCGTCCAGGTGCTAAAGGCGATCCAGGTGACATGATTGGTTTCCCTGGAATGAAAGGTGAAAAGGGAAATCCAGGTTTCCCAGGTTCTCCAGGGCTTCCTGGTTTAGACGCTTCTCCTGGAAAAGATGGACTCCCAGGTCTTCCCGGACCCAAGGGCGAGCCGGTAAGTCAGTGAAGATGGCATCATTTGTGGAATCTTATGATGATAAGCCTCCGTTGGGAATTCCCAAGTGTAATAGCCTGGGAATAACTCGGTCCGTGAGGGCGAACCTATGGCATGCGAGCCAGGGGTGGAACGCAGGGCCCTCTCTATGCCACCAGCTGGTCTTCACGGGCACTGGAGTGCTGGAAAATGGCTTGGAAATGGTCAAAAAAAACCAGGCCGTTTTTGGGATGTTTTCCAGGCCATTTTTGGGCTGGTTTCCAGGTCATTTCCAGGACCTTTCCAAGCCATTTTGGGGTAAATTTTGGCCTAAAAAATGGCCAAACAAACAGCCTGAAATCAGCCTTAAAATGCCCCCCAAAACACCCTGAAAACAGCCTGAAAAGTGGCCTGAAAATGGTCCAAAAAACAGCTTGAAAATGCCCCCCAAAATGGCCAGAAAACAGGCATGCGCATGCTGGCCAGCTGGTCTTCAGGTTTCCAGCACTCCGGCGCATGCACATGCATGCACGTTCCAGTTTGGGCCCTCCAGTTTCATTTTGTTTAAACTTCCTTTTTATTTCTTCATTTTGTCTGGTTGTGAGCCCTTCAAAGTGGCCCCATGGCGAGGTAGGCAAGGAAATGTGATAATAGTAATAACAATATTTCAAGTTATATTTCAATATAACAATATAATCATTTGGATTTCAATGATTACGAATCAACGATTATGACTCCTACTGCTTTTTGTTCACCTGGTTGACTCCTTGTCTAGTAAATGGCATCATCATTGGGTGGGTTGATGGGTTGTTTGGGGGCAGGGCTGAAGTCTGCTACCGGTTCGCTTCACACGTGCATGCGCACTTCACACACATGCACATCTCAGGCGCTGATCATCAGAACTACCGGTTCGGCCAAACCGGTAGTAAAAAATGCTATCGCTTCAGGTGAACTGGTAATTCCAATGATCAGCTGTGCGTCAATCAGCTGTGCCGTGTGATTTCTGAATCACATGGCAGGGGCTGATTGTTGCACAGCTGATCGTTGAAACCTAACCGGTAGTAAAAAATGCTACCAATTTAGGCGAACCAGTAGCATTTTTTTACTACCGGTTCAGGCGATCCGGTCCAAACTGGTAGCCTTTCACCCCTGCTTTGGGGTAAGTAAAGTATGTGATCCTAGAAGTCACCAGATCACCGTAAAAGTAACTGATAGGTTTCATGATAGCTTAATCGAGACAGTCTTTTTTTTGTTGCCCTAGGGTAGCATTGCTTTCAAAGGAGACCGAGGCCTTCCTGGGGATCCAGGTCTTCCTGGACTTGGTGGAGAGCGAGGGCCCCCAGGGCCTCCCGGATTTGGACCACAAGGACCTCCAGGACAAAAGGGGCTTCAAGGCGTTCCTGGACGCCCAGGTTCTCCAGGTGCTCCAGGTAGGTACCTTCTTCCTAGATGCCTATTACAAACTGCCTGCTCCCCTCTGAAGTTAACTCAAAGATTCCTTTATTAGGAGCACCAGCAACCCTGGCAAAACGTTTCTCTCTTACCGCAGGTTCCCAACAGGAAGACAAATATTTGTCTGCCACATCTATTCATCTCTGCCCCCTGCCTTTTATCCCCAGAGCTAGGGTGGGATTTATGAGCAGCAGTGGCTCTTCCTTCCCAAGGATCAGCCCATGGATTTCCACTGCTCTCCTCTCCTCTGCCTTCTTCGCATCTGTGTATCAGGCACTGGACCCAGCTGTTCCTCCTCTTCCTCATCAGCCACCTCCAGACCTGGGGGCTGTTGACTCTCCATCTGTGGCCCAGGCTCCACTCTGTCTCTCTCTCTCTCTGCCAGCTCCATTCCCTCTCCCCCCTTGAAGCTCTCAGGTTGCCTTAATGCTGCCCTGACTCCCGCGCCTCCTCTGATTCGGCTGCTGGAGGGGCCGGCAGCCAACAGGCCACAACACTCAGATTGATCATTTGCATGGAACATTTATTTCAATAGAAGAGAGGAGTTTGAAGTCCTGCACTCCATCTAACCAGAGGTTCAACAGTGTTTAACTGAGAAAAATGTATACGTATGGAATAGGATGGTTTGCAGTTTGTCAAGGTATATGTGTGAAAGCACAGAAGAGTTTATTATTATTATTATTATTATTGCTACCTCTGTATAAGAATCTTAGTCACCATCAAAGCTAAACTGGCACTAGATGAGGATGATGGAATTCATGGGAGGCTGTAGTTAAAGTTTTTTGTGACAATGCACTGATTCTAAACTGATGATACACTTAACCTCACCTTCCAGCTCAGCCTCTTCTTCTCCTGCAGGCTACATTACTAGAGGAAGTGCAAATCCACCCTACCAACACAAACAAACATCGGAAGACCAATCTAGAATACAAAATATGGGACGATGGTCCCATTCTGTTTGGGTTTTGTTATGAAACATAAGCAGCTTTCCCCTTCCTGTTTTTCTGGTACTTCCAGGATCCAAAGGCGAACCTGCCCAATCTATTCCCGAAAAAGGACCTCCAGGGCTTCCAGGACCCCCAGGCAGAAACGGAGAAGATGGTTTCCCAGGTAAAAAGCTGCCATATTTCCTGACAACACATAACAAAGTTTGTTTTGTTTCCGGAGGAAGGGATTTTAGGTAACGGTCCAACCGCCCACTTCTTGTCCCCATTTTAGTTATAATTATGAAAGACCAGTGTGTTTTGTGAATTGTTACGCTGGTTGGTTGTATAGTTAGCCAGATGTTTAGACTGGATTTGTTATCCACCCATTATTTATTAAACTTGAAGGACGCCTGGCTGCTCACAACAATCAAACAAAGATTTTACCATAAAAGCTAAAAATTGGCAAGCCCCATGAAGTGAGGGAGCAACTTGCCTCCAGAAGTTGTGAATGCTCCAACACTGGAAGTTTTAAAGAAGATGTTGGATCGCCATTTGTCTGAAGTGGTGTAGGGTTTCCTGCCTAAGCAGGGGGTTGGACTAGAAGGCCTCCAAGGTCCTTCCGACTCTCTTATTCTATTCTATTCTTTTCTTACCAGGAGAACCTGGTCAGCCTGGATCACCTGGGTTGTCAGGAATCCCAGGCCAAAAAGGTGAACCGGGCTTCCCTGGCATTGGACTCCCAGGCCCACCAGGGCCCAAAGGTTGGTCTCATTCGTGTCCTGTAAAGGCAGTGTGATGTATTGGTTGGAGCAGGAGTTGCCAATGGATGACAGCGTGCTGTAGAAAGAGGGGGAGAGGGAGGGAGGGAAGGAAGGGAATAGAGGGAAAGGAAAGATTTTATTGGATTGGGTTGGAGTTAGTTGTCCTTACTCTCTAATCTGTTCACCTTTTTCTTAAAGGTTTGCCTGGTTTATCAGGAGAACCTGGATTTCCAGGAAACTCTGGAAGACCGGGAGCTGATGGAGCCCCTGGACTCCCTGGAGAAAAAGGACAGAAGGTCTGTGGAGAAGATGTGCTTGTTTTGGTGTAAAAGATTCCCTTTGTCTTCCACCACCTGGTGTGTTCCAGATAGTTGTGCTAGGTTGAAGGACTGGAATCCCAGCGCATCTCAGGGGCATCAAGTCAGGGAAGTTGAATTAATTGATGTAAAGATGGCCTTGGACCTGAGACTGATCAGTCTTCCTGGTTTTGTGAAGGAAATCCAGAGTCAGGAGTGGGCTGCTACAGGTTCGTCCTGGTTTGGGAGAACCTGTAGCTAGAGTTATGGTAGTTCAGAGAACCTCCAAATCCCACCCCTGGCTAACTGAATGGAACTGTTCTGACCTAGGCTTCCCAAAACCACGAAGCCACTCCTCGTTCTGATAAAACCCCTCTTATTGAGTATAAAGTGAATTCCTCTCCAGCAAAGTCCTGACAAACGGTCTTTCATGACCTTTCACAACGACAGGCCTTTGTCAGGCTTGGAGAGCTTCCAGGCCGATATCTTCCAAACGCCAGGCTGTAGCAGACAATACTTGTCAAGAAGTCAGGAAGAGGTCTTCACTCTGAATTGAATTGAACGAATTGTCTCCTGCAAACTCCCCTCCCCTTTTGCTCCTCTTGATTCCCTATGGGAGGGGCCATTCACCATCCACCTGTGGCTTTACTCCTGAGTTGACCCTTTTTCCTTAGCTGTTCCCTTCTCCTGGCAGCTCTGTGCATGCGCACACTGGGAACAGGCTCCAGCTGTTCTTCTGCCCCACTGCTGTGTGACGCTGAAGGCAGCTGATAACTGGCAGACGGCCCTGCCACCCTCTCTGCCTCCGAAGCAGAGCAACTCATCAGAGCCTTCCCCAGACTCCAGGACGGGCCCATGTTCCTCCCCAACCTCCTCACTGTCTGAATCTGCTGCCAGATCTTCTGGCTGCTGGCGGGCCACAAGATGAACAGGCCAATCAAAGTTGTTTACAGACCTCTTTTTTGTAAGCAAGGCAGTTCAATACGACAGTAGGAATCATAGAACGAACTGCAGAGTTGAGAACAAATATTCTGACTTACTGTTATCTGGCATTCCAGGGAGAACGAGGATTTGGCATTCCAGGACCCACAGGGCCACCTGGTCCACCAGGTTTCAAAGGAGCACAAGGTGCCAAAGGTGTGCCTGGCTTCTCAGGAAACCCTGGCTCCCCAGGACGGGCAGGATTTGATGGAGTTCCTGGAGCTAAAGGTACTTGGTGGTGGCACCAGTCAATGCAGATGAGTCTGCCTTAAATGTAGGGGTGTGGTTTAAGGCTACCTTCTGGTTCTCTATGCTTGTAGACTATTTTGCATCTTTTTGGACCCATGCAGAATCAGATTATTAGGGCCGCAGTGGCTCAGTGGCTACGAAGCTGAGCTTGTCGATCAGAAAGGATGGCAGTTCGGTGGGTCGAATCCCTAGTGCCACATAACGGAGTGAGCTCCCGTTACTTGTCCCAGCTTCTGCCAACCTAGCAGCGCGAAAGCACGTAAAAAATGCAAGTAGAAAAATAGGGACCACCTTTGGTGGGAAGGAAACAGCGTTCTGTGCACTTTAGGCATCTAGTCATGCTGGCCACACAACCATGGCAATGTCTTCGGACAGCACTGGCTCTTTGGCTTTGAAACAGAGACGAGCACCGCCCCCTAGAGTCGGGAACGACTAGCTCATATATGTGACGGGAACCTTTACCTTTGCGTTATTCCTTTGACTTAAGACAACATAATTCTTTTTCTTTGATTTACATTCCACTCTGGATGGTTTAATGGATCCGGCCAGGTTGATTTTTTGATAATAGTCCTTCCATGATCTTCATTACCTCCTCTTGACCGGGTTTTGCTTAGCGCTTATCCTGAAAAGGTTCATTCTATTTAGTTTTGACTCCAGACAAGGTCAAGAGAATCAATTTCTAAGAAGAGCAAACCGTGTCCTCTAGATGTCACTGGACTATGGCTGTCAAATGTGACAGTTGACCATACCTGTTGATGAGAACAGAACACCAGGAAGGAGATTGAGTTTCAAAAAATGTGATTCCTTCTCTAAATGGTCAACCAATGCTAACTCTAGAAGTTTGATTTCACCTATTATCCATCCATCCATCCACCCAACCACCCACCCACCTACCCACCTACCTATCATCTATCTATCTATCTATCTATCTATCTATCTATCTCTATCTATCTATCTATCTATCTATCTATCTATCATCTATCTATCTATCTATCTATGATCTATCTATCTATTTATCTATCTATCATCTATCTATCTATCATCTATCTATCTATCTATCATCTATCTATCATCTATCTATCTATCTATCTATCTATCTATCTATCTATCTATCTATCTATCTATCTATCTATCTATCATCTATCTATCATCTATCTATCTATTTATCTATCTATCATCTATCTATCTATCATCTATCTATCTATCTATCATCTATCTATCATCTATCTATCTATCTATCTATCTATCTATCTATCTATCTATCTATCTATCTATCATCTATCTATCTATCTATCTATCTATCTATCATCTATCTATCTATCTATCATCTATCTATCATCTATCTATCTATCTATCTATCTATCTATCATCTATCTATCTATCTATCTATCTATCTATCTATCTATCTATCATCTATCTATCTATCTATCATCTATCTATCATCTATCTATCTATCTATCTATCTATCTATCTATCTATCATCTATCTATCATCTATCTATCATCTATCTATCTATTTATCTATCTATCATCTATCTATCTATCATCTATCTATCTATCTATCATCTATCTATCTATCATCTATCTATCTATCTATCTATCTATCTATCTATCATCTATCTATCTATCATCTATCTATCTATCATCTATCTATCTATCATCTATCTATCTATCTATCATCTATCTATCATCTATCTATCTATCTATCTATCTATCTATCTATCTATCTATCTATCTATCTATCTATCTATCTATCTATCTAATCTATCCAACTGTTTGCCATCCTTCCGTCTGTTTGTCTGTCTGTCTATCTATCATTCATCTATCTAGCTATCTAGCTATCTATCTAATCTTAGCTGTCAATCCATCTGTCTGTCTGTCAGCCATTGAGCCATCCCCATTTGCAGGTGTAAGTCTGGACTGGTCAGATAAACACAGATTTTAAAAAAAGATAAATATGAAACAGGAAGCTACCTAGGCCAAATATGGACATGTTTAGAATCTTAATCCATTTTCCACCTCATCCAACACCCTAACCCAGTGCAACACCATACCCTCCACCCTGACTCTTGAAGGTGGTCCAGAAGGATACTATGGTCAATGTTCTCAAAACTACCTTGGTTAACCATAGTCACTCTACTGCCTTCTCTGATGTCATGGCTGGTGTCTCACTGGAGATCCAGGTAGGTGCATTTTTGAAAGAGAAACGTTCCCTTCCTCCCCTGGCCAGCCAATTTTCAATAAAAGAAGTATTGAATAGATAGGGAACTTTGTCCTCTCAGCTGTTTCAAAGACACTTAAGAGTTTATCGAATGTTGGGACATGCATATTTCAGTATGTTATTTCTAAGAACACATGTAACATTTGAAATATTTAGTTTCTTGGGTTCTTTTTCTTAGGTGATCCAGGACCACGTGGCCAGCCTGGGCTGGTTGGACCTCCAGGGATTCCAGGAAGTGGTGCCCAAGGACCACCTGGCCCGCCTGGTCTCCCAGGACCAGCAGGACCACCAGGTAAGGTTCCACCTAAACAATTAGTAAGTGAGACAATTGGAATGAGAACTGTCAGCATGAATTCCTGAAGGGGAATTCTTTACCTAGGGCAGTCTCCCCCAACTTGGCACTCTCCAACTCTTTTGGCAGCTTCCAAGCCAACATCCAGCTGGGAATTATAGTCCCAGCACATCTGGAAAAAGTTGGATGGAGAAAGTTGGGCTTTGAATGAAATGAATGCACTGTTGCTTTTGAGTTGCTTTTCATAAAGTTCAGCTGAGCTAAATAAATTGGATAATAAACGTTTAATTATTAAAACAATCCTAAATAAACTAAGGCGGATAAAATATGCAATCGATGCATAGCTTATCCTCCATAGATATGCCCTGTTTTCCCCAAAATAAGACCTCTCTGGATAATAAGCCCAATTGGGCTTTTGAGAGCATGCACTAAAATAAGCCCTTCCCCCCAAAAATAAGCCCTCCCCAAAAATATTGCAACACAGCAGCAGCCATGAGGTGATCATGCTCCCCTTCTTCTGCACCTCAAAAATAATAAGGCCTTCCTGAAAATAAGGCCAAGTGCTTATTTCAGGGGTCAAAAGAAAATAAGACCCTGTCTTATTTTCAGGGAAACACAGTATACAGATAGTCCTCGACTTATTGAGGCCAAAATGTCTGCTGTTGTCAGACATTGGTTAAGTGAAGTTTGCCCCATTTTATGACCTCTCTTGCCACAGTTGATAAGTGAATCAATGCACTTACTAAGTTAGTAACCAGGTTGCTAAGACAAATCTGTCCTCCCCATTGACTTTGCTTGCCAGAACTCCGCATAAGGGGATCGCATGACCTTGGGACACAACAACGGTCATACGTGTGAACCAGTGGCCCAACATCTGAATTGGGATCACACGATCATGGGGATGCTGTCAAGGTTGCGACTGAAAAATGGTCATAAGTCACACTTTTCCCCCAGTGCTGTTGTAACTTCGAACGGTCGCTAAATGAACTGCTGTAAATCGAGGACTATCTGTGATATGAAACCGTTGTTGAAATGACCAAGAGCTGCAGGGTTCTTCCTTAGATAGGTGGAGATCTACACAAGATATAAACGGCTTTAAGGCGAGAGCTATCTGTACTTACATCTAGCGATTGTTTTTCTATAAATGCAATTTTGCTTCCCTTGAAGAATATGTTAGGAATTAATGTGAACTGATATTGTAAGTCTTTAATGATGGGAACTTTACTGGGCTCTAAGAATAGGTTGCATTTAAGAGGGTCTTAATTTGAGAAACATTGCATCCTAAACCCTTAGCCGTAGTAGTAGCATTGTCCAGTAAATTGTACCAAAATCTCTTCTCTATTAATTTCAGTGTCATGTGGTTCTCTTTGCACACCATGCATGATTTGTAAAGCACAGGCTTGATTTTTAAACCACGATTTTGCAAAATGTGAGCTCCCCGTTTCTATTTCTCTCAAGAAAATCTGTGCCTGGAAATTTAAGATTCACTGCATGCACACAACCACGTGGCAAAGTACACCCAACATTATGCGTCTCTTTTGTTTGCTATTATATCCATTTCATTGTTCCTATTTTCTTAAAAAAGATAACAGAAGAAAATATCTTTCATTTCTGGGCTGCGGAGCGAAGAGATTTTAAAAAGAGTTATTCAATGCCTGCAAAATTGTTTGACATGTCAATGGATCATTGATCGGGGCAATATACCTGGCCTTCATCATATGGTCATTGGGTCGGAACGGACAATGTAACTGTCCTGCCTTCATTGGAGTCTGGCTCTGAGATGGAAGACAGAGAGCAGGAGAATGGGGAAGGGCAGAGCAGGGGAGAGATAGAACAAGGGAGAAGAGGGTTCAGATGAAGACCAACGCTCACCCCTTCTTCATCCTAAGGCATCCTAGGGAAGAATGGAGAAGAGAGCAACGTGGGTTGTGTGGCTTACAAGGGAGGAAAAGGCCCCTGTTCCCTTCACAAGGCACACCTGGGGATGGAGTTTAAAGGAGAGGCAAATGGAAGGGGTGGTTGTCGGGAACAAAAGCTGAGTTTAACTGCCTATCTGAGTTCCTGGCATCCTCCCAACTGGTTTGATTTACTGCCATGCTACTTCACTTCTGGAACTCCTTATGTTGCTTGCCCTGCCCGATTAATTGCCTTTGCCTTGCCTTCTTGGATTCATAGTTTGAAATTTTCTGCTTACAGAAAATTGAGACTGGAGTAATTTCAGCCAAAGGCTGTTAACAGGTTTGTGGAAGACTTTTTCTCCAGACCGGAGAGTAAACGGGACATTGGGGGCACAGTTGGTGTTAATAAAGGGATGCATACTGGTTCTCTGGCTGTTTGTCCTTTGTGGCACACCCTGGGTCATCACAGTAGCATCTGTGGCACTTCCCAAATAAAGTCTGAAGCTTCCAAAGAGCACCAAACTCACAATGCTTCAGTGATGTGGTATATAGGATCTCCTGTTTGAGCCAGGGGTTGGATTAGAAGAGGGGTCTCCAACCATGGCAACTTTAAGACTTGTGGACTCTGCTGGCTGAGGAATTCTGGGAGTTTGAAGTCCACAAGTCTTAAAGTTGCCAAGGCTGGAGACCCTTGCATTAGAAGACCTGTATGGTCCTTCCCAACTCCGTTATGCTGTTATTGCTGTTCTCATTCTTGCAAAAGATTGTGGCAATATTTCAGGCGGAAACCTAAGACAGTGATGGCGAACCTTCTCAGCACTGAGTGCCAAACTGGAATGTGCATGCGTGCCAAACCCCAGAAATTCAAATTCAAATGTGTGTGCCATGACCACCTGGTCTTCTGGTTTTAGATGCATGCATGCATGCACATTGGCCACCCACTCTTCAGGTGTGCCAAAGCCCTGGAAACGCAAAGACCAGTGGCTTCAGCGCACGTGCCATCATTGGTCTAGTATCTTCTTAATTATCTCTTCATCTTGCAGTGTTTCTTCATCTTTCCAATATTGTGCGAAGATAATCCAGAAGAGCAGTTGGTGATGGTGCATGTGCCCACAGAGAGAGCTCTGTGTGCCACCTCTGGCACGGATGCCATAGGTTTGCCATCTCGGACCTAAGTGATTTTCAGGATGTCATTATAGCTATCTGGGGATACCTTTGTCCGTCTTAACCATTTGGCACATGTCCATTACATGAGATTGCAATCATGACATCCGAAAACAACTCCACATTTTGTGTGGTTGGCAGTTTTAGTATTTGGAAAAGGTTCCGTTATTCCAACGGAACTTGAATCCTATGGATATGGACAGGGTAGCTTTCTTGGTAACAGTAGAAATTATTTCACCAATAAAGGAGAATATAGGGTTGATATGAGGGGACCTTGGTACTCTCTGAGCTTGTCTGTTTTCTTGCAGATGTTTCATTAGCCAAAATAGGTAACATCGTCAGGGCTAGCTACTATGTAGACCGATATTTAGAGTAACTCCCTGACAGTGGTGAGATTCAAAAAAATTTACTGCCGGTTCTGTGGACGTAGCTTGGTGGGCGTGGTGTGGCTTGGTGGGCGTGGCTTGGTGGGCATGGCAGGAGGAAGGTTACTGCAAAATCCCCATTCCCTCCTGATCAGCTGGGACTCAGGGGACAGGGCCAGCCAGAGGTGGTATTTACCAGTTCTCCGAACTACTCAAAATTTCCACTACTGGCTCACTAGAACTGGTCAGAACCTGCTGAAAACCACCTCTGTTCCCTGATCCATAATCTTGTGGGTCTCTGCTGCTCTGCAGATCTTCTTAAGATTTTGTCTGAGGACTGGAAATGGGTCTCTTGGGATTGTCCTCCCCTCCCTACATGATGCATCCAAGCACGTCAAATGAATCACTGCATGTAGCACAGCCATTAATGGAGATGCAGCCACAATCTGTATCCCCTCACTTGAACTACCCCTCACTCACCTGTTTGTCAAGCACTGGACCTGGCCCACCATGTCATAGTGGATGAGTTTTTATTCTGCACATATTTATTTTTTTACCCCACGGGACCACTGCTTCTGCGTATCTCGAATATCTGTATCATTGGGTATTATTTACCTGTCTTTTCTCCTCTTGTGAAAATCAATGCCTGGTTAAAACTTAACTAACACTATCAACTTGCATGAACTCCATCTGTCACTGTTAATGTCGCTGTAATGTCATCTCGTCCTTCTCTTCCAAACTTTAGCTTTTCCCACTAAGGTGAGGTACCAATGATGCCATTTTGGGGAGCTTAAGGTTTGGAACATCCTTCCTGGTTAATGTTTTCCTTGGTGGGTCTTAGCGTCCTGTAATTATGGGTGGTTTTTTTTTGGAGAAGACTTGTTTTAAAAGAGGGGGTGGAAAGGATCCTCCAAAATATTAAAAATAAATCACACAAAAATAATACAGTACACCGCTGCTCTGCCTCCCTCACTCTGGGGCTTCCAGAAATAATTGAATTGAAACTGTCAAAGTCCCAACCAGTATAACCAGTGGCGAGGGATGATGAGGCCACAGACCATCATAATTGTGGTGACTACCCTATTACTGAAGTCAAAAAAGTAAGAGAATTTTTATTGAATGTCATTAATAAGAGACCATTTTAGGAATTTCTATATTGACTGTATTTTTCGGAGTATAAGACACTCCGAAGTATAAGATGCACCTAGCTTTTGGGAAACAAGGGGGGAAATATCGGCCTCTGCCTCCCAGAAATTTGCCTCCTTGCAACAAACAGCCAACAGTACAGACAATATACACTCTTTGTGGTGTTACATTTCAGACTGTACTTGTACAGATGCTGTTAAAATCGATGTGCTTTCTGGACGTATACGTTATTCTCTGCTATTTAAAAGAAGATACAATAGCGCGGGGCCTCTTCAGATCAAGCATTTATTTTAAAAAACTTCTTCATTTTGTTAAGATGTCTAGAACAATAATAAAGCAGTCTTTAAAAAAACAAGTCTAATAATTTGAACATTTTATAGGCATTTATAGTCATTGACTTACCTCCTTGTAAGCAAACAGCCTGATTAGCACAAGAAAAAAATAATCTGCCTCCCAGCAATTTGCCTCTTGGAGCAAACAGCAAGTTACACTTTCAATTTCAGCAGGGGCCTCCCGATCATCAGCTGTTTCAGGCTGCAGGGATTGCTATAGCCCAGGGGTTGGCAAACTTAAACACTCAAAGAGCCATTTGGACCCATTTCCTACAGAAAACTCCGGGAGCCACAAAGGTCCTAACCGGAAGCCCCCTGTTCAATTCTGGAACTGACTGGAAGTTCAGTTCCTCCCCCTACCATAGAGTCTCTTCCTAGCGCAGTGTCTTTTTTCCTCTACCTGTCATAACCGAAAGCCCTATCAATTGTGGAGACAACTGGAAGAGCCTCCCCTTGCCATAGAGTCTTCTCCTGGAGCACTGTCCTTCTCCCCTCGCCCCCTCACAGGAAGCTCCTTTCAAAATTGTGGCGCTGACTGGTGATCGAGCCACGGCAGAGGAATGAAAGAGCCACATGCGGCTCTATAGCCTATTGCAGCCTCCGCAAAGCCCCATTTTCCCCATTTGCTGCAAGGAGGTAAATTGCTGGGAGGCAGAAGCCAAGGGGTGGGGGCTGGTTTCTACATTTAGTGTATAAGACGCACCCAAATTTTCACCCTCTTTTGGAGAGGGGTTGGGGAATACTTTATACTCCAAAAAATACAGTAATTCTGTTTGCTAATCTGCTGATTATGGCCCACTGGAAAACATGATCATGATGTCTGTTCCACTTTGTGTTCTATTGCCCTCTTGAAGTAGATAACCCAAGCTAGAATCCATGATAAGCCATTCATTCAATGTCCAGTTGGTTGCCCACATTTTTGAATGGATCAGCCTTTCTAGCATATGCATTGAACTTAGATCCCAGCCATCCTCTATGGCAAAGCTGGCTGGAGAATTCTGGGAGCTGAAGTCCTTCAGACTTAAAGTTGCAAAAGTTGGAGACCCCTGCTCTATGGAACCTCCCAAGGTCATGGTTTCCTGTTTGATGGGAGCTGTAGTCCAGCACAAATGGAGAAAGATTTGTGTGGGTTTTGTTCAAACATCTGTGTATTAACCTTTGTATCCTAACCCTAACGGCATTCTTCTAAATTTTTGCTGTGTTTCAACTTCCTGATGAATTCTTTCCATGATGACTTTTCAACTTCTCAGGCCAATCAGGTACAGTGGTTTCTCCATCTAAGGTCCTTTTTTGCTTGCTTGTTTCCCTCTGCTGCTTAAATATATAGATTTGTTTTCTATTTACTTTTTTTAAAAAAATACATCTATATAAAATGTTGCCTCTGAGGTATTGATTTTCATTTCTTGAGAGGGATTCTTTAAACTACGGATTCTTGAGATATTAAGATCTCAAGAGAATGGGCGGGGGGTGTCTCAAAAAGGTCATTTCCTCTTCTAAAAGGTAGGAAAGAGAAGAGAAGAATTGAGAAGCTGAAATCCCGAACTAGGAATGAAAAAGCAATAGCCAACTTGAAGTTGAAAATAAATGTTGTTATAAAATTTGATACACGTCCACATTTCTGAACTGAAGTCTTTAATTCAAAAGCCATAAACTAAGAGAATCTTATGTTCATCATCGGCTGATAGTATTTGCTACAGAATTTAAAAGTCAGACCCCAAAACACCAAACTCAGACTATCCAAAAGTAGGGTACTGTTGTTGTTAGTTGCAAAGTCATGTTCAACCCATCGCAAACCCATGGACAACGTTCCTCCAGGCCTTCCTGTCCTCTACCATCTTCTGGAGTCCATTTAAGCTCATGCCTACTGCTTCGGTGACTCCATCCAGCCACCTCATTCTCTGCCTTCCATCTTTCCCAGCATTAGGCTCTTCTTCAGTGAGTCCGTCCTTCTCATTAGGTGGCCAAAGTATTTGAGTTTCACCTTCAGGATCTGGCCTTCTAAAGAGGAGTCAGGGTGGATTTCCTCTAGGACTGACCGGTTTGATCTTGCAGTCCAAGAGACTCGCAGAAATAAATAGGGTTTATTAGGCAATCCTAAAGGAAATCAACCCTGAGTGTTGTTTGGAAGGAGAGATATTGAATCTAAGGTCAAATACGTTGGCCACCTAATGAGAAGAGCGGACACCTTGGAGACAATAATGCTGGGAAAGACAGAAGAAGAAGGGAACGGCAGAAGATGAGATGGTTAGTTACTGTCATGGATGCAAAAAACATGAATTTGGGCAAAGTCCAGGAGACAGGGGAGCCTGGTGTGCTCTACTCCATGGAGTCACCATGAGTTAGTCAGACATGACTTAGTGACTGAACAACAATAAAAATTACAAATTGGTTTTTTGATTGGGGGTTTGATCATTTTAAGTTTTTGACGGAAATAATTGGAGGCAGCTAGTTTGAAGGGGGTTGTGAAAGTTTTGTTTTTCAAATGAGGGTGTGGATTTTAAAAGGTTGAGAACCATCGGTCAGATAATGGTAAAAAAAGGATAGTGAAATCTAAGAAACAAATAAGCTTTTTTCAGAAGTTAAGCTATTCATGAGCTTTAAGAGAGCTCATGAGATGCACAAAGATCTTTGTTTTATTTTGAAGTTGGAAGTATAATGAGAGAGAATTGTTAGCAACTGGACATGTTAGTCTTTTTATAAGATTTCGACTTGGGGTGGATAGGCTGGACTCTTCTCTTTAGAAGTGCATTTACCCAGTCTATCTTTTTGCAGCATTGAGGCCAAGCTAGTAAGAATTCTGGTCCAGCACATAGTAGTGTACAAAGCCATGTGCAAACTCAAAACATTTCAGGCTTGAGGTGACCTGTTTTGAAAGTTTCCAATTCAAGACAGATTTCAACATAAAAAGGCATCTAGTAGCTAGCGTGTCATGATGCTTTTGATAAAGTCAGAAGAATTCCTTATGAGCGGAGAACTGGGCCTCTGAAGGTCAAACATTTCTAGACAGAAACTTTGTGTATCCTTCTAATCTAAATGGACATACATGACCCACTTCTCAGTAAGATTTTGCTCCTCAATAAAAGCACTTGGTTCTGTGTAAAAGAGGCCCAATCGGTTGCAAAGAGATGCAGAGGTTTATAAATCTGAGAGCTGCCTTGCAAGGGGAAAAAGCTTTTGCTGTAGCAACATATTTGTCAGTGCTCAAATGGTTGGGTAATGGCTCTTTCTGTGTTTTTGTGTGTGTTCTATAGCCACGTTTTTAATCTCTTTATTTAGTCTTGTTTTGTTCTTGTAAAATTTCCATTTTTCTCTTGGAGTTTATATTTTAATTTCTGTACTGAAAAATTTAGGGACCGCAATGGCTCAATGGCTAAGACACTGAGCTTGTCGATCAGAAAGGTCAGCAGTTCAGTGGTTCAAATCCCAAGCACCGCGTAACGGAGTGAGCTCCTGTTACTTGCCCCAGCTTCTGCCAACCTGTTCCAAAGCATGTAAAAAATGCAAATAGAAAAATTTGGTGGGAAGGTCACAGTGTTCCATGCGCCTTCGGTGTTTAGTCATGCTGGCCTCATGACCATGGAGACATCTTCAGACAGCGCTGGCTCTTGGGCTTTGAAACGGAGATGAGCACCACCCTCTAGAGACATGGACGACTACCCCATATGTGCGAGGGGAACCTTTACCTATTGAAAAATTTAAAACATTGAATTAAAAAAATGTTTGGTTCTGAAGCCAAGGATCTGATTGAGGGTCTAATTAGGAAGGCAGTGTCCGTTTTTCAGCTGTGCTGGTCTCCCTAAAAGCAAAAGACAATTTTCACTGTCTTTTTCTCAAAACATGTACAGTTTAGTTGAATTTGTAAGGAGTAAGTGGCAAATCTCCAAGGAGCTGGTGAGTAAGTGCAGTTTTCTTCACAGTACCTTGTTTTAAAGTAGATTATTCCTGTAAGGCATTTATAATATTTTTTTCTAAGGAAAATAGCAAATTAAATCAAAACAATATGACTCATAGTGTCTGGTTTTGCAGGACTAGTATTATCTGGTTTGTGTAAAACACCATCTTGGTTCAGATCAACAGATCAACAACCCAGCTGGAATATCGAGTCAGTGGAGAGAAAAGTGAATTTCCAAATATTTTTACACTTATTTCCAACCACTAATAATCCAGTTAAAATGGCTCAGAAATCAATCCCCCAACTTCTACATATTAACAAGAACTAATATGTTGATCACTTATAAAGTCTGTTCTCTGGGATAGGTTTACATTGATTTTTCTGTATTCCAAACTAAATTCTTCAAAAATAAGAGTTTGGTCCAAAAAATGGCTTCTCACTCAAATCTCTCACTCAAATCTCTCACTCAAATAGGTTTTGTTGAATTGAGGCTAAAGGAGCCAATCTTAAAACCAGAATTATTTATGGCACAATGTGCAATCCCTGTCCAAACCCCTGTTTCTTATGTAGGCAAAATCCCCCAACCTGGTGTACTACTCAGGTTTGTATTTTAGTTCCCAGAATTCTCAGCAATAACCATGTGTGAGGGAATGCAGTCTGGATTCCCAGAAGGGAGGGGTGCATTCCGGAGGAATAAGAGGCAGCTCAGCCCAGAGATTATGTGTGAGGAAAAAAGAGGGTAAAGACAACCACTCCTGAACATTTTCCAGAATATATGCTTGGCGTAGGTGCTAATCTACTTCACTCTGGCACTCATGATCTCAAGATGGCGGCGCGCTTAGGCGCAGCGGCTTTGCGCTCCTGGTGTCACAGCAGACTTTTCCATCAAAAACTCGCTCTGAACCTACTGTGAATTATAGAGAAACAAACATATCAACTGGTTGTGACACATCAGTTAAAGAAAAAAAAAGTATTACTCGGATTTATTAGGACAAGTGTAGAAAAACAAGTTTCAGGCAGAGAAATCCTCAAGAAGAAGTCTAGATCTGGGTAGTGGAGAATTTTTAAAACCCATGTTGTATCGTAAACAAAGCCTTGATGAAACAATGATCGCAGATTCTTCACGAAGTTTATGTTCTGTGGCACCATCATTATCTCTTGGAAATATACAAGGGGCAACTGCAAAAATTGAAATGAAGAAGCGGAGAGCACCACCCCTACCAGTAATTCCATCCTTTTCTGTTGGGAAAGCTGAGAGAGAAGGAAAAAAAAATTCCAAGTGCGATTCCTCAAAGTTCATTGCAACAAGAAATAAAAAAGAAAAAGAGACGCGCTCCTCTTCCACCAACTCCTAAAATGCCAAACAGATTTGAATTTTACACACATAATAACTGGTGTACTGACAGTGGGGTTGCTTGTACACACTGTTCTCCAGACGTGGGGTTCTCAACTGTCATTTTTCGGCCATTTTGTTTGCCTGGAGCGATTCCTGTTATGGCTGTCACTGCTGTCTGTATTCCACTGATGCAAATGTTGGCACAGCGCTCGAACCAATCTCATTGTAATCTTATTACAATGACAATAAAGATTATTATTATTATTATTAAGATTCTGTCTATAGGTGTGGAACAATAAAGAAATCTACTTAGAAGAATCAACATGCATCTGTCTTGGGAGGGAGTGGGGTCCACACCATGCTTGCTGAGAAATTCTAGGAGTTAAAACCAGTGGTGGATTAAGGATCACTGGTGCCCTAAGCATTGACAAATCTTGGTGCCCCCCTCCTTTGTACAAATCTTCATTGGTTTTTTTTCTTTCTCAACTTTGTGGTGCCCCCTTGGGCCTGGTGCCCTAACCACATGCTTAGCCTGTTTAATGGTTAATATACCACTGGTTAAAACCTAAATACCTGCAAAGCATGAAGATGAGGGAAGGATGAACTAGCAACGGATTTAGGAAAAGCTACAATTAAAGGATTGTATTCTGACAAATTCTCCTAGGAAATCAAGGCATCTCTGGCGAGAAAGGAGATCCTGGGCAACCAGGATTTGATGTTCCTGGTCCTCCCGGTGATAGGGGCAACCCAGGTTTTTCTGGAGAACCTGGTGTTCCAGGTGGTCCAGGTTCCCCCGGTTCTCCAGGACGAGACGGAACTCCAGGCATACCAGGTAAATATATTTTGCGCTACTACGATTGTGTAGATAGGAGGTGCTTTCATTCCATGGTACTGTTTGATAATTGCATAGACATAACGTTCATTAAGGGGTGTCTTGATGAATGGAAAACAGTAGGGAGATGTCCTTCCCCAATCAAAAGATAGACTCATTTCAAAGGTGATGAGCTCAGAACATTTCAAGGTTTCTTACAGTCTTGGACTCCCTCAAGAATCAATAGCTTCCCAGTTATATTCAGTTATGCTGCTCTCACTGAAGCAAGAGAGGCACCATCTTGTGGAGAGTTGAATCCAGAGGTGGGTTTGGACTGGTTCGCCCGAGTAGGTAGTAACTTGGCCTGCCACACCCCCAAACCAGTTTTATCGGTGGAGCCATAGGGGCCACCATCTTGTATGTGTGCACACACAGTACGTCCCTGAGCAAATTAGCAGTAGCAGCAGCCAGAACCTACCCCTGGTGGAATCCTTTCTGACCTCTGTTGAAGAGTCAGCGGCATGGACCTCCCATGCGCTCACAATGCTCCTAAGATTGCTGTCCCAAATTACCATATTTTTCAGAGTATAAGGCACTCCAGAGTATAAGACACACCTTAATTTTGGGGGAGGAAAATAAGAAAAAAAATCTGCCTCTGCTTACCAGCATCCATAGCTATTCATCTGACAAGTGTCTTTAGCAATCAGCCTGATCAGCTTTGGCACATTAGCCTGATTCAGCAAGAGCAGCTGATTGGCGGCTGGATCGGCCTCCCAGGATCCCCCCAGTCAGCTGTTCCCAGAGGTGAACTTTAGCCACAGGTTTGCTGGTTGCAAGCGTGTGCGCAAACTACACTCGCATGCGCCTCGTTGGGGCGGATACGCAGCTTCAAAAATGCAGCTGATCATCCCAGGGCTCCAGTGAATGCAGCAGGCGAAGCGTGGAACCAGTCCAACAAAGCAACAGCTGTTCTGGCTTGCCATTTTGGCCTCTGCACCTTGCTTCTTCACCCTCCGAAAGCTCCATTTGAGAGACTGCCTTTTAAGCCTCCAAAAGCTCTGTTTTGGGGGCCATGGTTCGTGGCAATCCCTGCAGCCTGGAACAGGTACCAAAAGCGACACGCAGAGGCCAAAGGGAGGGGGTTGGCAGGTGGGTGAGACTACATTCAGTGTATAAGATGCACCCACATTTTCACCCTCTTTTAGGAGGGGGAGTGTGTGTCAGGTCTGCAGCCATCTTTTCTTTTGGATCTTTGGCCTGTCACACTTTCTATTACTCTACTATGCATTTTCTATTGTGGGAAAATGGGAGGGGGATTTCCATGGAGTTAGATGCTATGTAGCCATAACAAAATTCTTTCTAGAAAACCAAGGTCATCCTTTGTCTTTGCACCTCTGCACCTGACTGGAACTGGATGGGTGGAACTGCCATTATGGCAGTGGGAGATTGGACCATGTGATGGACTTGTGGGAGTGAGATGCGATGTAGCCATAACAAAATTCTTTCTAAAAAACCAAGGTCATCCTTTGTCTCTATACCTCTGCAACTGACTGGAACTGGATGGGTGGAACTGCCATTATGGCAGTGGGAGATTGGACCATGTGATGGACTTGTGGGTGTGGGGGCAAGATCTTGAACTTTCAACTGGGTGGGGAAAACCAGGAAGCTTTCAGATTTGGGTTTTCCCAGATGTGCCAACCCGACTCTCTTAATAAATTGGAACTTTGAGGGATACTTTGCCTCGGACTCTGATTTAATTTTGGAACCCTGAAATGTGTCTTATACTCCAAAAATATGGTAAATAGGATCACCAAACAGAAAAATGGGAATTATTTGAACACAGCGAGAAGGCAACCTAGCCTACTATGAAAGGTGTGGACTTCAGCTTCCAGAATTCTGAGAGTCGTTGAAGTCCATATCTGAAAGCTTCCAAGGTTGAGATATATTGAATTAGCGATTAGCCAACTGCCTTGCTATTGCCAAAAATTTCAGGGTTGACATTTCAGGATGAAAAGTGATGGAAGTAAAAAAAAGATTTGGAAAGTTGGTGAATTGTATAGCTCCAAATAAAGCTACTTCTGCTTTGCTTCCCAGGGAGTAAAGGCGAGATGGGAGTGATGGGGGCACCTGGTCCTCTGGGAACACCTGGATCCCCTGGCAGAAATGGCTTCCCTGGGCTCAAAGGTGAGAGGTCTCTTTGTCTTCCATCCCTACAAGTTAGAATTCACCCTCTAAACTCTATAAAAGTGCAAGTCTACTTTTGGTCTATTGCCTCTGGATAGAGAGATTCTGATTTCAGACACACCCTGCAGGTTTTTCGAGACGAGGTGTTGCCAGTAGGTGTTTCACTTGACATCCATGCATATTTGTATATCTTTTTCATTAAAAAAAATAATGGAAGGCTATAATAATGAAAAAGGGACATGGTGGCTAAGATGCTGAGCTTGTCGATCAGAAAGGTCAGCTCTTAAGAACATAAGAACAGCCTTGCTGGAAGAGGCCACAGCCCATCCAGTCCAGCATTCTGTCTCACACAGTGGCTCACCATTTGCTTCAGGGTCTTCCCAAGCAGATGTCGTCACCTGCTTATGATTCCCTGCAAATGGCATTGAGAAATATCCTGCCTATCTCTCCATCCTGGAAGGTGTCCTTAGGCATCCATAATGATAGCCATTGATACCCTTGTTCTCCATGAACTCGTCTAATCCTTTCTTAAAGGTGTCGAGGCTGACAGCTGTCACCCCTTCTTCTGGCAGGGAGTTCCATAGACCAGGGATCCTCTGGGTGAAAAAGCACTTCCTCTTATTTGTTTGAGGTCTAGCTATCAAAAGTTTCATGGAGGGCCCCCTAGTTCTAGTGTTCTTCGGTGGTTCGAATCCCAAATGCCACATAACGGAGTGAGCGCCCATTACTTGTCCCAGCTTCTGCCAACATAGCAGTTTGAAAGCATGTAAAAAAATACAAGTAGAAAAACAGGGACCATCTTTGGTGGGAAGGTAGCTGTTGACAATTTAAGGTCATCCTAACGTCATAAATTGATAATGCGAAGGATATGGTGGATTCCTGCTTACTTTATTGGGGCTTGGGGATTATTGTCAGTGCACTCCAAATTAACAAGGAATATTGTGTGCTTTGGATATTGCTTAGGCAATGATGGTTTACCAGGACAATCGGGCCAACCTGGACTTGCCGGACAAAAAGGCAGCAAAGGAGAACCTGGTTTGCCGGGAGCTCCTGGAAAAGTTGACATTGACCAACTGGGTTCCAAAGGAGAAAAGGGGGCACCTGGAGAGAAAGGTAAGAAAAGGTTTGCTTTGTGTTCCTTCCACATGATTGGGGTCAACGGGTTGGGGGTTAACAAGGTGGGTGTTTTTTCAGCCATTAATCCCTAGGTTTCCCTTCCCTTCTTGGTGTGTTTCTCGGGGTATAGTAGTAAAAGAGTTGAGGGACACGGTGGCTAAGACGCTAAGCTTGTCAGTGAGAAAGGTTGGCAGTTCGGCAGTTCGAATCCCTAGCGTCACATAACAGAGTGAGCTCCCATTACTTGCCCCTGCATCTGCCAACCTAGCAGTTCAAAAGCATGTAAAAAAAATGCAAGTAGAAAAATAGGAACCATCTTTGGTGGGAAGGGAACAGCATTCTGTGGGCCTTCAGCATTGAGTCATGCCAGCCACATGACCATGGAGAGGTCTTCGGATAGCACTGGCTCTTTGGCTTTGAAACAGAGATGAACATCATCCCCTAGAGTTGGGAACGATTAGTGGATATGTGTGAGGGGAATCTTTACCTTTACCTTAGTAGTATTGTCATTGTACATCTTGTATACAACAAAATTGGGTAAATTTCCTCTTAAAAACATTCTTGGGAAAAGTGATAGAGATGGCTAGGCAATGTTCATCACTCGTACATTTCCAAGAATTTGAAAAACGAGAAGCAAATAATTGAATATTAATCTGTACTTCATTTACTTCCTAAATGAACAAAACCTGGTTTATTTCAAGTCCTGAAGAGCTCTGTATTTGTTGGATTTCCATCCTTTTCACCACAGGTTGTGTTCAAGTCAGCCAAGAACAAAATAGAAAATGAAATATAAATGTATAACTAAGTAGAAAGGCAAATCGGTTAAAATTTATCATTAAAAGGAACTATGTCACTACTATCTCCCTTACGGTTGCGGCTTTTCTATGCTCTCCAGGGGATATTGCATTCGGTTTTGTCAGAGTTTGTTGCAGAAAAATCAAATCCAGAAAGCGCACACAGATAACTGATTTGGCTGGATTCATTAACTTCTTTATATGCATAATAACAGAGGAATAAATCTACAATACCATTAGTAGATTCTTTCAACGTGGTAGAAGTTACAAGCAGAACACAAGCAGGAGAGAACAGTTACATCTCAGAGTTCAGAACAGACAGAGTAGTTTCCATTTCAATTTTCAGCACAGCCCATTGGCTGACTTAGTTGTGATGCCTATTCATTGGCTGACCATGTTACCATGTCTCTCCCAGTCATGAATATTCTAACAGGTTTGGAGATAAACAACTCACAATAATGCAACGACATGATTAAACCCTTACTGGGGAATGTTTGGGTGGAATGTTGTCCAACCAGATGTTAAATACTATAATTACCAGTATCAATAGGAAAGTTTTGGAACTCCGTGGCACCTACTCTTTGCTGCATGTTGGCTAAGTCATACCTAAGTATGAAGACTACTCATTCAACCTTTTGCTTCCTTGAAGGTAATCCTGGTTTGACCGGTCAGAAGGGTTATCCAGGCCTCCCAGGTGACCCAGGGCCCGCTGGATCAGTTGGACAGCCAGGTGCACCTGGATTGCCAGGTGAGAATCAACCAGCCCTTGCTTTTCTGAATGGGCATGCTGTTTCAATATGGTAACAACCGCTCTGTCAGGCCTGCAGCCATTTTTTCTTTTGGATCTTTGGCCTGCCACACTTTCTATTATTGCACTATGCATTTTCTATTGTGGGAAAATGGGAGGGGGGATTGTACAGAGTTAGATGATATGTATCCATAACAAAATTCTTTCTAAAAAGCCAAGGTCATCCTTTGTCTCTATACCTCTGCACCTGACTGGAATTGGATGGGTGGAAGTGCCAGCATGGCAGTGGGAGATTGGACCATGGGATGGACTTGTGGGTGTGGAAGGCAAGATCTTGAACTTTCAACTGGGTGGGGAAAACCGGGAAGCTTTCAGATTTGGGTTTTCCAACATGGCTCTCTTAATAAATTGGAACTTTGAGCAATACTTTGCCTTGGACTCTGATTTACTTTTGCTGCTATTTGGAACCCTGACAAGCTCAGCTTTTCATCAAGCCAAGCCATGGTGGGCAAAACACTAAATCCTGGGTAACTAATGGCAATAGTCAGATCTGCACATTGTACTAAGTCCAGTTTGCCCCAGTTTTGCCAAAGGACAATGGATGAACTTAGCTATTACAACCTATAAAGATTTGCTTATCGCTTATGCATTTACAGCATGGAAATCCATGCAGCATCAAAGTAGTAACCATAATTCTGTTTCAATAGGTCCCAAAGGAGATACTGGAATTCTGGGGCCCCCTGGACCAATTGGGCCCCCAGGATTAAAAGGCGCCAGTGGCGAGATGGGACTGCCAGGTAGGGATTTCAGAAGCATTCCTCCATTCCTTCCAGCCATTCATTGAACTAAAGATTGTCTTGATATTTGGAAACATTTAGGGCCAGTCTTTTATTCCTTGACTGGAAAGATGTAGGACAATAACAAGCAGAGCTGGAGGGGGGGGGAGTTAAATGTGTCATCAGCTTAGATTCCTTACGTTGCCACAAATGATCAAAGTCCAGCCCCCTCCTTGAATTCCGTTGATCCTTATCTGACACCAATTCATATTTGAATTTTAGTTGACCAGATTCTGGTGTATAGGCTTGAACAAGAACTCTGAATGTATGGTCCCGATCATTTGTCCCTGGCAAGAAATGTAGGATTGTATCGTGGAAAAGAGGATGTTTCGGAATAAAACATTCTATAACCCGATGCTCTCCAGAAGGGTTGGCCCTCAGTTCTAATAATCCCATACCAGGAAGTTGAAGACCCATACCTCTGGATCATGCAAAAGATTGGGAAAAGCTCCTTAGAAGATTGGCTGTCCAAAACTGAATTTCAACCATGTACATTGAAGAGTTGTGGTGGTGCAGTGCTGAGAATGCAGTATTGCAGGCTAATTCAGCTCACTGCCAGAAGTTCGATCCTGACTAGTTCAGGGTTGACTCAGCCTTCCGTCCTTCCAAGGTCGGTAAAACGAGGAGCCAGATTGTTGGGGGCACTGTGCTGGCTCTGTAAACCACTTAGAGAGGGATATAAAGCACTGAGAAGCGAGATGTGCAGCAAATTGAAGTGCTATTGCTGCTAAATTGCCTCTACATGGCTTGGATATAGATAGGGTCTTATATTGGCTTTCAACAGGGACACGAGAAATTTATGGAGATTCTACCTACCAGTGGTTATCAATTAAGTTAGCTTTTAGGGAATTAGAAGCAGCTGTAGGGAGCCAACATGGTGATATCTCTCTTCCCAGATACAACTGGGAATCCTGGATGTTGGACTTGAATAAGGGACCTGTGATCTAATCCATGAACCTTCTCCTTAAATTCTTATGTCATCTAGATCAAGGGTCACCAACCTTTTGGACCTCAGGGACCACTAAATTCATAGTTTTAAATCCCGCATCCAGTAATATGATCTACCTAATGACTGGCTGAGTGGGCATGGCTAGGTGGTCATGTGACTGGGTGGGCGTGGCCAACTCAATGTCACTCACATCGAGGGGCACCTCGCCAGCCCCGACTTGCCCCTCCCCTCCCAGCCACTCCTCCCCTCCCCACCCAGGCTCCTTAGGTTCCCAACAGGAAGCGGTTGCTGGAGCTAAGCAGCCCCCAGGAGTTGGCAAAACAGCTCAGTTCAAATTGGATCTGACCGAGAAGGAAGCTCAGCAGAAGCACCTCACTGAGGACTAGGAGCATAGGCTTTCCAAACAAAGGGAAGACATGCGGGAGATGGTCAGCCACTTCCAGGCCATGATGTGGTCCCACTGGATTGAGGCCCTCGGTCTCTTTGCCACCGCTGGCTCTTCTCTCCAGCCTTCACCCAAAGCCCCATACCAGAAGGCTGAAGCCGACCCCAGGTCGGAATTTCTGCCGCCCCCCTCCTCTGACCCGCACAAAAAGATTCCGAAGGGATGCTGTGGCCTAGAGGTGGAACTCTCGCCTCCCAATCAGGAGGTTGTGAGTTCCATCCTAGGTAGAGGCAGATGTAGGGTCTCCTGCTTGGGCAGGGGATTGGACTAGATGACCGGCAAGGTCCCTTCCAACTCTGTTCATCTGTTAAAGGTTGTGAGTTCCATCCTAGGTAGAGGCAGATGTAGGGTCTCCTGCTTGGGCAGGGGGTTGGATTAGATGACCTGCAAGGTCCCTTCCAACTCTGTTAATCTGTTACTCCTTCCTTCCTTCCTTCCTTCCTTCCTTCCTTCCTTCCTTCCTTCCTTCCTTCCTTCCTTGGTAGAGGCAGATGTAGGGTCTCCTGCTTGGGCAGGGGGTTGGACTAGATGACCTGCAAGGTCCCTTCCAACTCTGTTAAATCTGTTAAAGGGGGAGATTTTCTGCAGCAACACAAACATTCATTGCACATATCCGGCCCAGGGGCCGTAGTTTGAGGACCCCTGATTTAGTGCAATATAAAAAATGCAAATTTGGACCCCCCCCAAATTTTCTCACAGACCACCAGTGGTCCACGGGCAGCCAGCTGGTGACCGCTGATCCAGATTGACAACAAACAGGTATTTTAAACATTGGTCGCTCCATTTTTTTAAATATTTTGTGAAAGCATTGTGACTCTGTGGTGCAGAAACCCCCCATCTCTCTTGTGTGCTTGGCATTCTATCTCATTCAATCCATCTGGATTTGGTTCTTCTTCATCCCTGGCCTTGCCACTTGTCTTGTAAAGCAGGGGTCTCCAACCTTTGCAACTTTAATCTGAAGGACTTCAGCTCCCAGAATTCTCCAGCCAGCTTTGCTGGCTGGAGAATTCTGGGAGCTGAAGTCCTTCAGACTTAAAGTTGCAAAGGTTGGAGACCCCTGTTGTAAAGGGTGATCCTTGATCCCAATGGTTATATTCACCGCCTCAAAGCTGCTATGATCTGCTGTTTGTTTTCACTTGTTTTGCACAGGTCCCCCGGGCACGAAAGGTTCACAAGGCATCCCAGGGCGTTATGGCCAGCCTGGTTCTCCTGGATCATCTGGACTGAAGGGAGACAAGGGGGATCCTGGTATATCAGGCATTGGCATTCCGGGTCCTTCTGGCCCCAAGGTAGGTGGCCCAATATTCTTTCCAGAGGTACTGTAGAGAACCATTTCATAATCATGGACAAGGTTGCCCTGTGCTACTCTCAAGGCGCGGTGGCTCAGGGGCTAAGACGCTGAGCTAGTTGATCAGAAAGGTCGGCAGTTCAGCGGTTCGAATCCCTAGCGCCATGTAACGGAGTGAGCTCCCGTTACTTGTCCCAGCTTCTGCCAACCTAGTAGTTCGAACACATGTAAAAAAGTAGAAAAACAGGGGCCACCTTTGGTGGGAAGGTAACAGCGTTCCGTGCACCTTCGATGTTTAGTCATGCCAGCCACATGACCACAGAGACATCTTCGGACAGCACTGGCTCTTCGGCTTTGAAACAGAGATGAGCACCACCCCCTAGAGTCGGGAACGACTAGCACATATGTGCAAGGGGAACCTTTACCTTATTCCTTTGACTTTATGACTAAAGGTACAAAAGAGATGACTTGGTGGTGGCACCAGTCAATGCAGATGAGTCTGACTTAAATGTAGGGATGTGGTTTAAGGGTATCTTCTGGTTCTCTATGCTTGTAGACTGTTTTGCATCTTTTTTGACCCATGCAGAATCAGATTATTAGTGGCTCAGTGGCTAAGAAGCCGAGCTTGTCGATCAGAAATGTCAGCAGTTCAGTGGTTCAAATCCCTAGTGCCGCGTAACGGAGTGAGCGCCCGTCACTTGTCCCAGCTTCTGCCAACCTAGCAGTTCGAAAGCAAGTAAAAATGCAAGTGGAAAAATAGGGACCACCTTTGGTGGGAAGGGAACAGCATTCCCTGCACCTTCGGTGTTTAGTCATGCCGGCCACATGACCATGGAGACATCTTCGGACAATGCTGGTTCTTCAGCTTTGAGACAGAGATGAGCATTGCCCCCTAGAGTTGGGAACGACTAGCACGTATGTGCGAGGGGAACCTTTACCTTTACTCTCAAGACACCCCAAAGACACTCTTCCGATAGGCAACTGGGTTTTTTTCCCCCTTGAAACCCTTGTGCTTCTCATCCAAGAAGTTTCGTCAACTTCTAGATTTTCCTTTCTTAGAAAAAAAAATGCTATGTTTTTTTTCCCCCAGGGTGAAAGTGGACTGCCTGGCTACCCTGGTTCTCCAGGCCCTAAAGGATCTCTTGGAAACCCAGGGTTGTCTGGCTCGCCAGGTTCTCTGGGAGCAAAAGGTGAACCTGGCCTTCCGGGATTCCCAGGTAATTGATTTCACGTGGCTCGTTTTTCTTCTCTTTTCTTCTTCTTTTGCTTCTGAAACAGATAATTCTTCCAGAGCTTACCATATTTTTTTTGGAGTATAAGATGCTCCAAAGTAGGAGGCTCACCTAGCTTTTGTGGAGGAAAACGGGGGGAAAATTGCCTTTGGTGCCAGCAATTTGCCTCCTTGCAGCAAACAGCAAACAGCCTGATTAGCGCAAGCAGCTGATTGTTGGGCCTCCTGATGATCAGCTGTTTCAGGCTGCAGGGATTGCCATAGCCTATTGCTACCTCTGCACATCCCGTTTTCAGCCTCAATGTTCTGGGCAGCAGGGATTGAAATGGTCATAAAATGGGGCGTGGGGAGGCCAAAAATGGGGTTCGTGGAGGCGGCAATAGGCAATAAAACTAAAACTAATGGCAATCCCTGCAGCCTGAAACAGCTATGGTCAGAAAGAGGTCAAAGCTGGAGTGTCCTCTCCAGAGCATGAGGCCTGGGTAGATTAATATGGAGGATAGGCTGTTACCCAAGGAGCAGATCCCCCTCTCCATGTCACTGAAATGGTCCAATGGAAAGGCAGAGCCCATACGATGGGTTGCAGCTGCGTCGCAGGAGTTACCAGAAGGTGGTTGTACACAGTCACAAACTGCTTCCAGGACTCCGGCTCCGGATTTTGCCTGGAGGTTGACATCTGAAGCCTTTTCCAGGAGTGGATAGAGCCACAAGGCAGTGGAGGATTGTCATCGGAGTTTCCCTTCTCCTAGAAGATGGTTCTGCCGCTTGATCTGCCGTTGGGGCGTAGAGCCCTCTTCCGCCTTCCAAACCCTGGACCGTCTTCTCCTGTAACCCTGGGAAGGGGCCCTTACGAGGTGCTTCCCAGCCGGGCCAGCTGGACCAAGGTTTTTTAAGGAGGTGTTACTCCTCCATCACTCACCCTTTGTCCTGGCTTGTGACAGGCAGAGCCTGGCTTCCCAACCGTTGGGCCCAGGATGGCGGGTTTAGTCCTCAACTTACAACCATTCGTTTAGTGTCTGTCCAAAGTTGCAATGGCAGTGAACAAAGTGACATGACCATTTTTTCATACTTACGACCATTGCAGCATCCCCCACGGTCACCTTATCAAAATTGGGACGCTTGGCAACTGGTTCACGTTTATGATGGTTGAGCGTCCCAAGATCATGGGATCCACTTTGCAGCCTTCTGATAAGCAAACGCAGAAGAGAACCCAGATTCATTTAACAGCTGGGTTAGTAACCTAACAGCTGCAGCGTTTTCACTTAACAGCGGTGGCAAACGGAGCATCTCGTATAACAACAGGCATTATGGGCTTACTTGGGATCGTAAGTTGAGGACTACCTGCATTTCTTTCTTTACTGTGTCAATTGCCCCATCATGTATTCTAAAATTTTTCTGTTTTGCTCGACAATCCAGTTGCTGAGCTGAAAAGTATACCTTCTGCTAGTTTCCTTTCTCTAAAAGTTGAATCTCTTTCTTGAAAACAAATGTTTTATTTCTTCCCTGCTCTGAACTTCAAAAGCCTTCCGGAGCAGTTTTATGGAAGTTTAAAACCAGAAAGGCCCATTTCCAAGGGTTTGGGGTTCCAAAGAAAGACAAGAGAAGAGATACGGAAGGAAAGAGAACAGAAAACTTAGTCATATTTTACAAATTGCGTCATGGCCAGCTGTGATGGCAACAGGCTGCTTTGGAATCCAAAGGATTTCTTTAATACAGAGGTTCCCAAAACTTGGCAACTTTAAGACTTGTGGATTTCAACTCCCAGAATTCTCCAGCCAGCAGAGTTTGCCAAGTTTGGGAACCTCTGTTTAATGGAAGGAAGTGAGGGGCTTGTATATGTAAGACAGAGGCTCCTGTATAGCCAATCTTCATTTGGCTTTTATAACTAAAAGCTTATTTAACAAACACCAAAAGTTGAGAAAAGGCACAGCTGTTTTATCTGGGCCTCCTTTTCTCTTTGCTTCTAATCACAGAAGATTCTTCTTCATGTTTTTCACTTCATTTGATCACTGATGATGTTACCTGGTTTGGTTCTTTTCTTGCTGATGTTTCATTACCAAGGAAGCCCATCGTTCAACCTTGAGCTGCAAATATTCTCTTCCATACGTAGTTCTGTCTTTCCAGTTCAGGGATGTGGATGCCTACTGAAGTTGTGTTGTGCTTCCTTCAGATTGTGGTTTTGTTTTCACAGGGACACCAGGCGTTTCAGGATCAAAAGGTCTTGATGGACCTCCCGGAAACCCAGGTGTTCCAGGGCCACCTGGACCCCCAGGTAAGTGCTGAAAAACATCAAATAGGGAAAAGTTGGTTTGGTTGTTTGCTTGTCTTGAACTATCTTTAAAAGTTTTTGATTTAGTAAAGTGGTTCTCAAGATCAGGCTTCCCAAAAATGCCCTAATTGATTCATGAGTCCCGGGCTAAACTTCAAAAGAAAATTAGTCATTTATTAGGAGCATTTATTTTGGCAAGATCTTTTCACAGTCAGATCTTAGCCTTATTTGAATTACAGCTGAACTTTACCCCTGTTCCTTCCCTCCCCTCAGTCTGCATCATAAATCACATTCACCAATGAGTTGCACCCCTCCCAAGTCTGCTGCAGTAATCTGAGAGTATAAATGGAATGTGCTCCCCCCGCTTTCCTCACCATGGCAACTTTAGCAGTTGACATTCAGCTCCCCTCACTTTCCAAAAGCAATCAGTGATCCATGGATCTCTGGGGAGCCATGATATTATCACAGGTCATGATTTAAATCTGTGGGGTCCACCACAAAAGGTATTTAAAGGAGGCCCATGATGAAGAAAATGTTGAGAACCACTGAGGAGGAGAAGGTTCCGGTCACGTCTACCATTCTTCCAAGTGAAATCAGGTTCAAGGGACAATGCTGTTTAAATCTTGACTCTTTGCCATTCCTTTTTTCGATCTAGCATAGCTTCTAAAATAATTCATTAGGGTCTCCCTCCCAGCCCCCGTGCAATCAATCAATCAAGCCACCATCCTGCAGTGGATATCTGAAACCAACAACTCGGTCCATCCACAGTGGCTACCATTGAGCATCATGCTAACCCAGAAAGTGTAATTTACACATCTCAATTCACCCATATATGTTGTGCCATACATACACGTTGTGTTAGGTTTGTGTTGCCCCCCATCTCATCTAGAGTTGACTCTGGGTGGCTTACAAAATAGTGGGAAGTAGGCAGTAATTTCCAGATTTGGTATATTAGGTAGCCTTTAGGTTTGCTAGGTTAGGTTAGATAGTCTTGGTTTGCTGGGTTGATTTTGTTAGGTTAGGTTTAGGTTAGATTAGGTTGATTAGATAGTCTTTAGGTTGTATAGGTTAAGTTTGGTTAGATTAGGTTACGTTGGGTTGAGTTAGATTAGATAAGGTAGTCTTTTGGTTTGCTGGATTGATTTGGTTAGGTTAGGGTTAGGTTAGGTTAGGCTGTCTTTAAGTTTGCAACTCATTCTCTAAATTAGAGATCCTAGTTTGCAGAGAACAGCATTAGCTTGCTCGATATAAACCTGGGCTGGGATTGAGTTTGTGAATGCTGTGTGGTCCTTACTGTTTGTGGAGAATCCTGCCTACCACAGGAGTATAGCATAGAGTGGGTAACCTAATCTACATCTTTATGAGTATCCACATAAAGCAGGGATGTCCAAACTTGGGAACTTTAAGACTTGTGGACTTCAACTCCCAGAATTCCCCAGCCAGCATAGCTGGCTGGGGAATTCTGGGAGTTGAAGTCCACAAGTCTTAAAGTTCCCAAGTTTGGACTTCCCTGACATAAAGGATAGCAGCAAGCGCAAACCCAAACCACATTTCATCATTGGTGCCTAACTGTGGCTAGCTGTACATCTTCTCTTGTGTGAACTTTCTCAATTTCTCCTTTCCTAAAATGTTTAAGAAGAACCCGCTGAAGGGGTCATCTCTGTGATAGGTGAACAATTCCGGTCCTAAATCAGGTCTGTAGAAACACGGAGAATTGTTTTTCTCTGCATTTATGAATTGCATTGTATGTATGGTAGCATGTACAGTAGGCAGATCGTTGCGTTGCTTTTCTAGAGCATCAAGAGAATTCATTGCTGGCAATTCTCCTCTTCTCGCGTCTCAGGTGAATTTGGTCGCCCTGGCTCTCCAGGCCTCCTGGGGGGAAAAGGACAACCTGGGCGAGATGGCATCCCTGGACCATCAGGGCAGAAAGGTGAACCAGGTGAGCCTCCTATTTTTTCCTGCTTGATGCTTTCCTTTTCCTTTGGCATCACTATAACGGCGATGAATGGATGTGTTTTGGCAACGATGGCATGCAGAGATCCATAACACGAAATGACATTGTTAACTTTGTCATTGTGGTTGTGTTCTTTCAGGTCAACCAGGATTTGGACTTCCCGGACCTCCAGGCCTCCCAGGACTCGCAGGCAAAGACTTAATTTTATTCATTAATGAAAAAGAAAGTTTATTGTTTCATAATAGATCTCAGAATTGGGTACCAAGTGAAGGGGTGGGGAAGCTTTTTCTCCCTGACTCCTAGAACTGATGGGCCGTCATCTAGATCAGGGGTCACCAACCTTTCGGACCTCAGGAACCACTAAATTCATAATTTTAGATCCCACGGACCACTAATATGAATTTCTTAAAAAGATAAATAGTATTTAGTGCAATATAAAAAATGCCCAAAAAATTTCTGTGGACTACCACATTTTCTCAAGGACCACCACTGGTTGGTGACCTCTGATCTAGATGATTTCTTCATTTTGGAGACAGAAATGCAGTTGACGTTTGGACAATACAGGGCAAATCTTTTAATTAAACTAGACATATGCAGGAACTGGGTATGTCTAGTTTAATGAAGAGAAGGACCAGGGGAGACATGATAGAAGTTGTTCCAATAGCTCAGAGGCTGCCACAAAGAAGAGGGAGTCAAACTATTCTCCAAAGCACCTGAGGGCAGAACAAGAAGTAATGGGTGGAAATTCATCAAAGAGGGAAGCCTAGAACTAAGGAAAAAGATTCCTAACAGTTAGAACAATGAATCAGTGGAACAACTTACCTCCAGAAGTTGTGACTGCTCCAACAGTGAATGTTTTTAAGAAGATGTTGGATAACCATTTGTCTGAAATGATGTAGGGTTTCCTGCCTAAACAGGGGGTTGGACTAGAAGACCTCCAAGGTCCCTTCCAACTCTGCTATTGTATTGTATTGTATTACAAGTGCTGCAAATTCTGAAAACTTCAGAATGCCTTGAAGCAGGCATTCTGAGATTGGCAATATTAAGGAATCTGTTGATGCCCTGTGGAACATCACCACATCTTTTCATATTGCAAATCTCAGAATGCCTGATTAAAAATCATGTTGGCTGCAAACCTTAAGGAGATATAAACTCCAAAATATCTGGAAGGTCCATCCAGTCTTCTGCCTGAAGGTAAAGTTGCCTTCAGAAGTTGGGGGTGTTCCATAGGTGGAGGCTTTTAAGAAGAAATTGGACAGCCATTTATCTGGAATAGTATACGGCCGTGATGGTGAACCTATGGCATACATGCCAAAGGTGGCACGCAGAGCCCTCTCTGTGGGCATGTGTACCATCGCCAGCTAGTCTTCTGGATTCTGGCAGGCCGGCCAGCTGGTCTTCACGGGTGCTAGAGCACCCAAAAAAATGCCTGGAAAATGGCGTTTTCAGGACATTTTTCAGGCTGTTTTGGGGGCATTTTCAGGCCGTTTTTCAGGTCAAAACCAGCCAAAAAATAGGCACGTGCATATCGGCCAGCTGGTCAGGTTTCCAGCACTCCAGCACGCGCACATGCACGTGTGTTCCGGTTTGGGCACTCGGTGCTGAAAAGGTTCGCCATCACTGATATGGGGTCTCCTGCTTGAACAGGGAGTTGGACTTAGAAGACCTCCAAGGTTCCTTCCAACTCTGCCATTCTGAGATATGTACATAAAATTTGCATCTAGGAGTTTTTGCTTAACAATCCAATGAATAAATGCTTTACTTTTGATTCACATCCCCTGTAAACCTGTTTCACTGCCCATTTTAAATTGTGGACCCCAAGTATAAAAAAATCCCCATATATCAAGTAAGATGAAAATAATGGGAGCAGCAACATTTGAAGGATGGGTTTGGATGTTCCTGGTCTTTTTGAGAATGCTGACAGATGGGAGCTACTGGGAGGGAGGTACCAGAAAATAATTGGGTACCAATTTATCAGCTTGCATCATCTAATACTCTGGGGGGGGGGTTGTAGCATCTCTCTCTCTCTCCCTCTCTCCCCCTCCCTCTCTCTCTCTTTCAACAGCACTTGAAGGGCCTTTGTGGAATGCTGATCCCTTTACATGCCTCTCTCCTTCTTTGTTTTAACAAATAGGTCAAAAGGGAGATTCAGGCTTCTCTGGACCCCCAGGGCCTCCAGGATCCCCTGGTTTAAAAGGAGAAATGGGTCCCAAGGGATTTCCTGGCCTTGAGGGTCTAGAAGGTCCTCCAGGACCTCCTGGGCCACCATCAGAAGGACCTAAGGGTAGCCCTGGGCCACCAGGCATACCCGGACGACCAGGTAAGAAAATGGAGGTCTATGCACTGGATATTTTGCTGGCAGGTTATTGGCTTCTCGGGCTGTCATTTTGATCAGCCCTTTGCAGACCGATGCTTTGGATGATCTGGCCAGACGTTTTTATATTGTGCCTTTGAGACATGGTTAAGTTATCCTGAAAAAGACAAGCATGACCCATGTCAAGAGACGACGGTAGAATCTGCTGATCACCTGCCAGCAAAATTTCCCCAATTCTAAATGGGCTCTGCATGTGATCACAGCACTCATCAAGCCAAGCACCCAATCAACCTTAATAGCATCTGCCCAGACTGCCTGTTCCATGATGCCACCCGATCAGGACATTCATCTTGCGCACCGAATGATAATTCACACTGCTCGTAGGACCATTGGAAATCCAATTCATGTTAGCAAGCACCGCATGTTCCATTTTCATCATTTGTCCCTTCTTGTTCGGGTTATGCTCATCGTGAATGCTCGTTCTTACCCACACCGTGTCCTCCATTCCAGCAGGCACAATGCATCCCATCTCATCTTCATGCTGTCACCGTCCAGCTTGTTTGTTTGTGGTTCCTACGTATAAGTGATAACATTAAATAAATGCCACCGAGCCGTTACTGGTATCTGGTAAAATCCACCTGACGTGTGGAATGATTCTTGACATGTTTAGAGAAAGTGCTGTAACTTGTATGCTATTTGTATGTGACCCACAGTCCTGTTCTGGAATTCTTTAGCAATAGGACAACTGAGTGATTAGAATAGCCAGTGTAGATGATTCGGGGTTATTTAGAGTGGCCTTTAATTCAGGGAACTCCAAACTTGGCAACTTCAAGACTTGTGGATTTCAACTTCCAGAATTCCTCACCTAACATAGTTCCCTGAGGAATTCTGGGAGTTGAAGTCCACAACTCTTAAAAGTTGTCAAGTTTGGAGACCCTGCTGTAATTGACACTTTTTTGTATACTTTCTGATAGTTGGTAACACTTAATTAGTGACGACCCTTTATGATAATAAGAAGATGCATTTTAATTGTAGCTCAACCTGGGCAAAATGTTGTGACATCTCAAACACTAAAATGGTAGAGTGCATTCTAAAGAACATAATGGATTGCGCATTGTTAGAACATCTTGTCTCTTCTTAATACATAAATAAGCTCTTTGTGGGATTTCTATCCCACCATTCTGCCAATTGATGTTACTCAAGGTGGCTCACAAGAATTTAATTAGACCACCTTAAAGTAAGATGTCCTTTAAGTCAGGGGCCCCCAACCCATGGCCCATGGACTGGCACCAGGCTATGGCAAGCCCGAAACTGGTCCATGCAAGCAAGACCCATCACAAGAGTCCGACTGATGACCCACACCTGGCTCATCTCAAGACTCATCACAAGACCCACACTTGACATAACCCACCTAACCCATCACAAGACCTACTGACCACACAATGCCCTTATAAACAGAGGAACACCAACACTGACACTCCCTAAAGTCCACTGAAGATGCTACCTAGCTGGGTAATGAAATGTTCAGAAACCAATTCCACCATGAAACTGGTCCCTGATGCCCAAAAAGTTGAGGGACACAGTTTTAAGTCAAGTTTGATTTTGCTGTCTTGATGGGTATGCCCATGAAGGATTTTTGGCAGATATAGGAAGTGGTTTGCCATTGCTTTACTCCAACCTAGCCTTCAGCCTTTAGAAGCCGACAGAGTCCCTGTTGTCTTCTAACTGACCTTGGTTAAACATTAACATAACACCCCCAAGTTCAGATAGAATTCTGTTCATATTTTACATAAGAGAAAGGCTGGACACTCTGACTTTCATATTTACACGTTCTTTAAAACCTGTTTATCCCAGAAATATATTTCCACCACAAAAACCTGAAGAGGGCATAGAATATACAAATGTCGTAATTGTACAACAAGGATGAAAGATGATGATAACAGCTCATTAACTGGATAGAAGCATACCTCTGCATTATACAGATTAAAGCATTCACACCAGATAAATTAGATGTTAAACATTCAGACATCGATGATAAGCATTCAGACAAACATTCGATCTGGCACCTCCTGGGGAACAAGGGAAGCAGTAGAACACACCTCTAGGACTTCTCATCGATCCCTTTGAAGTAAATGCAAAGCGGTTGAAGAAGAGTTCTATTGGTGGGTAGTTCCACGTGACTGCAGAAGAATTTGATCCAGTTTTGAAGGAGACAACATCAACACACACACAAACACACACACACACCCTTCACGTACCCATATTTCCCCAAAACTAAGACTCTGTCTTATTTATTTATTTTTTTGCCACCAAAAAAGGCACCAGGTCTTATTTTCGGGTGGGTGTCATCCACTGACTCATCTCACTTGTGTGAATCACCCCCTGCCACCTTTTCACTGTCAGAGGCCTTCAAGAACTACTTCTGTGGCCAGCAATCCAGAGCTCTCTTATCGGCTGCAGAGGTCTTCAGGAAAGCCTTGCCGGTTGCAGAAGAAATGGGCCAGCAAGGGACGTGTCAGTCAGGGGGGGTGTTGCTGCTGGGATTCCTGCAGGTTCGGTGAGCGTGCAATTTTGCATGCACGCAATCCACGCGCATATGCCCATTTGACCATTAATGCAATAAAAATTGCTCTGGGCATGTGCAGAAGCAAAAAAACCAAAATGGCGCCGCCTATGGCGCCACTGGAAGAACCAGTTCAGAATTGTAGCAGGCCTGGGTCTCTGCTGGTTTCAGCAACCCAGACAGCCAAACTACTACTGGTTCAACCAAACCGGTCCGAACCGATAGGAACCCACCTCTGGTGTCGGGATGTGCGTGTCCTGGTTGCAACTGTCTGAAGATAAGTAGTAGGGCAGTTCATCCTTTCCCTCCCCATCCCTACCCTAGCTTAATTTTTACCCATGCACCCTGGAGTGGGCAGGGTCTTCATTAGGGCTTATTTTAGGGGCCACGTGTAAAAATCAAGCTAGGACTTACTTTCAGGGTAGATCGTATTTTTGGGGGGAAACCTGGTAGGAGCATTGGGAGAAGGCTAAATTAGATGAAGATGCTGTCACTTTAGATTGTGACCAAGAGGCAGTGCTAATAATGGCCCTGTGGCATTGTTTCTATCACCTTTGTTTTCACTGCATGTAGAATGTTAGGTGTTCATCTCATGCTGCCATGCATCCGCCAGTGGGTGAAGACCAAACTGTCGTTACGAGTAAAAGGACATTTCAATTGGCCCGTTGTTGATGGAGCCAACCCCGGGCATGTAACTCAATAATGATTGGACAAAAGAAAGCAGTTGCAACCGCGAAGAAAGAGAGCTAGATACATAGAACAATCTATTTTGTTGATAGCGATTGTCAGTCATTGGTTGAGCTTTGGGCTGACTTCTTGCCGCTAGCCCTATCACGGAGATGCTTTTGATATATAGGTAGTTCTTGACTTACAACCATAACTGGGACTAGGCGTTCTGCTGCTTGTTAAGTAAGTTGAGCTCAATTTTATTTATTTTTAATTTATTTTTTTTAATTTATTTATTTATTTGTCGAATTTATATAACCACACCCTCTCCCCGAAGGGACCCGGGGCGGTGCACAGGAAATTAAAACACACAGTATCACAATATAAATAATTAATACCAAATTAAATAAATTATCCCTGTGCTAAAATTTAAAAATGTTAAAACATAATCCCATCTAAAATCCAATTAAAACAATGTATGGTGCAGACTGTAGGCTAGGTAAATAACTTAAGCCAAGCCAGCCTGATGAAACAGGAGTGTCTTTAATTTCTGGCGGAAGGTGCGGAGGTCCGTGGTTGTTCTGAGGTCAGGGGGTAGGTCGTTCCAGAGGGTTGGGCCCACCATAGAGAAGGCCCTTCCCCTGGGCGTCGCCCGCTGGCATTGCCTGGTGGACGGCACCCGGAGAAGTCCCTCTCTGTGGGAGTGGATCGGCCGCAGGGATGTATGAGGTAGGATGCGGTCTCGCAGGTAGCTAGGTCCCGTGCCATGGAGCGCTTTAAAGATGGTGATCAACACCTTGAAGCGCACCCGAAAGACCACAGGTAACCAGTGCAGCTCGCGCAGGAGCGGTGTTACATGGGAATACCTGGACGTTCCCAAGATCGCCCGCGCGGCCGCATTCTGGACCAGCTGTAGTTTTCGGGTGCACCCCAAGGGGAGCCCCATGTAGAGAGCATTGCAGTAGTCTAGCCGGGATGTCACAAGCGCGTGAGTGACTGTGCGAAGGGTGTCCCGGTCTTCTTTTTAACATTTTTATTGGTTTTCAAAATATACATAGGGAAAAGGTATGAGGTGAATATAACATTTTGGTAGCTCCCATGCTGGTGGTGGTGGCCCTCCCAAAAAACTTCATAAATTTACAATTTTAAAAATAAAGGATAGGCATATATAAAGATTACATTGTGCAGTCCATACATTCCAGCATCTTTTTCTTTGCCATTTTATCTTGTATCGACAATTACAATAGAATTTCAAATAGAATCCTTCTTGAGCTCAATTTTATGACGTTGTTTTTAACCACAAATCACTGCAGTGCATGTGGCCATTAAGAGAATGCAGTTTCTCCCCCCAATTGACTTCGCTTGTTGGAAGTTGACTGGGAATATGCAAATGGTGATCACATCACCACTGTTAATACCAAGCACCGAAATCTTGTTCCTGTGACTTTGGGGAGAGGCGGGGGGGGGGGTTGTTCTGTGACAGCCTTAAGTGCCAGAACCGGTTGTAAGTCCCCTTTTTCAACTTGTCCCCTTTTAAAAAAAAAAAATTAAACCTTTATTGAAAATTTAAAACTTGAAAATACGAATACCTTTAAAAATAGTTTTGTATAAGTTACAATCCTTTTTGACCGTACTAACTTAGCCATTTGTTGTTCAAATACATTTTTATACATTCCTAATTATTCCTATATCTGTACATCTATTTTACCAGCTTGTAACTTTGAATAGTCACCAAATAAATGGTTGTAAGTTGAGGACCACTTGGAAATAACCTGCAGAATAACCTGCAGCATCTCGTGAGCAGCCTAAATAAAAAAATTTCCTCTTGGGGCTCGGCTTCCACTGTAAAAATAAGCAATTAATTAATCTTCGATCATGACGACAGTTTGGCGTACCCATGGCATTTTTGAAAAGAAAAAAAGAACTGTAGATGAATCGCTGTGAAAACGTATCAGTTTGTTTATGTCTCTAACTATATTGATATTTTTCTTTGTAATGATGGCCTTGGTGAACTTTTGATCACCTCCTTCCAGGTGCCACAGGTTAGCGATATTAACTCTAGAGTAATACCTTTTGCATGACATTAAATGTATGGATAAAGATGCTTCCTTCGCCAGAATGCGTATGCCAAGTCATCAATCTATCCTATAAGTCAGGGGTCTCCAACCTTTGCAACTTTAAGTCTGAAGGACTTCAGCTCCCAGAATTCTCCAGCCAGCAAATTCTGGGAGCTGAAGTCCTTCAGACTTAAAGTTGCAAAGGTTGGAGACCCCTGCTATAAGTAGAGTGAGCCAAAGGTAGAGGTTTGATTCAGAAACACCATTAAAATTGAAACAAAAAAGATTATGGCCTATATCTAAATTTGTACAAAAGTCTCACGCTTTGCCCACATTAAAAAAAAAAATTAAATGTGGGGTTTGTTTATCCTGCAAACTGCAAGGATTGTGACCCAGTTAAAAATGAAGCATGTTTACTTATCATTTATAAACATCTTGTTTTTGGTAGCATCAACGCGATGCTGTGGGCATGATCACATTTGCCATAACATAAGCTATAACAGCTTATGTTATTTGCTCTTTGGCTTTAAAACGGAGATGAGCACTGCCCCCTAGAGTCGGGAACGACTAGCACATACGTGTGAATCTTTACCTCTAAGCCATAAACCCAAAGGTGCTTTTCAAGAGGCAACTGGAGTTTCTGGCTTTCCTTTGAAGACATTTTGCTCCCCATCCAAGAAGCTTCTTGGATGAGAAATGAAACATCTTCAAAGAAAAACCAGTTGCCTCTTGAAAAAGCACCTTTGGGACAACCATGACCTGAATGACTGAGAATCTCCATAGAAATAAGCAATAAACATGATTTATTAGCATTTGGAATCACATTCTGAATGCCTTTGCACTGCAATTCCTATCTTGTTTGTTCATACTGGGAGTCCAGTTTAGACGAGGCTGTAATAAGTTGTAGGTTTACCTAGGAGTAAATCCCTATGGACACGGCAGCTCAATGGCTAAGGCGCTGAGCTTGTCGATCAGAAAGGTTAACAGTTTGGCAGTTCGAATCCCTAGCGCCGCATAACGGAGTGAGCTCCCGTTACTTGTCCCAACTTCTGCCAACCTAGCAGTTCGAAAGCACGTAAAAATGCAAGTAGAAAAAATAGGAGCCACCTTTGGTGGGAAGGGAACAGCATTCCGTGCGCCTTCAGCATTCAGTCATGCCAGCCACATGACCACGGAGACGTCTTCGGACAGCGCTGGCTCTTCCGCTTTGAAACAGAGATGAGCACCGCTCCCTAGAGTCAGGAATGACTAGCACATATGTGTGAGGGGAACCTTCACCTTTAAATCCCTATTGAATTCAGACTCAATTCTGGGTAAAAGAAAGCTGAGCATTTAGCTCTAAGAAGCATTTAGCTTCAATGTATGTTTTCCAATTGCAACTAGATTTTTTTTCTTGTAAGATAATGTGGATGAGACAAAATCGTATTGTGTGTGTATATTTCTATAAGACAAAATTGACTTGGCATACACATTTGTATGAAATGGAATAAAAGGAAATACTGAAAGTTTTGCTAAGATCGCTTTTCAGAAACAAATCTGCATGAGCACAGCCATAGAAAAATTCTGAATCTAAACGTTACTTAAATAGCGCAATCAGCTGTGGCTCATTAAAAGTGCAGTTTAATGAATTGGAAAAAAGGAAATGGAAAATGGTGAAGCAACAAAGATTGGTTACTTTCTGTTTGGGTATCTTGAAAAGGTTTAGCAAAACTTGGATTCTGTTTTGCAATAGAAAGTTTTGGTTAGTCTAATCTTTTGTTTAGCATTAATATAGAATGATCAACCAAGAATGCAGAGAAACAAGTGAGATGTAAACGTATGCATATGTATTTCCTAATTTATTGTTGATAAATTGCATGGATTCTTTATATTTTTGTGAATATTTCACTGACAGTAACCTGTGAGTATCAACTCCATGTCCCTTTACCCTTAATCAACTATTTTGGAGAAGATCAGGATGGATATCGTAAACCTATTACAGATACAGTCCGCAGTTGCTTTTTAAGTATTAAAAGAAATACATAGTAAATATAACTTTGCATTATATTCAAGTGTTTTAATAATAGCGTTAATAATAGCATCACTATTAGTGTCACTAGCAGGATTAATTAACGGGCAAAAGGAACATTAGCTTTGAATTGAGCTGGAATCCTATGATGATTTTTTTGCAATAAAGTACTTTCTGAGAATTTGTTTAAATTTTGCAGTCGAGCCCAGGGGTCTCCAACCTTTGCAACTTTAAGTCTGAAGGACTTCAGCTTCCAGACTTAAAGCTGGCTGGAGAAGTCTGGGAGCTGAAGTCCTTCAGACTTAAAGTTGCAAAGATTGGAGACCCCTGGTCTAGCCTACAAGCCAGATGACAGTTCCCAGTTATGTTCAGCCATATCGTGCTTAGCATAAATAAAATTTAGTTAATCCCACTCAGGATGATTAAAAGAGAAATTACCTGGCCTCTTGTCTTAATGGTAATACAAAAGAAGTTGCTTTTAGTTCAAATCTGAAGACGGCTTTAAGCTTCATAAAATGAACAGTTTCTTCCGAGAGCCTCAAAAATAGTGGCTCTGTTAAGATCCTTTCTTACATCCCAATAAATCATACAGTCTTGGAGAACTTAGATAACCATTTCCAAGATCACTGGAATAAGTACAGGTAAGCCTCAATTTGCAACCACAATTGAGCCCAAAATTTCTGTTGCTAAGGGAGACATTCCTTAAGTGAAATGTCCCCCATTTTTATGATCTTTCTTGCCACAGTGGTTAAGTTACTAACACGGTGATTAAGTAAACCTGGCTTCACCCTTGACTTGGCTTGTCAGGTGGTCGCAAAAGGGGATGACACGACCCTGGGACACTGCAGCCGTCATAAATATGAGTCAGTTGCCAAGCATTGATCACGTGAGCTGTTACAACGCTCGTGTGAAAAATGGTCATAAGTCACTTTTTTTCAGTGCCATTGTAATTGCTCACTAAGTGAACTGCTACATGTTGAGGTTTGCCTGTACCTCTAGTTGGTCTCAACCAGGTTGTCCCTTCTGCAGCCAAGTCAGTGAAATGGTCACAAAAATAGATGCCATTGTTGTTTACCTGAAACTAACTGATATTGAGACCTTGCTCAGTAGAATGTCAACTCAGGTTGACTTTGACGAGTTGTAGTAGCAGCCTTATCACCAGAATAAGTTGTATATCTAAATTGTTTTGTGTTAGAAGCACATGGTGTATTTTGATGGTGTGGGAGAGGGGGCTGACTGTGCATGCACGTTTGCAATCTGTAAATACAAAATATGCTGGTGAGATGGGTTTTCTCTGTGTAGTATCAGCTTATGAATGCTAATTCTAACTAGTCGTCTTGTTTTGCACTGTTATATCTCATATCTTCCCCCTAACAACGAACATTGGCCTTTGGTGAACTCTGACTCTTCCAGGTCCTCCAGGTTAGATTCTTAACTTGGCTAGTTTGTTTGACTGTATTGGTTGCCTGACAATGTTATTTTGCTGTTAACTTACATCCTGGTTGCATAAGATATAACAGTTAATCATGATTTAACATTACCCCGTATTAACATAGACCTGTGTGGCCATTAAAAAAAAAATCCGTATCATACTTTTGCTCATATCCAACTTAAATCAGTTCATGGTTAGCTTGAACTATGCTTTATTGAACAAGCCAACTTCAAAACATGTTTGGGGGACACAGCTGTCAGGTATGAAAGATGAGCTTCATACCTGAATCAATAAATAAACTGGTTTATTGTTACATAGCCTATGCACAGGAATCTTCTCAACTAACAGCACCTGCTTGGAGTTAGATACTGGTCAACAGAATTCAAGAGGATTGGACTTAGTTCACTTGTGGCTACATAGGGATTCTAGACTGATCCCTCCTTTAACTCCAACCCTAGGTTCTGTTGCTCCTTCTTCTACAACATTGATTCATAATTCACCCCACCTCCATTTTAGCCTTGTGTGTGTTATGCAAACTTTGAGAATGGGGGCATTAGGTACTTTACAACAACCCTACTTCACAAAGCTGGCTTGTTTCTGTTAACCATTGTTACAGTTGAACCAAGTTTAGGTTCGGAATTCATCTGCTGTCACTTGAAAATGTGGAGCCTAAACAGCGAATCTGCTTTTCCTAATTCTGTTGAAAAAATATTTTTTCAACTGGGACTTTTGTGTTTAATTACAACTTGAGGAGGGGCTGTTGTTAATAATTGTGATTATACTTTTTTTATACTGTTCTTAATGTTCTTAATATTTCTGTTCATATGGTATAACAATTACCAGATCCTTTGTTGTTGTTATTGTTATTGTTCTCAAGTTTCCTCAATTTTTTGTTACCTCAATTTTCCAGTTGTTATTAATTTTGCAGTCTTTAAAAGGCAATCTGGGCTTGGCGAATTATTATCCCTTGATATATGCTATCTCTTTCTTCTACTTCTATGGTTGAAAGCATTCCATCAACATTCCCTTCATTCAAACCTTTAAAAAAACCACACTAATTGGTTAATTTAAGAAAGTCATATGGCAGAAATAGCTTAGAAATTGCCAGCATCTTCAGTGTAGGCACCCTGTTAATTCATTTAAATCAATTTTGTCCAGTTCCTGTCCATCTCAGTTGAATATCATAGTAATTCAGCTCCAATGTATCAGTAGGATATCACATTGGCGAATTCTGATTTGATGTTTTTATAGTAGCATCTACATTCTGCCATTCTGTGGTAAAATGGGTTTAAAACATGAAAAGCACCATATACTTTTATTTCAATTGTTATTGAAGAGGCCAAAGAACTTTTCTATGTTAAACTATTAATGATCACCTTCCATTTGTTGGATGGATGGATGGATGGATGGATGGATGGATGGATGGATGGATGGATGGGTGGATGGACTTCCACCCAAAGAGAAAGGACTAAACCAAAATGAAAATAATGTCTCAAAGACAGGGACTGTTTCTTTTCCCCTCGCCCCCCCCATGCCCATTCTCCTTATTTTCATCGATACTATTTCATTAATAATTATGCGCTGGTTAGTCCCCATTTTTGTCTGCTGATTTTTAAAGAGAGGAAACCATAGATAGTTGAGTTTGTTGCTCAAACAATATTAAAGTTGCTTTCATTGATATGAGAATGTCCACCAAAGATACATATTCTTCTTCTCACCTGTACCAGCTCTTTACACTCTGCAAGGCCTCAGGAGATCATCTGGGGTTCCAGATTGGTGACCCCCCCCCTGCAAATCCACTTTTATGGCAGCTCTGAACTCCCTGTGGTTCCCAGCCATAGTGTCCTACAGTTCTGTAGGAATATACCCAACGCTGCTTAGAGGACCCAACTTGGATTGGATTCCTTTCCAATCCAAGGAATCTATAAATACATCTCAAGAGGAAATGGTATGGGCCCTCCAATTTTGTATTACCCCAATCCCTCTCCATGCTGGTCCCCCCCCCCCAAAAAATCAGTGTTCTTTCCTCCCTGGCCGTTCTCCATGTAGAATAAAATTAATGAAAGAATGCTTGAATGAAATGGTACGAAATGGTCGATTGAATACAATAAGAAAAGGTCAAATGTACCTTGGACAGCCGATGCCCAAAAACAAAGGCACAAAGCATTATAAATTAACATAACCATAACCACCACCCCAACAGCTGGGCAGGCCCTTCCTTGGCTGGCCTTCCCCTTGAGCCTAAAATGTCCCACAGACATAATGGGCGTGGTCTTTTATAGCCCAAGACCGCACAGAGGAGAGTGCTGGATTCTAAAGAGAGTGACATTGCGCTGACACACCCAATTCTGTGTTGCAACTTGAAGGTCTTCCTGGGCCTGAAGGACCCCGTGGACCCCCCGGGATTGGGGGAGTGAAAGGAGAAAAAGGAAACCCTGGCCAGATAGGTCAGCCTGGACTGCACGGACTGAAGGGAGATCAAGGGGCACCTGGACAGCCGGTAAGTGGGAAATGGGAGAGGCAGAACGATGGTTTCTAACACAGTGGAACGAAGAGGTGGGTGGGGGAATTTTATACCCCTTTGAGAACAAATCCCGTCAGTCTAAGGCCAAGATGGTGAACCTATGGCACATGTACCAGAGGTGGCCCTCTCTGTGGGCATGCACGCCGTCGCCAGCTGGTCTTCACACGAAGAGTAGCTGGAGGGTGCGCATGCGCATGCCAGAACCCAGAAGACAGCAGCTGGCTGGTGCACATGCATGCTGGACCAGCTGTCTGGCACACGCGCTAGAGCACTGGAACCCGGAAAAGAGCAGCTGGTGATGCCGCGTGTACGCAGTGTCCAGCATCTCTCCTCCAGGTTCCAGTGCTCTAGTGCGCACATACAGCGGAACCCAGAAGAGAAGCTGGTGACGGTGCCCATGCGCAGTGACCAGCTGCTCTTTTCCGGGTTCCAGTGCCCTGGCACACGCATGTGCATTTGCATACACATGTGCAAACACGAATTTCGGCACTCGGTGCCGAAAAGGTTAGCCATCAGTGGTCTAAGCCTTAGAATGTTGTTAATTAGTTGTTTATCTGGAAGGGGAACTTCATGAGGGAGCTAGCAGAACAATGGTCGGATGCCTGGTTCTGCAAACAGATTAGAAGGACCGAAGCAGCAATGGGCCTATGTTAGGATCTGATTTTCAGAAGGATCATTTCAAATCATTCTGTAGGATCACTTGGTTCAAATGTTCAGCTTTCTCCCACTGTCTGGATATCACAAGTTTGCTTGGAAACTAACAGAAGCAGAACAGGAGTCTGCATTATTTGGATCAGAAGCAGGGAAGGTACTTCAGATATGGTGTGGGCACATTCTTTGCACTTGGCAGCACCTGAAAGAAGCCCACCATACAACCAGTGGTGGGATTCAGCCGGTTCGCACCTATTCGGGAGAACCGGTTGTGAACTTTCTAAGCAGTTTTGAGAACCGACTGTTGGAAGAAATCTCCTTTTGTTTTTTCCCACTTTACAGGGCTGATCCTGTAAGGAAGGCAGGAAGGAAACATTCTTGTGTTTCTAGCCTCATCTTTATTGCCTTGCTTACGGAAACTGCCTCTCGGTTATCCCTTATCACATTGTAAAAGCTAAGGCAAAGCACCCACCAACCTGAGTGACGTTGAATTAGCCACACCCACTTGGTCACATGGCCACCAAGACACTCAGCTAATCATTAGAGCAGAGAACCGGTTGTTAAATTATTTGAATCCCACCACTGCATACATGTTTTTGTTAATGAGGCAGCAACCTATACCAGGGGTCTGCAAAGTCGGCTCTTTTAAGACTGGTGGACTTCAACTCCCAGAATTCCGCAGCCAGCCAGGCTGGCTGGGGAATTCTGGGAGTTGAAGTCCACCAGTCTTAAAAGAGCCAACTTTGCAGACCCCTGACCTATACTATAGAGCTGAAGAGTGTCCCCCACTAGAGGCTGAGGTGCAGGGGCTCCTCTGATGGAACCCATAAAAAAAATATTTTTCAAAGGATAAGCATTGAGTTTGACTGCAGTTAGGTTGATTGCAACATAATGGCTCTTCGCCACAGCCATTAAGCAGTATATCCTGGATGGGTGCTTCGATATCAAAGAACACCCTTGATGGCTGATAAGCACCGTATTTTTAGAAGTATAAGTTGCACCTTTTTCCTCCGTAAAAGAGGGTGAAAATTTGGGTGCATCTTATACACCTTTACTTACTTACTTTACTTTAATTCGACTTATTAACCGCCCCCTCTCCCAGAAGGGACTCGGGGCGGTGCACAGGAAATATAAAAAACACAATATATCACAATAAATTACATAAATATTTAAAACTATATTAAACTAACTCCTATGCTCCTACACCGAATGAGGAAGCCTCTGCTTCCCAGCAATTTACCTCCTTGTGAAGGCTGCAATAGGCTATGGCAATCAGCTGATGATCGGGAGGCCCTTGCTGAAATTGAAAGTGAAATTTGCTGTTTGTTGCACAGAGGCAAATTGCTGGGAGGCAGAGGCAGATCTTTTTTTTTCTTGTGCTAATCAGGCTGTTTGCTACAAGGAGGTAAGTCAATAACTATAAATGCCTATAGAATGTTCAAAGTATTAGACTTATTTTTTAAAGACTGCTTTATTATTGTTCTAGACAACGTAACAAAACAAAGAAGCTTTTTAAAATAAATGCTTGATCTGAAGAGGCCCCGCGCTATTGTATCTTCTTTTAAATAGCAGAGAATAACGTATACTTCCAGAAAACCACATCAGTTTTAACAGCTTCTGTACAAGTACAGTCTGAAATGTAACAGTGTCCTGCTGTCTAATTATTCCCTGACTTAGTCATGCTTGGAGTAGATCTATTTAAATAATTAGGAGGAGTTAGTATGACTACATTTAAGAAAACTTTCTGGCATTAATATACTGCCATAATGTACATTTCTCCAATTCTTTGCTATTTCTGTGGGTCAGGCACACATGCACAGAAATACACCACAAACAGTGTGTATTGTCTGTACTGTTTGCTGTTTGTTGTAAGGAGGCAAATTGCTGGGAGGCAGAGGCAGATTTTCCCCCCCTTGTTTTCCTCCTCAAAATCTAGGTGCGTCTTATACTTCGGAGCATCTTATACTCCGAAAAATATGGTACTCATCTAACCCATATTGCTTATCCAACTTTTTTTTTCCTCACTGAGGAATTCTCCATTGACTGTTCTCTTTTTGCTTCTCAACTGATGCTTTGTTTCCCTTTGATATTCTTTGATGATGGAAATACTAACCATTGTTGTGATGACACAGGGTGAATCTGGACGCCCGGGCTTGAATGGGATGAAGGGAGACTCAGGTGTTCCAGGACTACCAGGATTTCCAGGTATTCAGAACAATATATTGCCCTAGGCTGGTTATTTGAGGTCAACTTTGGAAGACGTTTGCCCTAGGGCAGGGGTCTGCAAAGTCGGCTCTTTTAAGACTGGTGGACTTCAACTCCCAGAATTGGGAGTTGAAGTCCACCAGTCTTAAAAGAGCCGACTTTGCAGACCCCTGCCCTAGGTCAGCAAATCCAAACCCATAGGTTTGAGAATAACCAGGATGAATGCTTCCCAACTTTTCCACCCACAAATCTCGGAGAAAAAGAGTGGGAGAGTTTTTAAAATATCAGCAATTTCATTTTTAAAAATTGCATGTGCAACCTAATGCAGTGTTTCTCAACCTTTGTCAACTTGAAGATGTCTGGACTTCAACACCCAGAATTCCCCAGCCAGCATCCGCTGGCTGGGGAATTCTGGGAGTTGAAGTCCAGACATCTTCAAGTTGATAAAGGTTGAGAAACACTGACCTAATGTAACTGAGAAGATATTAGAAGATGCCTCTTGCTTGAGGTCTATGCCTTTGTGAACGTCGAAATGATAGGCCATTTCCTTCTGTCTTGCCTTTTTTTTCTTAAAACTTTGGCTTTTTTACGGAGATCTACCAACAAATGTAGTTGGCACAAGCTTAGTTGGCTCAATGGGCCTCAATAAAGGGGGTTAGTTAGGTGACCCATGAAGGCCATAAATTAGGCATCCTTGAGTGAGATAAATTACATTTGAGAAATTTATGCACGCTTGATATCTCCCCTATCAGAGAGCTAGACGAAAAAAGCATTAGTGAGGCTTTACAATAGAATAGAATAGAATAGAATAGAATAGAATAGAATAGAATAGAATAGAATAGATAATAAGGAAGAGAGAGTAGAGTAGAATAGAAATAGAAATAATAGAAATAGAAATAGAATGAATAATAGGGAAGAGAGAGTAGAGTAGAATAGAATAGAATAGGAATAGGAATAGAATGGAATGAATAATAGGGAAGAGAGAATAGAATAGGAATAGGAATAGAATGGAATGAATAATAGGGAAGAATAGAATAGAATAGAATAGGAATAGAATATAATAGAATAGGAATAGGAATAGAATGGAATGAATAATAGGGAAGAGAGAATAGAATAGGAATAGAATGGAATGAATAATAGGGAAGAGAGAGTAGAATAGAATAGAATAGGTAATAGGAAAGAGAATAGAATAGAAATAGAATGGAATGGAATGAATAATAGGGAAGAGAGAATAGAATAGCATAGCATAGGAATAGCATAGGAATAGGAATAGAATAGAATGAATAGGGAAGAGAGAGTAGAATAGAATAGAATAGGTAATAGGAAAGAGAGAATAGAATAGAAATAGAATAGAATAGAATGAATAATAGGGAAGAGAGAGTAGAGTAGAATAAAGTAGAGTAGAATAGAGTAGAATAGAACAGAACATGGAACAGAACAGAACATAATTCTTTATAAGTCAAGCGTGATCAGACACACAAGGAATTCGTCTCTGGTGCAGAAGCTCACAATGTACCTATAAACAGCAAGTAATGTGTAAAATCATAGGCCATTCATGTCTACCCCGTATTAACCTGTGTGGGTTTTGGCTTTCAGGTTTGAAGGGACCTACTGGACCTTTGGGACCTTCTGGCCCTGGAGGAGACCCTGGACCCTTTGGCTCCCCAGGTAGGAATTCTGAGATTAATGTTTACCAAAGTTGGTGTCCGTTGTTGCTTTCTAAGATATATTCCTATTGTTTCCTAAAAAAAACAAACCCAAAACCAACCCAAGGTAGAATAAAATGGTTTCACGGCATAGAAAAATGGTCACATGCTACATCTGAATCGAGTGCATTCAGCAGATCTGAAGGAAAGATTTAATAAGATGGCCAGTCAAGCCAAGACTCTGGCCTTGTTGATCTGGTGAATTTAAGTGAATCAAACATTTGATTTTGAGAGAGTGCGGGAAGAGAACCATATTACTTTAGGTAGCCAAAAGAAGCATTTTTAAGTCTATCCACTTTTTATTTGAAGGCATCGATTTTGTGAGCTACAGTTTATTACTTCATCAGAGGCAATCAGTGGCTCCACTGATGTGAGATTTAAATACAGGGATATACGTCTTCTTATGACCACCAGTTGTGCATTGATGATGTAGTTCAGAGGTTCTCAATCTTTTCTTCACCACAGATCCCCTTTAAATGTTTTTTGTGGCCACGGATCCCCAAGACCTAACTCAATATTTAAATCATAACATTTCCTCAAGCCTTCACGAACCTCCTGTGACATTATGTCCCCATCCAAGGACCACAGGTTGAGAACCACCGATGTAGGTCATTTGGTCCAACCTGTTCCTTTGATGTAAGGGAACTAATACTTGATCAGCAAATAATATGTGGTGTCTTACTGGAGGCCATTATTCCAGAGAAGAGATGGCAACCTTATTGCAGGATGGAAGGGCACGTTCTTGAAGAGATCATCTTCTGAAGTGGGACCTATGGTGACCAGCAGTGAGTGGGAACACCCAGTCTTTCTTGGACACCCTCGTTTTCTTCTTTTTGGCATCTTCTTCTCTCCCAGATCACACTTACAAAGCCTCTGAACTAATCTCAGGCATAAGAATGTTAAAATTAGGCCAACCGTTAACATGAAATTAGCCTCCAAAGTCACATTTGACTCAAGGGCTTGATGGTGAAGTTCTTGAGAAGTTCATCCGGAATCTGCTCTTTCATAACTGATGCTGTTGGGTTTAGCCTTGTGCATTTGGGAAAGTGGCAATTTTCCAGGACTGGAAGAATGTTCACCTGGTTTCTGTCAGCCTTCTCATCTTACAGACTAAACATGCTCCATTCTTTCAACCGTTTCTCACTGGACTCATTTTTCATACCAAAAAGGTTACCTTTATCCACAGGCATTCTGGTTTGCAAAGATGGCAGCTGGCAACATTCTTCTTAAAAGTCAGGAATCTCCTCTCTCTCTCTCTCCCTCCCTCTCTCTCTCTCTCTCTCTTTCACTTTCTCTCTTTCTTTCTGTTTCACTCTCTAGCTCTTTGTCTTTTTCTCTGTTTCACTTTCTAGCTCTCTTTCACTTTCTCTTTTACACACACTCTCTAGCATTCACTTTCTCTTTTTCTCTTTCTTTCTGTTTCACTCTCTAGCTCTTTCTCTGTCTTTTTCTCTGTTTCACTTTCTCTGTTTCACTTTCTCTCTCTTTCACTCTCTCTCTCTCATTCACTTTCTCTTTTTCTCTTTCTTTCTGTTTCACTCTCTAGCTCTTTCTCTGGCTTTTTCTCTCTGTTTCACTTTCTCTGTTTCTCTTTCTCTCTCTCTCTTTCACTCTCTCTCTCTCATTCACTTTCTCTTTTTCTCTTTCGTTCTGTTTCACTCTCTAGCTCTTTCTCTGTCTTTTTCTCTGTTTCACTTTCTCTCTCTCTCTTTCACTCTCTCTCTCTCATTCACTTTCTCTTTTTCTCTTTCTTTCTGTTTCACTCTCTAGCTCTTTCTCTGTTTCACTTTCTCTCTCTCTCTTTCACTCTCTCTCTCTCATTCACTTTCTCTTTTTCTCTTTCTTTCTGTTTCACTCTCTAGCTCTTTCTCTGGCTTTTTCTCTCTGTTTCACTTTCTCTGTTTCTCTTTCTCTCTCTTTCACTCTCTCTCTCTCATTCACTTTCTCTTTTTCTCTTTCTTTCTGGCTACCTTGGGTTGACAAAGGCTGTGGGGATTAAAGGAGTTCTGCTCCGATACAACTTTCATTTGGGGGATACTAGCATAGTCCAAGCGTGTTTAGGAAAATAGTCCTTGACTTACAACCACAATTGAGCCCCAAATTTATGTTGCTAAGTGAGACAGCCACTAAGTAAATTTTGCTCCATTTTACAACTTTTCTTCAACAGTTGTTAAGTGAATCATCACAGTTAAGTTAGGGTGGTTAAATCAATCCGGTGGAATTGGGTGGCTCAGTGGCTAGGATGCTGAGCTTGTTGATCGAAAGGTCAGGAGTTCGGTGGTTCGAATCCCTAACACTGCATAACAGAGTGAGCTCCTGTTACTTGTCCCAGCTTCTTCCAACCTAGCAGTTCGGAAGCATTTTCGAGGCTTTTTTTGGCCTGTTTTTCCAAAATAAATGGGCCGAAAAAAGTCTCAAAAGCAGGCCAAAAAAAGCCTCAAAAACAGGACAAGAGAAGCCACCAATGTGGGCCAAAAATACCCTCCAAAACAGGCCAACAAAACCCCCAAAACAGACCAAAAATGTCCACAAAATGGGCCAAAAAAGCCTCGAAAATGGGTTAGAAAAAGGCTGGAAAAGGCCCGCAAAAGGGCCAAAAATGAGGCTGCAGAGGCCAAAAACCTCTTTTTTTGTTGTTTCCCTCTTCTAAATTTAGGTGCGTTTTATAATCCCAAAAATACGGTAGGTGTTATGCTAGATGTCTTTCTTTGTTTATGATGGGTAGGACTCAAGAAGTGGAGAAATAAACGCTTCCAAACCACCAAAATCTTAAAATAACAGAGAAAATGCAAATCTTGGACCTGGTCTAGATCAGACCGAATCCCAGTATTGCCAATTATAATTGGTAGCTAAAATTGGTATCTGTCTTTTATTCCAGATGTCAAGTGTATAGAAAGCAGATTGTTTAGGTAGAATAAGAATAGCAAAAGCAGCAACTTTAGCTCTGACTCAGAAGTCTTTTCTTTAAACAGCTGGCCTTCCTTGCTCTTAGGAAGCTTTCAGATACCATAAAACAAAATTGATTATTGATGGAATTCTTTATGGGCATATTTATATAGACAATCCTTTTTCCTTATCAGTACCAAGCAGGATGCAAAGCCTTAGAAGAGATAAGCCAACCCCTGCTCCAACTCGGTCTGAAAAACCAGTTTTGAGACCAGGATGAGACCATCTTCTGCTGGTGGCATCTCAGAATGCTAGATATTGACCCTGTTTTACTCCATCCTTTTTCATGAACCATCCAAAGGACCACTTGACTAAATGATTTAGGTTTCTCAATGTTCTTTTTATCCTAGGTCCTCCAGGGATACCTGGTTCACCTGGACAAACAATTGTGGTGAAAGGTGATCAAGGACCACCTGGTCCTTCAGGGCAGCCGGGAATGAAAGGTCTACCTGGACTCCCAGGGCCTCCAGGTTTGTTAGGTAAGTTCTTTCTGGACAGGTCACAATTATGGATGGAAGCCATTCGAGAGTTGCCTTCTAACATTCAACTAAAGTAATCTTGGTTCAAAAGTTTTTATTTTTTATTCTCTTACATATCATTTTAAGTATACATTCACATAATTCTTATTCTTCTTTAAATTTGTCATTCTTATACATTTGTTATTCTATTTAATAGGTCATAATATAGAGTTTGGGTTGCTTTATTTACCATCCCTTCCGCCTGTTGTAACACCACTTTATTTTCCCTTTCTTTTCTCCCTCTCTTCCTTCTCTACTTTCTTCCTTCCTCCTCTCCTCTCCTTCCCTTTCCTTCTTCTCTTCCCTTTCTCTTCCTCCTCCTCTTCCTCCTCCCCTTCCTCCCCTCTCTCCTTCTCTTTCTCTCCCTTCCACCCTCCTCTCCTTCCCTCTTTCTTCCTTCCCTCCTCTTCCTCTCGTTCTCTCCTCCTCTCTCCCTTTCTTTTGTTGTTATAGGTGTCTCTTTAAAAATCTTAGTTTTTGTTTTCTTGGGATGGTATTTTTGCAAACCCAAATATAATTTAGTATCATTTCTTATTCCCTTACCTTTGCTAGTCTATCCTATGTTTCCCCACCCTTTATATCTCACTCTTGAATATATACAGTGGTACCTCGGTTCACGAACGCTTCTGTTCACGAACAACTCGGTTCACGAACAGAAAAGTTCATCAAAATATGCTCCGGTTCACGAACTCCGCTTCGGTTCACGAACAGGAGCCGCGGCCATTTTAATGCTATTTCCTGGCTGTCACATGGTTGTGACTTCTTGTAGGAAGATCGTGGAGAGAAGGAGACACAGAAAAAAGTACACTGTGAGTGTCTTTATATATTACTATACTGTACTAATGTGTATTGTAATTTGTTTCATATTTTTTGTGCTTCAAAAACCAAAAAAAAAAGATCAGAACAGATTAACCGGATTTACATTAAACCCTATGGGAAACTGTGCCTCGGTTCACGACCAATTCGGTTCGCAACCAGAGTCAGTTCACGAATTAAGTTCGTGAACCGAGGTACCACTGTACTTGTATATTTAATATTTTCTTTTCTGTTTTCTCCTTCTTCCCTCCCTCCCTTTTTCATTTAATAGTGCATCGTCTGGGTTCTGTATCTTCCCTTACGTTCTTTTCTAGCTTCCTGTCTCCAGCCAATCATAAAATCTTCCCCACATATTGAAGTACACCGATTCCTCTTTATCCTTTATTTTCAGTGTCAACCTGTTCATCTCTGCACAATCTAGTATCTTTTTTATTATCTCTTCATCCGTTGGTAACTTATTTAATTTCCAATTTTGGGCAAATATGATTCTCACTGCTGTAGTTACATGTATAATCAAATAAGTATCCTCTTTCTTAGGTTTCTCTGGGATAACACCTAGTAAAAATATCCCTGGTCTGAATTCTATTTCGTGTTCTAACATTTTCTCTAGCCATACTCTTATTTTTAGTCCAATATTTCCTTGCTTCTGTACATGTCCACCACATATGATAATAAGAACCTGTTGCTTGTGGACATGTCCAACATTTCACTGACTCATCTTGTCAACTAAAGTAATCTTGATGGGGGTCTTCACAAGCAATCTAAACAAATTTATTAAACAAAATATATCCACAGGTGTAATTGGTCTTCCTGGTGATGTTGGACGGGATGGTCGCCCTGGTTCTGATGGTTCAGGAGGACGTAAAGGGGAGAGAGGACTCCCAGGACAGCCAGGTAAAGTGAATGCAGAATTTCTGTCGATGTGAATGGGGAAGAGGAGGGTGTCAAGCAATGAAGAGAGACAGAGGTACATCCTTATTTGGGGCGGTGTGTGTGTGTGAACTGAATATCCAGGAAGATCAAAATCTTGGGAAGCTTTTCTTCAGCTTTTATTGCCAGAAGATAAAAGGCAGGATGGTGTCCAATGTCACAACGTGTCTTGCTTCAGCTGTGTCAAGATAGGAAGCAGTGGTGGGTTCTGGATTGACGGGCAACTGGTACGGTGCAACGGGGCCTGGTGTCCACCTGAACGTGCGTAGTGCACAGACACATACGTGCAGCATGCACATGCATCCTTACCTCCTGCGACACTCCGCAATGCTCCAGATGATCAGTGGAGCATCGCGCAGGCACTGTACGCACGGTCTGTGTGGGCGGAAGCGCCGCAAAGCTTAAATACAGATAAGGAGGGCAGGCAAGCAGGTGGGCCCTCTGGAGCACCGTACCAGAAAGGTACCTGGTGCTTCTGGCAGGCACCGGTATGCCCGTACCAGGGCGTTCCACCTGCAACCCACCACTGATAGGAAGCCAAGCCTCTATAACTGGTCTGAAGCGATGTCTATCCAAAATTGGCCCTGAACAATCTGTGTCATCTTTGGGCTTGCCCAACCTATTTGGAAGGCTGGTTGTTCTGAGGCAGAGGCCGGCAGCCTTAAACACTCAAAGAGCCACAAAGCTCCTAAACGGAAGCCCTCCGTTCTGATGTAGGAATGCCAGGACACAGATAAGCTCTTTAAAGTAGGAAAAGTTTATGTTTGTGCACAAGGTCCAGCAGAAGCTGCAAAGCTCGTAAAAATGTCTGAACCCCGTCAGACTGACAGAGACCCTCTTTTATACCCTCGGTTACGTTATACATTCCTGTTATCCTACATTTGTCCAAATATGGGGTTGGGGGGGGGGGAATCGAAAACATACCATTTGAGACAGTTTGCTTAGGTCAACAAGATATATGCATTTTGGAGACTATTTGTGGTTAGTACAGAGATGGATTAAGGAAGTTACAACAGAATGTTGTGGGAGCAGAACAGAACAACAGGATGCATCTGTCTGGGTCACCAAGACCTCTTTTGCAAACACAGCAGTATAATATTGAGCATAGCTTGCAATCCTATTGCTTGACCAAAGATTACTGGACCAGAGTTTGAGGCCTAGGCCAGCCTAAGACCTATGCAGCTTCTGCTGCTTCCTCAATTCAGTTCTGGAGCTGACCGGAAGTCTGGTTCCCCCTCCTAGTGCGTTTTCCTTTTAACTCTACCTGTCCTAACCGAAAGCCCTATCCATTGTGGAGCTGACCAGAAAACCCACCCCTTGCCATAGTATCCTCCTTACACACTGTGATTTGCCCTCCACCCGCAACCAGAAGCTCCTCTCAGGGAGCCACAGCAGAGGGATGAAAGAGCCGCATGCAGCTCCAGAGCCGCAGGTTGCTGAGCCCTGTTCTGAGGTTTCAGATGTCCGTCTGTCCAGAGGCGTGATTGACTTTGTTCATCCTCCACACACAGGTCTGCGTGGTTCACAGGGGCCTCCTGGCCCTGATGGATTGCAAGGCCCTCCAGGGCTCCCAGGACCAGGCTCAGTCGCCCATGGATTCCTTATCACTCGTCACAGCCAAACCACCGACGCCCCCTTCTGCCCACCAGGAACCAACCAGATCTATGATGGATTTTCCCTTCTCTATGTGCAAGGAAATGAGAGAGCTCACGGGCAGGATCTGGGTAAGATTCCCTATTTGCCGTGGGCAGGGTTGTTGTTGTTGTTGTTTAAATGAAGTCAGCATCGGAGGCCACTTCTATTATAATCATAATTCATATTTCAGTCCTTTTTTGTGCATTTTGCTTCCTCTTCCAAAGCACTTTTTGGGCAGGGAGTTTGGGAAGCAGCGGCTCAACTGAAGCTTAGGAGATTCCTTCTCTCACTCCATCCACGAGAGTCTTGCAAAATAAACCCCTTCCATCTGGGTGGGGGCTGTACCTAAAGCCCCTCGTCTTCCTCACCCGAGGCCACTTGATCATCCATCGAGATGGCACCTGCATCTCTCCCAGCAGTAGAACCATGAAATATGTGAGGATGGTATTAAGAGCCTGGGTTGTAACGTTGCCCAACCTGGCAAGTCTGTACACCCACTGGGACTGCCATTCCTTGGCTAGGAATTCTGGGAGCTGTAGTCTTAACATAGTCATGGCGTGCCCGGTTGAGAAGAGCTAGTCTCCTGATACAGAAAGCAAAGGAGGAGCTTCACATTAAGGATGGTTGATAGATCAATAATAGATCCCACCTTCATCCATGCTCCTCTTACTCCTTCCCTTCCCATCTTTTAGCTAGGGCTGTGTATTGTACAGTATTTTGTATTTTTGTAGCATTTTATTTATATTTATAATATGGGGAGCTGCCCAGAGTTACCCTCTGGTAAGAAAGCTGGAGGGATGTGGTGGCTCATTGGCTAAGATGCTGAGCTTGTCGATCAGAAAAAGTCGGCAGTTCGGCAGTTTGAATCCCTAGTGCCACGTAACGGAGTGAGCTCCCGTGACTTGTCCCAGCTCCTGCCAACCTAGCAGTTCGAAAGCATGTAAACAATGCAAGTAGAAAAATAGGAACCACCTTTGGTGGGAAGGGAACAGCGTTCCGTGTGCCTTTGGTGTTGAGTCATGCTGGCCACATGACCATGGAGACGTCTTCGGACAGTGCTGGCTCTTCGGCTTTGAAATGGAGATGAGCACCGCCCCCTAGAGTCGGGAATGACATATGTGCGAGGAGAACCTTTACTTTTACTAAGATAGCTGGAAAGCAAGAAAGCAGGAAGGGAAGGGGGCTTTTGGAGGTTGAGGAAGGAAGGAAGGAAGGAAGGAAGGAAGGAAGGAAGGAAGGAAGGAAGGAAGGAAGGAAGGAAGGAGGGTCAAGGAAGAAAAGGGAAGGAAGGACAAGGAAGGAAGGAGAAGGAAGGAAGGAAGGAAGGAAGGAAGGAAGGAAGGAAGGAAGGAAGGAGAAAACCTGTTTCACATCTCATTCATATGGCATCTTTTGTTTGCTAGGCACTGCTGGCAGCTGTCTGCGCCGTTTCAGCACCATGCCCTTCATGTTTTGCAACATCAACAACGTGTGTAACTTTGCATCTAGGAATGACTACTCTTATTGGCTTTCCACCCCTGAGCCGATGCCAATGAGCATGGAGCCACTAACTGGAAAGAATATCCAACCTTTTATTAGCCGGTGAGCAAGAAAGTCTTGGGTTCCAAGGAGGAGGAAAAAAAAGTTAGGCATGTCCTACCCAGGTTTGTCTCGTCCCTCTATACGGGGATGCTGATGTTGAATATGTGAAACCAGTGGAGCAGTTGTTCTACAAGACTACAAGATATGTTTTATGTAGGAAGCGCCTCGTGATCGTATCCTACCCCACACATCCCTTTGACTGATTCGCTCACACAGAGAGGGACTTCTCCGGGTGCCGTCCACCTGGCAATGCCAGCAGGCGGCATCCAGGGGAAGGGCCTTCTCTGTGGCGGGCCCAACTCTCTGGAATGACCTACCCCCCGAACTTAGATCTATCACGGACCTCCGCTCCTTCCGTCAACAATTAAAGACCCATCTTTTCCAGGAGGCCGGCCTGGCCTAACCTACCGTACCAGCCTAGTTTTAGTAAATATTACCAATCGGGTTTTTACGATATAAATTTAAACAAGGTACTTTTTAACACAGGGTAAAACATTTAATTTAGCTTTAATTATTTATAATATGTTATATGTATATGTTCTTAAATTCCTGTACACCGCCCCGAGTCTCTTCGGAGAGAGGGGGCAGTCAATAAATCCAAATAAATAAATAAATAAATAAATAAATAAATTTATATATAAAAGAAAGCTTTTTTTTTTTGTTTCGAATGGAGAAGTTTCCAATTCCAGGTAGGGTGAATTCTTTAAAGAAGCTGAAGGCAGATCTTACATTTCAATCTGAAAAGCAGCTACGTTTCCATATAGAACTCAAGATTCATTAGTAAAAGAGCAGTTAACAGAATGACAATAGACTAACTAACAGAGTAACAGAACGACAAAAGAACAGAATAACTAACAGAACAACGGAGTTGGAGGTCTTCTAGACCAGGGGTCTCCAACCTTTGCAACTTTAAGTCTGAAGGACTTCAGCTCCCAGACTTCTCCAGCCAGCTTTGCTCCAATTCAGCTCCAATTCTGGGAGCTGAAGTCCTTCAGACTTAAAGTTGCAAAGGTTGGAGACCCCTGTTCTAGACTAACTTGCTGCTCAAGCAGGATACTTTATACCAATCTCGGATAAATGGCAGTCCACTCTCTTCTTGAAAACTTCCAGGGATGGAGAACCCACAACTTCTTGAGGCCAGTTGTTCCACTGGTTAATTGTTCTGTTGGGAAATTTCTCCTTAATTTCTGAATGTGTGTCTTGCTGATTGATTTTCCTGGAACTTCTGGTTGGCTGATGGATGAAGCAAGTTGCCAAGCGATTTTACTCCACTGTCTTTTAATGCAATTTCTTTTCACCCTGTTCCCTATTGTTTTAGTTGCACAGTCTGTGAAGCTCCTGCGATGGTCATAGCAATCCACAGCCAGACCATTCAGATCCCCTCATGCCCACAGGGCTGGAACTCGCTCTGGATCGGATATTCATTCATGATGGTATGTGGTGCCTTCAACTAAACATTTGTACAACAACTGAGGTGCCTGTAAGTCAGTGGTGGAATTCAATTTTTTTTACTACTGGTTCTGTGGGCTTGGCTTGGTGGGTATGGTGTGGCTTGGTGGGCGTGGCTTGGTGAGCATGGCAGGGGGGGATCCTGCAAAATCTCCATTCCCTCCCCACTCCAGGGGAAGGATACTGCAAAATCCCCATTCCCTCCTCACTCCAGGGGAAGGATACTGCAAAATCTCCATTTCCTCCCCACTCCAGGGGAAGGATACTGCAAAATCTCCATTCCCTCTCCACTCCAGGGAAAGGATACTGCAAAATCCCCATTCCCTCCCCACTGCAGGGGAAGGATACTGCAAAATCTCCATTCCCTCTCCACTCCAGGGAAAGGATACTGCAAAATCTCCATTCCCTCCCCACTCCAGGGGAAGGATTCTGTAAAATATACATTTCCACCGCACCCCAGGGGAAGGTTACTGCAAAATCCCCATTTCCTTCCGATCAGCTGGGACTCGGGAGGCAGAGAATATCTGGGGGCGTGGCCAGTCAGAGGTGGCATTTAACGGTTCTCCGAACTACTCAAAATTTCTGCTACTGGTTCTCCAGAACTGGTCAGAACCTCCTGAATCCCACCTCTGCTGTAAGTCCATCCATCTTAGGAGTCCCTTTCAGGCATAGAGGACCAGGAAAAGTGGAAGAAAGGATGAGGAAGAAAGGAAACCAGTAATAATATCCTATTATCTTCACTACCGGATTGGTAGCGGGAGCGAACGTGCCTGGGCATACGCGGAAGGTTCGTAATGACATCTGGGTGGGTGGGCGGAGCCTCGTGCCGCCACCACTACCAGTTTGTCTGAACTGGTGCAAGTTGGTAGAATACCACCTCTGAAGGAAACCCTTATCCTAAAAAAATATGGGGAGTTTTTGAAATGACCTTAGAAAAGGAACCAGAGGCCCGTGGAAACCATCGATGCAAGATTTTAAAAAGTCCAGAGAGGTGGGAGATCATTAAAAGGAACTTTTAGGGGAAAACATAACCAGACTTTCAAGAGTCTGTTGTTACAGGTAGCCCTCTGCTTACAGCCATCCATTTAATGGCCATTTAAAGGTGCAACAGCAGTGACAAAAGTGACTTATGACCATTTTTCACACAATAATTATTATTGTGCCTCCCCACGGACATGTGTTCAAAATTGAGGTGCTTGGCAACAGGCATTAATGGTAACTACCGTGTTTCCCCAAAAATAAGTGCTTGGCCTTATTTTCGGGGAGGTCTTATTATTTTTGAAGTGCAGGAGGCGGCGAGCGTGGTCACCTCATGGCTGCTGCTGTGTTGCAATATTTTCGAGGAGGGCTTATTTTTGGGAGAGGGCTTATTTTAGCACATGTGCTCAAAAGCCCAATTGGGCTTATTATCCAGGGAGGTCTTATTTTGGAGGGAAACAAGGTATCTATCTATGTTATGGATGGTTTACTTCATCCCATTGGGAATTCTGGGAGTTGAAGTCCACAGCTCTTCAGGTTGCTTGAGAAACCCTGTCTTAAGGTGATCGTTGATTGACCTACCCTGATTTGGTTTATTCTAGCACACCAGTGCTGGGGCAGAAGGATCCGGACAGGCCTTGGCTTCTCCTGGCTCTTGTCTTGAGGAATTCCGCTCGGCTCCCTTCATTGAGTGCCACGGCCGAGGGACCTGCAACTATTATGCTAATTCGTACAGTTTTTGGCTGGCAACTGTGGAAATAGCAGAAATGTTTAAGTAAGTCTGCGTCGTTCCCCTTTTTTTTAATGCACACATTGGATGCATACAGCATTCTAAATCAAGGCCCACCAACCTTTTGGACCTCATGGACCCCTAAATTCATAATTTTAAATCCCACGGACCACTAATATGAATTAGTGATGAGATAAGGTCCTTCAGGCGCTTAGCTTGGCCATCTGCTAGCGGAGAGAAGTACCCAAGGTCAACCTTAGATTTGCTGTCCATTGCAGCTAGGAATCTCAAATACAGCCAAGAATGAATGTTTGTCTTGTAGCCAGCCTGGGCGCTAGATCATCCCCCTGCAAACTCTGTCTTTTGAGGAGCCCGGCCAAAGTTTGGTGCACTGCTCACTGAAGCCCCTAAATTCCCAGGGAGGGAAGGAAGGGTTGGACCTACTAACAGACAGTCAAGCTAAGTGCCTGAAGGACCCCATCCTGTCAGCGAGCAGACGTAATTGCTTCAGTGGGCCATATCCAGCCCAGGGCCATAGTTTGAGGATCCCTGATTTAGTGCAATATACAAAAATGCAAAAAAAATTCTGCAGACCACCAAAATTCTTTCACAGACCACCAGTGGTCCACAGACCACCAATTGGTGACCGCTGTTCTAAATTGTGGTTTCTTTAGCTGTAGCTTCAGGTCACTCAGCAGACAGGCATAATGTAGATTGTATTCACATAATAGCAATAGCGCTTAGACATATATAGCGCTTTACAGCCCTCTTTAAGCAGTTTACAGAGTCAGCCTCTTGCCCAACAATCTGGCTCCTCATTTTATCCACCTCAGAAGGATGGAAGGCTAAGTCAACCTTGAGCCTGGTGAGATTTGAACTGCCAAACTGCGGGCAGCCGGCAGCTGGCAGTATTGCACCCTAACCACTGCACCACTGCAGCTCACAACTTGCAGAACCAAATCCCAACCCAAAATCCATTAGGATACCTGTTGTGGCCCAGCCGGCTCTGGATGGGCTGCTGATGGTCTCTTCTAGTGAAGAGTCCTATGAGTCTGCCCTGGAGGAGGAGGGAGGGAGACCTTGAGGAAACAGAGAGTCTGGTTGGCCACCAGGAGGCGCCTGGGTCATGGAGCAGTGGGGAGGATACGGGGCAGTGTGTCCCTGATGCTAGATTATGCAGGGCTGAGAAAAAGAGGCAACAGTTACGGAAGAGGCAAGCTTGTAAGCCCTGATGAGCACCAGCTGGTTGCTGAGTGGCCCCTCCCAAGAGAGCTTATAAGGAAGGCTTTGGGGAAGAGTCATTTGCAGGAAACAACAGTTACAACTCATCATTGGAAATATCTGGTTGTTCGAGTCTGCAATTCTCTGTAAACGTGCTACAGTATTGGTAACGTGAGGCCGGGCTCGCAGCCAAGGAGATAGTGGCAAGTAGCCAAGCTTGTGTATGTCCGTCTGTGGGGCAGAACACATACCAATAGAGGAAAATTGTTTTACTCAGGGTTGAAATGAGGGGTCCTTAGTGCTGGGAGATGAAGTCCACAAGTCCAAAAGTTGCCAGTGTTGGACATCCCTTAGCTTAGATGTTTTCCACCTTTATTTTCCACCCAACTCATGATGTGTCCTCTTTGCATTTCTGTTGACCAGTAAGCCTCAATCGGAGACTCTTAAGGCCGGCGACCTTCGGGCCCGTATCAGCCGATGCCAAGTTTGCATGAAGAGGACGTAATGCATCAAACTTTTCATTAAAAGAGAAACACCACCACAACTGAGAAATCTTTTAATGCACTGTCCTTCAGCTATAACAATGGTGCTATTGTGGAAAAGGAGAAGAAGGAGGAGAAGAAGTTTTGAAGAAGAGACACTCCTGTTGATGAAGATCTCAGTGCTTCTCCTTGAAGGAGAACCCCAAAACCAACGCGTTGCATTTTGGGAATCGGGGCGGTTTAGAAATTTGGCCACTACACAAATTTATCAATTAAAGGAATCAGTTGAAGGAACTATGTCAAAGATAGTCAAGGCATGGGAAGATTGGGAAGATTTTGAAGAAAGGACTGAAAATATGCTCTTTGCCAAATTGATCCCCCCAAAAATAAAGATGCCAACCCCCCAACACCCCCCAAAAAAAATTCCTGCAAGGAGGAGACTGTGCTGTGCCAAGAAACCCCACATTGTGGTGCTATCGATCCTACTGTATTCCCAGATTTTGATATGAAATGTTTAAACTTATTATTTTTTTCCTTTGTAAGTAATGAAATGTGTATATTGTGTAAACACATTTTTTTTTTAGTTTCCAACTTCTCCATCATTTAGACACACACAAGCCAGCCTAAGCTCACTGACTTCACCAGAAGAAATCAAGCCAACCTATATATATATATATATATATATATATATATATATGTAGATTTTGGTTTATTCGGGTCTTTTCCCGTGTAAAATTAAAGGTGAAATTAAATTACACGGGAAAAGACCCGAATAAACCAAAATCTACATACCTATACCCGTGAAAACCTACGAAAACAAATATATATATATAAATATATATATATTAAAATATATAAATATATATATATATATATTAAAAAGCTGAGAAAGGTCAACTGATCAGGAAACAGTTTCTACGGATCTCTTTTCTTTTTCCCCTCTCGCTCGCTCGCTCGCTCACTTCACACTCGGTCCCAGCAATCTACTACTGAGTTTTTAAAAGTTTTGTTTTCTTCCCTGGGTTTGGCTCACATTTTATTTGAAAAATGTATAATAATGTTGTAGCCTTTAAAAAAAACAAAAACAGAGCTGTTAATTAATGTCTATATTGTATGCCACTCTCTTGATAATTTTATTTGTCCATAAGAGCAGCAAAAAGCAGAAAGAGATCATTTCAAAGGGTTTTTATTTTCTCATATTCTGTGAAATATTAGATCGGCCTCCTTGCCAAACTGACCCCTTTTCTTTTAGATCCTGTAATCTCTAGTTAGGAAACACCACTAACAGCCATGCTGATTAAGAATTGTAGGACGTAAGATCCAAACAATCAAAGGGCGCATCTTATGCAGGAAGACGGTTTTATAGTCTTTTGTGAAGAAACAACAACTAAAAAGTCATTCATGTGAATGACATTAATTTATGTTGGTTCAGCTGACCTTCAAAGTATACAGGTAGCACAAAGTTTATACCTATTATTCTTGTACACACAATGCACACCCAAATCCACTTTTCCCCAGACATAATGTCTAGTATTTTATCCAAATAACTGTACACTTTGAAAATCCTTTTGACTGAAATAAAGTGAAAAACTAGTGAAGACTATTTTCATTCATCGACTGCTGCCTGTGCAGTTGTTCGGCACATTTTTGTGTGTCTGTTGTGGTTCCTTCCAGGGAAAACGCCCCAGAGACAAACTACTTAGGAATATCCTGCATGGTAACGATGGAGAACATTTTATAGATGTTGGTACATTGGTAGCAAACAAGAGGTACCAAACAGGAATCAAACCAGGTTTCTCCAATCTTGGTTAAGCCAAGCCAGCATTTGTCTTTCTTTACTTTATAGAGGCTGGAAGGTTTTGTGTGAAACATTTCAGGGGGGAGAGAGTCATCAGTTTTTTCTTCATTCATCATCATCTATATAAAGGTAGTCCTCAACTTAGTGACCGTTCATAGTTACAACAGCACTGAAAAAAAAGAGACTTATGGTCGTTTTTCACACAACCCTTGCAGCATCCCATTGGTCACGTGATCAGAATTGAGATGCTTCGCAACTGATTCGTATTTATGACGGTTGCAGTGTCCTGGAGTCGCATGATCTGCTTTTGCGACCTTCTGACAGGTGAAGTCAATGGGAAAGCCAGAATCATACAACAACCGTATTATTAACTTAACAGTTACTAACACTAACAGTTAGTGCACCCGGAGGCTCCAGTTGGTCCAGAATGCGGCCGCGCGGGGGATTTTGGGAGCACCTAGACGCTCCCATGTGACACCTCTCCTGCATGAGCTGCACTGGCTGTCTGTGGCTTTCCGGGTGCGCTTCAAGATTCTAGTGACCACCTTTAAAGCGCTCCATGGCAAGGGACCTGGTTGCCTGCAAGACCGCCTCCTGCTACCAAATACCTCCCGCCGACCAGTTCGCTCCCACAGAGAGGGCCTCCTCAGGGTGCCGTCGGCCAGGCAATGTCGGCTGGCGACCCCCAGAGAGAGAGCCTTCTCGGTGGCAGCTCCTGCCCTTTGGAATGACCTCACCCCCTGGACTAAGGACGATCTCAGACCTACATCTCTTCCGTCAGGCCCTGAAGACGCATTTATTCTGCGCTGCCGGCCTGTCATAGTTTCTAATTGATTTTAGTACAGGGTTTTAACTGTAGGCCAATACATTTAATACATTTTAATATATCATTTTAGCTTTTGTACTACCCACTTTTACTATGGCTGTGCACCGCCCTGAGTCCCGGAAGGGAGAAGGGCGGTATATAAATTGAATAAATTGAATTGAACTTGACAGTTGCAGAAACAACCTTAACAGTGACAAGAAAAGTCATAAACGGGGGCAAAACTCACTTGACAAAGGTTTCACTTAGCAATCTAAATGCCAGGGTTCCAAATAGCATCCAGAATAAAATCAGAATCCAAGGCAAGAGGTTCCTCAAAGTTCCAATTGATGAAGGGAGCCATGTTGGCACATCTGGGAAAACCCGAATCTGAAAGCTTCCAGGTTTACCCCACCCAGTTGAAAGTTCAAGACCTTGCCCCCACACCCACAAGTCCATCCTGTGGTCCAATCTTCCCTTGCTACAAAGACAGATTCCTCCCATCCAGATCCAGCCAGGTGCAGAGACAAAGTCAACCTTGACTTTCAGAGAAGAATGTTGTTATGGCTACACATCTCCCAACTCCACATAATCCCCGCTCCCAGTTTCCCACGATCAAAAGTGTGGCAGTCCAACAAGAAAAGATGGCTTGCAGGTCTGACACTAAATTTTGGGCTCAATTGTGATTGTAAGTTGAGGACTATCTATGCTACTAAAACTCTCATATCTGTTTGACTGTAACCTTCAGTCGGGTGAGACACTGCATTTTTGAATCAATGTACCTCAAATGGTCTAACTTACAGAATGCATCCAAATCTGGAATCCATGACTCCTATCGTGGGATTGGAATTTGACAAAATTGTGGCACTTAAGCACTTAGCCTGGTGGGCTGCCATGCCACCACAATCAACCCTGGTAATGTGATCATTTCCAATGCTCCCTGCCAGCTTCTCATAAAGTGTCAATGGGGAAGCCAGCAGGAAATCAGAACTTGCTTCTTGCTCCCACTGATTTTTTGCCCACCTGCAGTCATACTGATTTACTGTTTAGGTAAGGGCACAGCAGGGTACAGATTGTTTGGTGTTTTATAAAACTGGGTGAGGGGTACAAGCTTTCGTTTTTATTGTAACCAGCAATATGAGTTTAAGGAAGCAATTGTGAAGTATGATATGAAACGTTGCTTGTTTTAGTTGAAGAAATGAACGTGGAGCATGGAAATTATCCTGACTCTATTGCAGGAATTCCAGGCGGGTCAAATGAATATAAAGGTTTGTTGCAAGCTTGAGCTCTCTGCAAGAATCTGAGCTACTAATGGTTGAAGAAAATTGGTGGTATATAAAGGTCAACAGAATTTAAAGTGGGTTGGACTTAGATCTCTTGTGGACGCAAAGGGACTAGAGACTGATGATGCATTTGACTCCTCCCTTACGGTTTAACCTGGTCACCTACAAAAAGACAACTTAGCCCAAAGCAGGAATGTGGATGGGGGAAGAGCTTCAGAGGAGACCCTCCCTAGGTTCTTGTGTTTTAAAGGGGTGGAGGGAGTACTTTCAGACTTGGGAAAAAAACTCTTAATTAGCTTTACAATAAAGTAGAATTAACTCATCTGGTCCTGTTTGCTGTCTGATTTATCTTTTAAGGTTGTTGTTGTTGTTGTTATTATTATTATTATTATTATTATTATTATTATTATTATTATTATTATTATTATTATTATTAACATTTGTAACCCTCACCCATCTCACCACAAAGGGACTCGGGGCGGCGAACAGAGATTTAAAATAAATATACATAAATACAAAATATTACTAAATAATAACTAAATTAAATCAATACCCTGCTTAAAATAAATTTAAATTTAAAAACCCATAAATTAAAACTTTGATTTGTTATAAAACAGTAGGGTGCGGAATAGATCATGCTAGGCCAGCCAGGTGAAAATAGTACGTTTTTAAGTGTCGGTGGAACAAGCGGAGGTCTGAGATTGTACGGAGATCAGGAGGTAGGCCGTTCCAGAGGGTAGGGCCCACCACAGAGAAGGCCCTTCCCCTGGGAGCCGCCAACTGGCATTGCCCGGTCGACGGCACCCGGAGAAGACCCTCTCCCTGGGAGCGAGTCGGTCGTAGGGATGTATGGGGTAGTAGACGGTCTCGAAGGTAGCTAGGCCCCGTGTCATGGAGCACCTTGAAGATGGTCATCAGAACCTTGTAAGGTTAAAGTAAAGGTAAAGGTTCCCTTCCCATATATGTGCTAGTCGTTCCTGATTCTTGGGGGACGACATCAAAAGTACTGCAAAAAACCAGTTTGGTCTAGTGCAGCGTTTCTCAACCTTGGCGACTTTAAGTCCTGTGGACTTCAATCCCCAGAATCCCCTAGCCAGCACAGTCATGCTTTAGCCATGAAAGCCAGCTGGGTGACTTTGGGCCAATCATCAGGAGATGCTGAGTTCTAGTCCCACCTTAGCCATGAAAACCAAGTGGGTGACATTGGTCTGGTCCCTCTCTCTGAGCCCAAGTCACTTCACACAATTCTCAATGTGGGGAAAATGGGAGGAGGAAGATGTATTGGGTATGTTTGCCACCTTGGGTGGTTTGAAAAATAATAAAGGCAGGGTACAAATAAATAAAATAAATAAAATAAATAAAATAAATAAAATAAATAAAATAAATAAAATAAATAAAATAAATAAAATAAATAAAATAAATAAAATAAATAAAATAAATAAAATAAATAAAATAAATAAACCAAACTAAACTAAACCAAACTAAAGTGAACTAAACTAAACTAAACTATAATATAATATAATATAATATAATATAATATAATATAATATAATATAATATAATATAATATAATATAATATAATATAATATAATATAATATAATATAATATAATATAATATAATTAATATAATATAATATAATATAATATAATAATAAAATAAAATAAAATAAAATAAAATAAATACAACAAATTATAAAATAAAGTAATAAAATAAATAAAATAATAACATAAAATAATAAACCAAACCAAACTAAACTAAACTAAACTAAAATATAATAATAAAATAAAATAAAATAAAATAAATAAAATAAATTATAAAATAAAGTAATAAAGTAAATAAAATAATAACATAAAATAATAAACCAAACTAAACTAAACTAAAATTAAAAATTAAAAATTAAAAAATCAATAAAATAATAAAATAAAATAAAATAAAATAAAATAAAATAAAATAAAATAATAATAAAATAATAATAAAATAAAATAAAATAAAATAAAATAAAATAAAATAAAATAAAATAAAATAAAATAAAATAATCAGGAGAGAAAAAACGGCCCAGAATGAACAAAGTCACAGACTAAGATGACTTTATTTTCCCACAAGATGGCAGCATGTCCATGAACATGGTTGCGCCTTGCTGGAACAGAGATGGGGGAAAAAACGAGCCGAAGGGCTGTTCTATCAGTGGGAGCGACTTCAGTAACAGTAAGAGAGCTGGATGGGACTTTGGAGGTCTAGTCCAACCTCCTGCTCTCACAGGAGACCTCCACTAGACCTGACAAATGGCTTATTCAGCCTCTTCTTAAAAGCCTCCAGTGATGATGGGGCATCCATAACTTCCAAAAGCAATTTGTTACATGGATTAATTGTTCTCCCTGACAGGAATGTTCTCCTCAGTTCTACGTTGCTTAGTTGCCTTGGTTGGTTTCCACCTCTTGGTTCTTCTCCAGCCTACAGGTGCTCTGGTGAACAAGTTGGCTTCCTCCTCATTTTTGGCAGCCCTTTGAGTATTGGAAGACTGCTATCTGGTCCCCCTGGTCCTTTTTCCACTAGAAGGTTTACACCAGTGGTGGTGGAACCTATGGCAGGTTTGCCAGAGGTGGCATGCAGAGCCCTCTGGGTGGGCATGTGTGCCGTCACCCCAGCTCTGTTTCAGGTCTCTGCTGCACATTCGCGGGGCGCACACGTGCATGGCATGCGCAGGCACATGGTGTGCAGGCGCCCACATATTGCAGTTTGGGTGGGCTGCACGCCCATGGGTGGGGCACACGCACACATGAGCCTGCAACTTGCAGTTTGGCCATGCGCGCACACTTTTGAGCACTCGGCACCTAGAAGGTTCGCCATCACTGGTTTAAAGATTGCTTCGGGATTCCTGAAGTCTCCTGCTGAAACGAAGGAAGAGGTAAACAGCAATCGTGGATTTGTGGAGGGGTAGATGTGTGCAACACCCCAAGGCTGGAGTCACCCTTTAAACTTCCGTGCATCTCTCGTGTAGAACAGGGGTCTCCAACCTTTGCAACTTTAAGTCTGAAGGACTTCAGCTCCCAGACTTCTCCAGCCAAGTCTGGGAGTTGAAGTCCTTCAGACTTAAAGTTGCAAAGGTTGGAGACCCCTGGTGTAGAAGGCTCTAACATGGATTGCAAGTTCTGTAACAATCCAATTCACTCTCGGAACCTGGAAATCCGCCCAGCCCTATTGTAGAATGATGGTTAATGCAAAGAGAATGGTGGTTACCGACTTTAGTTTCTGTTGCTTCATCCTTTGTTTTGCCTTCAGGGAACCGCAGGGTTGCTGAGCCACGGAATGGACTGGAAGTATTTTGGTTTCCTTCCCCACTCCCCACCTCCACCCCCCCCCCACTAAAAAGAAGCAGCTTCAAAACTGGTTGGACCTCTTAAAGCGACGGTTCTAATCCTGTTGTTGTTGTTGTCATTTCTACCAGTGGTGGGTTTCAAATTTTTTAGAACCTAGTCTGTAGGTGTGGCCTATTTTGTGGGCGTGGCTTGGCAGTCATGTGACAGGATGGGAGTGGCCACCTTTTAAAATGTGGTGAAACTCATTTAGCAACGCTCTTGCTTAGCAACCAAAATTTTGGACTCAATTGTGATGATAAATTCTTTCTTTCTTTCTTTCTTTCTTTCTTTCTTTCTTTCTTTCTTTCTTTCTTTCCTTTCTTCCTTCCTTCCTTTCCTTTCCTTTCCTTCCCGTTGGGTCACTGGCAGCGGTGGGCCAGATTTACTTCCAGGTACGCCGGTGGAACCCCCTCTCACCGGTTCTCTAAATTTCACCAACCGGCTCTCGCGAGTAGGTGCGAGCCTGCAGAAACCCACCACTGATTTCTACCCATCAGACTTAAACCTGGTGAAATGGAATTCCAAAAGTAACTGTCGGTATTAATGTTTGGTTTTATTTGTAACGGATATTATTTGCTTCCTTTTCACCTAGGAACTATTGGCATTCATGGAACCCTATAACTGGAGGGGACCCGTAGAGGTCATAAATCTCACCCCATTCCTAAGAGGTCCATAAAGGGGGTGTGCATTAGCGCACCAGTGTGCCTACCATCCCTGTCCCACTGTCCCCATTTATTTGTACTCATTTCCTTGCTCATGTCTATGTTTATACTTATACCTGCTATCTTGTATATGTTCGGCAAAGTAAACAAATAAAATAAATCTGACCTCTTAGTTCACCCATGAATCCTTCTTAAAGCCACCTAGGCTGATAACTGTTAGCCTAAGCTTGTACACTCCTTCCTTCCTTCCTTCCTTCCTTCCTTCCTTCCTTCCTTCCTTCCTTCCTTCCTTCCTTCCTTCCTTCCTTCCTTCCTTCCTTCCTTCCATCCATTTCTACAGCTGCCCATCTCAATCAATGACTTTGGGGGTCTTAAAATGGGGAGGGGGGAAACGCTCATTCCTTTGTTGATTCTACCATCCCAGGGGTCTGCAAAGTCGGCTCTTTTAAGACTGGTGGACTTCAACTCCCAGAGTTGAATTCTGGGAGTTGAAGTCCACCAGTCTTAAAAGAGCCGACTTTGCAGACCCCTGTACTATCCAGTCCTATCACACTCTTAGTGTTTTCCTAGCATTTACCTTGATGTTTCCTTCTCGTAACAAAAAAATAACCAAATTTCAGAAAATAAACAAAATTATAATAATAATAATAATAATAATAATAATAATAATAATAATAATAATAATAATAATAATAATAATAATAATAATAATTTAATACTTATAAACCGCACCCTCTCCCCACAGGGACTCGGGGCGGTGCACAGGGAGCATAAAAACAATAACTATATACAACATTTCATATTAAAAATAAATTAAACGATACCTGTGCTAAAATACCCATTAAAGCTAACTAAACTAAAAATCCCCAATAAACCCAAAAACAGAGGAGTAACTATCCCAGGCCGGCAAGGCAGAAGAAGTTTGCACAATGTAAAGCCACAGGGGACCCAGCTGGCTGCCTTTACAAAATGTAAAGTAGGTATTAAACTTGGTTAGTTTGGGGGGGGTTGTTTGGTCTTTGGATGGCTCAGTATGGCATCCACATTTCACTGGTTGATCGCTTGATGCGTTGTGCAAGCCCAGGAAATGGATGAGACGGTTTGCCAGCCGAAGTTGTGGGTTGCTCCATCACTGGAGGGGTTTCGAGAGGAAACTGGACAGCCATTGTACATAGGGTCTGGCTGAGTAGGAAGTTGGACTAGAACAGCGGTCACCAACTGGGGGTCCGTGAGAAAATTTTGGTGGTCCGCAGAAAAATTATTTGCATTTTTTATATTGCACTAAATTAGGGGTCCTCAAACTACAACCCCTGGGACAGAATTGTGCAATGAACGCTTTTTTTTTTGCTGCAGAGAGTCTCCCCCTTTGGGGTCTTTTTGTGTGGGTCAGAGGGGGGAAGAAATTCTGACTTGGGGTCTGCTTCAGCCTCCTGGTGGGGGGCTTTGGGCGAAGGCTGGAGGGAAGCGCCGCTGGTGGCGAAGAGCTGGAGGGCCTTGTTCAACTGGGACGGCATCATGGCCTGGAATGGTTCACCATCTCATCCCGCTGAGCCTCCAGGTACCTGGCCTTGCACTCCCACAGGTCTTCCCTCTGCTTGGAAAGCCTATGCTCCTAGTCCTCAGTGAGTTGCTTCTGCTGAGCCTCCTTCCCGGTCAGATCCAAGTTGAACTGAGCTGTTTTGCCAACCCTTTCTCATGGTGGATACTTAGCTCCAACAACCGCTTCCTGTTGGGGCCCTAAGGAGCCTGGGCGGGCAGGCAAGGAGGGGCTGGGAGGGGAGGGGCGAGTAGAGGCTGGCAAGGCGTCCTTCAACGTGGGTGACATCGAGTTGGCCAAGCCCACCCAGTCACATGACCACTTGCAGGTTCTGACAGGTTCTGGAGAACTGGTAGTGGAAATTTTGAGTAGTTTGGAGAACCAGCAAATACTGCCTCTGGCTGGCCCCAGAGTGGGGAGGGAATGGGGATTTCGCAATATCTTTCCCCTGCGATGCCCACCAAGCCACGCCCATAGAACTGGTAGTAAAAAAAATAAAAATAGAATTTCACCACTGGAATAACTCTCTCATTCCTTTGCAAAAATCTGCTGCTGTGGCCTAGAGGTGGCGCTCTTGCCTCACAAGCAGGAGGCTGCGTGTTCGATCCTAGGTAGAGGCAGATGTAGGGTCTCCTGCTTGGGCAGGGGGTTGGACTAGATGACCTGCAAGGTCCCTTCCCGCTCAGTGGATCTCTAAAAAGGGGAGGGGAAGATTCTTTAAAAATCAAAGATTTTCAAAAACTTCCCTTACCTTTCCAGGTCTGAAATGGGGGGAGGAGGGCTCCCATTTCTTAAGTGGACTTTTGGGATGGCAGGGGGATGGTGGAGAAATCCCCATTTTGAACGCGGGGCCAAATCTCCAACTTTTTCACCTTGCACCACCTCTGGGTGAGCTCCTGGCGTGAAATACCGAAGGTAAAACCTCGAAAAGGTGATTCTCTCCCTCTTCCCCCCCTCCCCTCCTCTTCCTGGTGCTGCATCCCACACTGATGCTTGCATACACAGATCCACTTTGTTATTTAAACTGTATGGAATTTCCTAGTAGGCATTCTCCGTGCATGACTCACCCAGCCACATGAGCTATAAGGGATCTTGCTTTGGAGAGGAGCTCCTCCTTGGAAAAAAAATGGGTTCTAAAATTCAGGATATTTTTTTCCCTGCTGTTGGGTGGAAGATCTCTCTTCCCTCCCCCACCCGTTATTGCACTGCAAAAGTTCAGGCTGTGGAATCAGGCGTGTTTTTTTTATAAAATCACAAACAAAATGTGTACACCAAATCAAAACAGTTTTTTTTTTAAAAAAAAGAAGAAAACATCCAGTATTTTAAGGAGGGCTTCTTTCATTCCATTCGGTTATTGCAAAATGGAGGAAGTTCATCATCTTCCAATTAGCAGAATAACCAGAGTTGGAAGGGATTTTGGAGGTCTTCTAGTCCAACCCCTTGCTCAGGCAGGAAACCCTACACCAGGGGTCTCCAACCTTTGCAACTTTAAGTCTGAAGGACTTCAGCTCCCAGAATTCTCCAGCCAGCTTTGCTGGCTGGAGAAGTCTGGGAGCTGAAGTCCTTCAGACTTAAAGTTGCAAAGGTTGGAGACCCCTGCCCTACACCATTTCAGACAAATGGTTGGGCCAATCTCTTGTTAAAAACTTCCAGTGTTGGAGCATTCACAACTTCTGGAACTTGGAGCTCTTGCCTCACAAGCAGGAGGTTGTGAGTTCGATCCTAGGTAGAGGCAGATGTAGGGTCTCCTGCTTGGGCAAGAGGTTGGACTAGATGACCTGCAAGGTCCCTTCCAACTCTGTCAATCTGTTAAATCATTAACACAATTAATTGTGCTAATTGTCAGGAAATTTCTTCTTAAATTTGCTTCTCTCCTTGATTAGTTTCCACCCATTGCTTCTTGTCCTGTCTTCAGGTGCTTTGGAGAATAGCTTGACTCCCTCTTCTTTGTGGCAACCCCTGAGATATTGGAAGACTGCTATCATGTCCTTCTTTCCATTAAACTAAAGGTAAAGGTTCCCCCGCACATGTGTGCTAGTCGTTTCCGCCTCTAGGGGGCGGTACTCATCTCTGTTTCAAAGCTGAAGAGCCAGCGCTGTCCGAAGACGTCTCTGTGGTCATGTGGCCAGCATGACTAAACGCCAAAGGCACAGGGAACGCTGTTACCTTCCCACCAAAGGTGGTCCCTAGTTTTCTACTTGCATTTTTTACGTGCTTTAAAACTGCTAGGTTAATACAATAATAATACAATAGCAGAGTTGGAAGGGACCTTGGAGGTCATCTAGTCCAACTCCCTGCCTAGGCAGGAAGCCCTATACCATTTCAAACAAATGGCTATCCAACATCTTCTTGAAGACTTGCATTGTTGGGGCATTCACAACTTCTGGAAGGAAAGCTGTTCCACTGATTCATTGTTCTCACTGTCAGGAAATTTCTCCTCAGTTCTAAGTTGCTTCTCTCCTTGATTAGTTTCCACCCATCGCTTCTTGTCCTGCCCTCAGGTGCTTTGGAGAATAGTTTGACTCCCTCTTCTTTGTGGCAACCCCTGAGATATTGGAACACTGCAATCATGTCTCCCCTAATCCTTCTTTTTATTAAACTAGACGTACCCAGTTCCTGCAACAGTTCTTCATATGTTTTAGTCTCCAGTCCCCTAATCATCTTGGTTGCTCTTCTCTGCACTCTTTCCAGAGTCTCCACATCTTTTCTACATCGTGGTGACCAAAACTGTATGCAGTATTCCAAGTGTGGCCTTACCAAGGCATTATAAAGTGGTATTAACACTTCTCGTGATCTTGATTAACACTTCTCGTGATCTTGACTTCTCGTGATCTTGATTCTCTGTTTATGCAGCCTAGAACTGTGTTGGCTTTTTTGGCAGCTGCTGCCCATGGCTGGCTCATATTTAAATGGTTGTCTACTAGGACTCCAAGATCCCTCTCACAGTTACTACTATTGAGCAAGGTACCACCTCTACTGTACCTGTGCATTTCGTTTTTGTTGCCTAAATGTAGAACCTGACTCTTTTCGCCATTGAATTTCATTTTATTAGATAGTGTCCAAGGTTGGCAGCAGCTGGGACAGGTAACAGAAGCTCACTCCATTAAGCGGCGCTAGGGATTTGAACTGCTAAACTCCTGACCTTCTGATTGACAACGTCTTACCCACTGAGCCATTAAACTAGACCCACCCAATTCCAGCAACCGTTCTTCGTATGTTTTAGCCTCCAGTCCCCTAATCATCTTTTTGCTCTTTTCCATATTCTTTATAGATGTTTCAACATCTTTTTTATTTCACAGCAACCAAAACTGGATACAATATTCCAAATGTGGTCCTACCAAGGCAATATAAGACAGCATTAACTCTTTGTGTGATCTTGATTTTATCCCACTGGTAATGCAGCCTAGGATTGCATTGGCTTTTTGGCAGCTGCAGCACACGGCTGGCTGATATTTGAATCTTACTTCTAGTAGAGATTTATTTGATGGCCTTTGACAAGTAGCTTTGGACACTAGATGTCCAATGACACTTGACTGACAACTATTATTTGGTGACCATTTGAGCATTACAATGGCACTAAAAAAAAAATTGACTGAAACATCCCCATGGTCATGTACTCAAAATTTGGGCACTTGGCAACTGGCATGTACTTATGACGGTTGTACTATCCTGGAGTCATGGATCACCATTTGTGACCTTCCCATCTGGCTTCCAACAAGCAAAGTCAATAAGGGAAGCCAGATTCGCTTAGCGACCACATGATTCACTTAACAACTGCAGTGATTCGTTTAACAACCGTGGCCAAAAAAAGGTTGTAGAATGGGGCAAAATTCACTTAACAGCCGCCTTGCTTAGCACCAGAAATTTGCAACTGCTTTGTGATTGTAAGTTGAGGACTCTCAGTATGTTAGTTCTTATGCAAGTAAGCGCAGGAAATGGACCTGAAAGATACTATATAATGTTTAATAATTAGCACTCTTGGTCCTTGTTTGAGCTTTCCTTCTCCCACCTCTCTCTCCAAAAGGAAAATCATGTTTTAAACTGGGAAAAAATTAAAATTCTGTCTTGTGTGATAATTTGCAGCAAGGTCAGTCTGTCCCTTTTACAAAATACAGTTATGACTTAATTAGTTTGGCTCATGCATCTGTTTATACAAGAGATTAGATACTGGAATGAAAGATCCTGTATATTAAGATACTGGATACCGTAATGGAATTGTAGCTATGTTTTCCTTATATTCCGAGTAGTGTACCCTTTCTTTAAAGAACGAAAAGGGGACTATCAAAATATTGATGAAGCAATCAAGGTATAACTGACTGACATGGGGATAATGTGATATGTTTTTAATAGAAGTGAAAGGTTTATATTTTAGGACCATGATGTTGAAAAGAACTTCATGATCATTTGATCATTTGACCTGATTTCCCTAATGAATGGCTGGGTGGGCGTGGCAAGTGATCATGTGATTGGGTGGGCGGGGCCAACTTGGGTGTCCTCCTGGATACCCGGCTGTCCATGGAAGATCAAGTGACAGCCGTGGCCAGGAGGGCGTTTTACCAGGTTCGCCTGGTACGCCAGTTGCGCCCCCTATTGGATCGGGACGCCCTTCGCACAGTCACTCATGCTCTCGTGACATCCCGACTGGACTATTGTAACTCTCTCTACATGGGGCTCCCCTTGAGGTGCACCCGGAGGCTTCAGTTGGTCCAGAACGCAGCCGCGCGAGCAATAATGGGAACCTCTAGGTTTACCCACGTAACACCGCTCTTGCGCGAGCTGCACTGGCTACCTGTCGTCTTTCGGGTGCGCTTCAAGGTGTTAGTCATCATCTTCAAAGCGCTCCATGGCTCGGGACCTAGCTATCTGCGGGATCGGATCCTGCCCCATACATCCTCACGGACGATTCGCTCCCACAGAGAGGGACTTCTCCGGGTGCCGTCCACTAGACTTTGTCAGCGGGCAACGCCCAGGGGAAGGGCCTTCTCTGTGGCGGGCCCAGCCCTCTGGAACGACCTTCCCCCCGATATTAGGACAACTACGGACCTCCGCTCCTTCCGTTTAAAATTAAAGACACATCTTTTTCGCCTGGCCGGCCTTGGGTAGTCTCTTCTAAGGTTAGGGGTTTTAGGGGTAGTTTTAGTTTAGTTTATGGGTTTTTAGCGCAGGACTAATTTAATTCATTTTTAATTTTGTATTTTGTCTGTGGTTTTATCTGTATTTTTAATTGCCTGTGCCCCGCCTCGAGTCCCTTTGGGGAGAGAGAGCGGGATATAAAATTAAAATTATTATTATTATTATTATTATTGATGTCACTCACGTCGAGGGGTGCCTTGCCAGCGTCTACTCGCCCCTCTCGTCCCAGCCACTCCTCGTCTACCTACCTGGGTTCCTTAGGGCCCCAATAGGAAGCGGTTGTTGAAGCTAAGCACCCACCAGGAGAAAGAGTTGGCAAAACACTTTAGTTCAAATTGGATCTGACCAAGGAGGCTCAGCAAAAGCACCTCACTGAGGACTACGAGCATAGGAAAGCCTGCAGGAGTGCAAGGCCAGGTATTGGCACCTGGAGGCTCAGTGGGCTGAGATGGTGAACCATTCCAGGCCATGATGCAGTGCCACTGGAACAAGGCCCTCCGGCTCTCTGCCACCAGCGGCGCTTCCCTCCAGCCTTCGCCCAAAGCCCCACACCAGGAGGCCGAAGCAGACCCCAAATTGGAATTTCTGCCCCCCTCCAACCCTCACAAAAAGACCCCGAAGGGAGAGACTCTCTGCAGCACCACAAGCATTCATTGCACGTGTCCGGCCCAAGGGCTGTAGTTTGAGGACCCTGGATTTACTGCAATATAAAAAATGCAAATATTTTTTCTGCGGACCACCAAAATTTTCTCCTGGACCACTATAATATAAACAGCAAACAGCACTCCTTACTAATGATGTTACCTAGTTTGGGTAATGAAACATCTTCAAGAAAACAAGCAAGTTCAGAGAGCCCCAAGGAGCCTTCATGTCAACCCTGAATTGCAAATATTCTCATTTATTAATACCAATAATAGTTGACCAACCACAATTAAGGATTTTAAAGTTTATAAAAGTACACCTTGACACTGCATCGTATATCCTGCATGTTCAGGTAATAGATTTTGCAAAGCGAAGACGCTTAAATGGAACTGGGCACTGATTTAAAGTAGGCTCCAAAGAGTGACGTACAACAGCTTGTAAACAAGGAGTTGTTCCACCAGACTTACTTGGAAAGGAGACATTGCACTTATAACTTGGCCCTCAGGCACAGCCTTTTGTGTCTGTTCAATGAATTACAGCCCTTTTCGCAGGCATATTTAAGGCATTTGCTCTCCTGTTCTGGCAGGAGCAAACTATGCAAACTGTACTGAGGAAGAACTCTGCAGATGATTATCTTCACAATTAGGCCTGCAAGAAAGTTGCTTCCTTTAACCTAGGGGTCTCCAACAGGAGTGGGTGCTGGCAGTCACTACTGCCGGTTCCCTCTTGTCTGCGACGCCCCCGCGCTTGATGTGCCCTGCACACGCATGCACAATGTAATAAAAAATGCTCTGCGCATGTGCAGAAGCAAAAACCAAGATGGCAGCACCTACAGTGCTGCCATCTTGGTTTTTGCTTCTGCACATGCGCAGAGCATTTTTGTAGGTGCTGCCCGAAGAACCAGTGCGGGAGTCTGGCAGGCTGGGGTCACTGCCAGTTCCACCGGCCCACAAGGCCAAAGCACTACCAGTTCGGCCGAACCAGTCCGAACCGGTAGGAACCCACCACTGGTCTCCAACCTTGGCCATACCTCATGTATTCTGGGAGTTGCAGTCAGACCCAGAATCAGAATAGAGCTGGAAGGGATTTTGGAGGCCTTCCAGTCCAGCGCCCTGCTCAAGCAGGAGATCCTAAACCATTTCAGACCACTGACTGTCCAGTCTCTTCTTAAAAACTTCCAGTGATGAAGCCCCCACAACTTCTGAAGGCAAGTCGTTCCTCTGGTTAATAGTCCTCGCTGTTAGGAAGTTTCGCCTGAACTCCTGATTGCTACTCTCCTTGATTAGTTTCCATGCATTGTTTCGCCTTCTGGTGCTTTGGAAAATGAGTTTATTCCCTCCTCTTGGTGGCAGTCTCACAAATACTGGAATACTGCTATGATGTCCCCCTCTAGTCCATCTTTTCTCTAGATTAGCCAAGCCCAAATCCTGCCATCGTTCTCCATATGCTTCACATGTTCATATTCATTTGTTTCATAAGTCCACAAGTCTTCAGGAGACCCAGGTTGGAGAACCCTGCAGGTTAAGCCAAGGTTGTCCTGCACATCAGAAATACAGGTAGCCCTCGATTTACAACAGCTCATTTAGTGACCAGGTACAATAGATCCTTCTAGATATTCCAATGTTCTCTTCAATCCCATTTAGCCCCCATTATCCTCCAGTGTTTCTCCCCGTTCTATCGAAAGTATTAAGAGAATAATTTCTCCTAATCCAACATCCACATGTGACCAAACACTTTGAAAAATGTCAACAAAATGTGTCACTGGGTTTCAAATTTTTTTAGAACCTACTCTGTAGGTGTGGCCTATTTTGTGGGCATGGCTTGGCAGTCAGGTGACTGGGTGGGAGTGGCCAACTTGTAAAATGTGGTGAAAACAACGCTCTTGCTTAGCAACCAAAATTTTGGTCTCAATTGTGATAATAAATTCTTTCTTTCTTTCTTTCTTTCTTTCTTTCTCTTTCCTTCCTTTCTTCCTTTCTTTCTTTCTTTCTTTTCCTTTCCTTTCCTTTCCTTCTTGTTGGGTCACCGGCAGCGGTGGGGCAGACTTACTTCCAGGTCCTCTGGTAGAACCTCCTCTCACCGGCTCTCTAAATTTCACCATCCAGCTCTCGCAAGTAGGTGCGAACCTGCAGAAACCCACCACTGCCCACCAGGAAACCTTGTGACCTACGAAATAAATGAGTCCTGGCTGATTAAATATCCTAAGTGAAGTCTGACCAAGTTGAAGAATTGAGTAGATTCCTACACGTGTGTGTGTGCAAGGGAGGGCTGGTAATACAATGTCCTCCTTAAATTGAAAAAGAAAGCAGGCTTATAAACATAACATTGCTTTTTCCCCGAGAAAAATAAAAGGTAAGAGAGGCTGTTCTGCCAATTCACTTGAAAAATAAGCTGTGGCTGCAGATAATAATATGAAAGCGGGTTTCCTTAGTTAAAATTCATAAATCTGTCACTGTTCAAGAGTGCAAAGGGCTCACCCATCAATGCAGACATGGCAGGAAAGGAGAAAGAGCTGGCATTTTAAGCAGCTACAGATCAGCAAGCCCATCCAAAATGGCCTCGCAAGGGGGGGGGGTGGAAAAAAAATACAGACTTACTCATCTGAAATGATAATGTCTGTAAATATTAGACAAGTCAAGTCTCAGGAGAGAAATGGCCCAACTTTTGAACAGGGAAGCCACAGCCCGAGCCTCTATTGGCCTAATTTTATCATTGGTCTGGTAATTACCATCTGACTTTTGACGACCATCTTCAAAGCGCTCCATGGCTCGGGGCCTAGTTATATGCGAGACCGCCTCTTGCCCCATACATCCCTCAGACCGATACGCTCCCACAGAGAGGGCCTTCTCAGGGTGCCTCGGCCGGGCAATGCCGACTGGCGACACCCAGGGGAAGAGCCTTCTCTGTGGCGGGCCCTGCCCTTTGGAACGACCTACCCCCTGAATTACGCACCATCACCGACCTCCGCCTCTTCCGCCAATGTCTAAAGACATACTTGTTCCAACAAGCCGGCCTAGCCTAACCTCCCACGGGGACTTTTTAGAAAGTTTTAATATTTGGCTTTTAGCATAGGATAGGACAGGACAGTTTAATATATATTTTAAATTATGTATTTATCTTTTGTATTTTGTATGTTTTTAAATTTCCTGTGCGCCGCCCTGGGTCCTCTGTGGAGAAGGGCGGGATATAAATATGAATAAACTAAACTAACTTCCAAGATGGTGCATGTACAATCTGTCATTCTGCTCGGTTGGATGAAAAATTACGTTGCTCCAAACCTCACTGAGGACTACGAGCATAGGCTTTCCAAGCAGAGGGAAGACCTGCAGGAGTGCAAGGCCAGGTATTGGCGCCTGGAGGCTCAGCGGGCTGAGATGGTGAACCGTTCCAGGCCATGAGTCCCTTCGGGGAGAGGGGGCGGTCTAGAAATTTAATAAATATATAAACATATATATATATATGATGCAGTCCCACTTGAACCAGGCCCTCCAGCTCTTCGCTACCAGCGGCGCTTCCCTCCAGCCGGGTATTCAGCCGGTTCTGACAGGTTCTGGAGAACCGGTAGCAGAAATTTTGAGTAGTTCGGAGAACCAGCAAATAGGCTGGCCCCACCCCTGCTGCCTCCCAGCTGATCTTCTTTTGTTGCCCTGAACAGGAGAAAGGAGCTGGAAAGAATGTTATTGGAGTGGGGAAGAGAATGGGGATTTTGCAGTATCCTTCTCCTGCCACGCCCATAGAACCGGTAGTAAAAAAAATGTGAATCCCACCACTGTGTTGCTCATGGTGGTTCATCTCTACTTTAGGGTTTTGACGACCATCTTCAAAGCGCTCCATGGCTCGGGACCTAGTTATATGCGAGACCGTCTCCTGCCCCATACATCCCTTAGACCGATACGCTCCCACAGAGAGGGCCTTCTCAGGGTGCCGTCGGCCAGACAATGCCGACTGGCGACACCCAGGGGAAGGCCCTTCTCGGTGGCGGGCCCTGCCCTGTGGAACGACCTACCCCCAGAACTCCGTACCATCACTGACCTCCGCCTCTTCCGCCAGTGTTTAAAAATACATCTCTTTCATCAAGCTGGCCTAACATAACCTCCGCTGTGACTAGTATATATAGTTTTAATTGGGGATTTTAATTGGTTTTAGCGCAGGACTGATATTTAATAGGTTTTTACATTTTTTGTATTTTTGTATTATTTTGTATGTATTTTAAATTCCTGTGCGCCGCCCTGGGTCCTTTTGGAGAAGGGCGGGATACAAATCAAATAAATAAATAAATAAATATCCTGTGGTGTGAAGAGATGGCAACGGGTGGAGGCATGAGGAGGAGAGCATTTAAAGAGTATGGATGTGATCTAGACATATGTTCTTGGGATCTGGCAATCTGTGGTTATCAATCCCTATTCATGGGAGTCTTAAAGGTCTTCCTCCATCCCTTTGCTAATGTCCGCTGAATCAAAACTGTTAATTGCGTTTGCCCTTTTATTGGGCTGTCTAGAACACAAACTGGTCTGTGGTATCAGTATTGTTGTCTCTGATGGGGGAAACGATGAGCATGGTCAGCACTGCTCCTGCAACCTCATTTCTATGGCATGCCAGCATTTCTTCAAAGCATCTCAAGACAGCTTTCAATGGGATGCCCCTTTGCCATCAAGATTGCCCTGCAGTATAGGAAGGTGTTTTTTTTTTAATGTTCAGAAAGGTTTTGAATTCCATATTTTGCTTTCCATTTCTCACCACAGCTTAATTTGATCCTAAAGCTGTTTCACTGTGAAGTCTCTTGTATAAGGTTCACTCTTCTCTGCTGGACCAGAAAGGCAGTTAATGGTAGATATAGAGCAGGCGTGTCCAAACTTTGGAACTTTAAGACTTGTAGACTTCAAATCCCAGAATTCCCCAGCCAACATGGCTGGCTGGGGAATTCTGGGAGTTGAAGTCCACAAGTCTTAAAGTTCCCAAGTTTGGACATCCCTGATATAGAGACTCTGGAAGGAATGTAGAAAAGAGCAACAAAGATGATTAAAGGGCTTGGAGCCTAAACGAAAGGAAAAATCATTACAGGAATTGGGTTTTTTTAGTCTAGTGAAACTAGACCACACCTAGAATATTGCATCCAATTTTGGTCACTGCACTATAAAAAAGATGTGGAGACTCTAGAAAGAGTGCAGAGAGGAGCAACCAAGACGATATGGGGATTGGAGGCTAAAACATACAATGAACACTTGGTTGCAGGAACTGGGCATGGCTAGTCTAATGAAAAGAAGGACCATGATAGCAGTCTTCCAATATTTGAGGGGTTGCCACAGAGAGGAGAGGGGAAACCTATTTTCCAAAGCACCCAAAGGCCAAAGAACAATGGATGGAAACGGAACAAAAAGAGATTCGACCTGGAAATCAGGAGAAATTTTCTGACAGTGAGAGCAATCAACCCATGGAACAGAAGTTGCCTTCAGAAGTTGTGGGGGCTTCATCCCTAGAAGCTTTCAAGAAGAGACTTGCTTGCCATCTGTCAGAAATGGCGTGGAGTCTCCTCCTGCTTGGGTGGAGGTAGGTGGGTTGGACTAGATGACCTACAAGATCCCTTCCAATTCTGTTAAAAAAAACCTAGTGGGTGATATGATCTGTGTTCCAATATTTGAGAGGCTGCCACAAAGAAGAGGGGTTCAGCCTATTTTCCAAAGCACCAGAAGGTGAGACAAGAAGCAAGGGATGGAAATTAATCCAGGGAAGCAACCTAGAACTAAGGAGAAATTTCCTAACAGTGAAAGCAAGTAACCAGTGGAACAGGTTGCCTTCAGAAGTTGTGGGTGCTCCATCACTGGAGGCTTTCAAGAAGAGATTTTGCTTAAATGGTAGAGGGCTTCCTGCAGGGGGTTGGACTAGAAGACCTCCAAGGTCCCTTCCAATTCCGTTACCCTGACTTAGAAATTTACTAGTACTTTATCCTCCCCCCTCAAAGTGGCTAATTATTAGTCTGAGGATGAAGTGCAGATGATTCTGAGGAAGAAATAACTAGACTTCTAAGAGAACACTGGCTTCCTCAGCATCAAGTACATCTAGAAGGAATTCTCCCTTTGGAGCATTTTCCGATTTGGAGGTGTGGGCAGCCAAGGTTATGGAACAAGAAATGCGTTTTTCAAAGAAATACACACCACCAGCCCTCTTCTCTTTATAAAACTATGAGACTCCCGGTCTCTTTTAATTTATCTGTCCATCCATGCAGCCATCCCATGAGGGGAAAAATTCCAAAGAAATTAGACAGACAAACTCCTACATCATCTTAATGTAAATCTGACAAGGGAAATTACCTCCTAAGAAATTGGAAACGCAGGTTCTAGGTTAGACCAGGTTTCCCCCCCCCCAAAAAAAGTCAAATTCTATTTCTTTTCATTCTCTTTTCCCTCTAAGCACCACATTCTCAGTCCTGTTAGTATTTGGGGGGAAGGGGTGTGCGAAAGAAACCTCGAAAGGGGAGGGTCTTTCAAACAGCTGGTCCTCTTGGGAGAAGTTGTCCCTCGGCTCTGGAGGGGAGCCTCGGTAAGAGGGTTGACCATCGTTTTCAGGTTCAGCGAATCAAAAGCAAAGCCCCTTCAGCAGTGGCTTTTGCTCCCCCCCCCAAAAAAAAAGATTGCAACCATTATCCAACCGTGTTTGGATAATGGGCCTTGTTTATTTACTGCTCGCATGACTTTCTGTTATGTAGCAGGAGTGTCTCTCTCTCTCTCTCCCCCCTCCCTTCCTAACATATGCTGTCTGCTATAACATGAGGCCGGGAGAAAGGGGAGCTGGCTGCATGGGCCGTTTCATCTGGAAAGCATGCAGTACACAGAGTGACTTTGCTGTGGGTTACGATTTTAATCTCTGGGAGAAAGAGGAAGGTTTGCCTGCTTCCTCCAGAGAAAACAAAGACCAATTAGAAAGGGGGGGAAAAGCCCTGTAAATATATCCCGATTTTAATTCCAGGAGCACCTGGAATTAAATGCAGGCTTCACAAGCTAACTGTACAGAACGACACGCAAACACATACAGTATAATATGAATCGCTGTGTTTGGTTAATACCCTAGGCCAGGGGTGTCCAAACATGGGAGCTTTTAAGGCTTGTGGACTTCAACTCCCAGAATCCGTTGAGTTGAAGTCCACAAGTCTTAAAAGTTCCCAAGTTTGGATACCCCTGGCTAGGTGGTCTCATGGGAAAAGTTTACTAAGTACTCTTGTGACACTTTCTGTCCGGGATAGGATTCCGCAAGTAGGAAAGACCAAAAAGAATATGCTCTGGTTTTGCTATCGCTACTTTTTTTCCAAAGTGTAGATTGGTTTTGTCTTTTCAACATAAAAGTCGGGAGTGAAAATGTCTCAAATTCAAAACTTGGAGGGTGGAAACTAACCTCTAGTGGCTCTAGAAAACTGGGTTAAAATGCAGAGGGTGCATTTCATTAAACATAGGCAGTCCTTGATGCTCTCTGAGCTTAGCTGTTTTCCTGCTGATGATGTTACCTAATTTGGGTAATGAAATGCCTTCCAAGAAAACAAAACAAACTCAGAAAGCAGCAAGTGCCCCTCGTTTCAACCTTGAGCTACGAATATTCTCCTTTTGTCAGTTAAATTTATTCCAGGAAGAAAAAAATCCGCTTTTTGCCTTCGTCTAGTTTCAACCGTGTGCCAAACCAGGTAAAATACACATTTGGTTTGGTTTAAAGCTTTCAATCTGCAGGGCTGACTTTAGCGTGGTGGCAAGATTAAGGCAAGGTATCATGATGAGCACTTAATACGTCCGGATCAATCTTCCGGCATCAGAGGTCTTAGAGATTCTTAAAGATCCTTAAACCTGCTAAGTTTAGTCCAGCAGAGCTAAAGGAAGAAGGGAAGGGGAAATCGTGTTTGTCCCGGTGATTACGCCAGTATCTCAAGGGAGAGGGAATTTCGTTAAAAGCTCCAGGAAGTATTGTGGGACTTGGGGAAGAGTGTCGCATTTACAGTATCTCTCTTCCCCCCCAACCCCAACACCTAAACCCAAGGATCAGAGCTAAAGCCAAGAGTCCAAATAGCTGCAGACATTTTCAGGAACACAGATAGAGGAAGATCTCTTCAAAGGTTGAGTCCTGTTATTCAAAAAGGCACTGAAAGTTTTTTCCCAATTGCACAGTTAAAACATGGTCTCCAGATTTAAATTCTTCTTTCCATGTAGCTTTTTTCTCCAGTTCCAATCCTAACTTGTGAGATAAAGGAACATACATAAGCCAGCTTTTCTCAGAAGCTGGCAGCACCTCCTGATCTGGTTAAATGGGGGTTCCAATTTGGCTCTAGCCAGAACTTCCTTGGAGGAGACAGTTGAAGAACATTGACATTGATTAGGAGAGTCTAATCATCTTAGTTCTCTGGGGATGTGAGACTCGTGGCTTCTATCAAATGTATACTCCTAGCAATGAAAACTATATGGAAAGCTTGAATCATGCAGCTAAAATGGTGAAAAGTTCTTATACCATTTTCAGGTATCAGACAATTCCTATTGATTAAGATTTGATTGGTTATAGGCTATTATTTCATTAGTGGTAATACACCCCGAAATAAGTGTTTCCTTTGTATCTATTTTAATTCGGATGTTCCTTTGAACCCATTTTCTTTAGGCCTGGGATGATCTTAGAAGGATGAAACGTGAGGAGAGAGGATTTCGGGAAAACGGTGGCATTTCCTGAAATTCAGAATTGATCACAAGCCACTCATGACCTCTGGCTCATATATTATTTTAGGCACCTGGAAAGGCATTTTCTGTGAATGAAGTGAATGAATGACTTACAATGAGGCCCTTTGCTTTAAAAAAGCTTTCTCCATGCTCCCTTTAAAACAGGGGTGTCCAATGTTGGAAATTTTGTAAGACTTCTGGACTTTGATCTCCAGAATTCCAAGTCAGCCATGCTGGCTGGGGAATTCTGGGAGTTGAAGTCCTCAAGTCTTTACATGGCCAAAGGTGGACACCCCTGTTTTAAAGAAAAAAAGCAGCTATATGGGAGTTAAACTATTAATACATTAAAAAGTGTCTTATTTCATTTAAATCACACTTGGGCTTGTGCTTGTTACCGTTTTAAATGAATAATAAAAAATAGTATCCTTGGGGCATTCAAAACAACCCAGAGTTGTGTTTAGCTGACGAGGTATACGTGAAGTGTTTTAAAGATTTAAATACACTCTTAACATGAACTAAACATGGGCGCGTGTCGCTCTTTAAGTCAGGAGTTTAAAGAATCACTCAACCACTCGCTACATGAACACATTTACTGCAAGTAGCTCTATGGAAAGCCAATTCAGATAAATATAAACACTATACAGAGCTTCAAGCTAGTCTCCCAAAATTGCAAATGTGCTGCATTTTACCATGAAAAACAATGTAACCATATTTACAATGGAAGACACAGCCAGATCAATCAGCTCAAACCTTTAAACAGATCAGTGAAGCAGAAATAGCAAATATAATGAACAATTTCAACCATATATGTTTTTAGTTTGTACAGACAACTGTCCAATATCAAATTAAAATTTACAGGACAAACATTGTTCCATTGTTGGTTTCTCTGTACTCTACAGCAGCATCAAATGGGTGGCTGGAAGGTGGCCCACACAGAGTGATATGTTTGGGAGATGGTCCTCCAGCTCAATACTGAATAAGTTAGTTGCTGTAAACTAAGACAAGAAAGATTGCATATTTTATTATGCTGTACCTGTTAAATCTTTGTACCAGTAGTTGTGAGGTTACCCATTGATTCAGCATTTGTAAAATCAGTGCTCTATGGCCGCCTCGGGAATTCATACGTAGCGAATGTAGCTTTCATCAACCCTTTTTCACAATTCATCTCTCTGAGCTGTCACCCCCAATTTTATTTACTCAACTAAAAGATGAGAAAAGTACCTTCTGCAGCCTCTTCCCAATTGGTACCCTTCCAGAGATGTTCAGACGCCCAGAATTTCTGCTAGCATTGCTGGAGATTCTGGGATAGGCAAACTAAATAAATTGGTCAGGATGCTCCTTTGGTGAGGGCTAGCCTATTGCATTGCCGATTTACAGAATCCTAACCTGGCAAGACAGCACTGCGGTCTAGAAAAGTGGTCATACTTTTAAAGTCAGCAGCAACTGGTTAACTTTACTCCTGAAAAATCCTGCTTTAATAGATTCCAAAACTCATCTGTGCTTTCAAACTCCACAACGGTTTTTTCCCCCTTTCGGATTAAAGCACACTCCACGTAAATTCATCGGTATCGGCTATATTTGGCTAAAGTTCCCTAGACCTTAGGTGACAAGCACATTAAATCGAACCAAAAAAAAAAAGATTCCAGTACATGGTGATTGGACATCAAAACTGAAAATGATCTAATTTGCTTTACAAAAAGATCAGATGTCAAAACATGAGGCAGCACTTCATATTTGTACAATATTCAAGATAAAGGAATATTCAGCCATGTGGCACCTGAGGATCCGTGTCCTGCTTTTCAACTCCTTCGAATATCAGTGCTTCTAATTATTAATGCACACTCAAATGTACCGAGCCTAGCATCACGTTCTCTAAGGACAGAAGTCTAGGATTGATGTACCTAGCTTTCGCTATAATTTCCAATTTCCAATTTTAAACAACACCCCTAGTATAAGAAAGGTCTCCTTTTTCCCCACATTAGGCATAATAATGTTATTAATAATAATAATAATAAAGTATTAGTTACATTTTTGCTAACTTTAGGGGAAAATAAAAGAATGGCTCCAAATAAAAGGGATCTTTTATCAAAGTGTAAGATTAAGGGATTCTCTCTATAAAAGCTCTACAGCACATTAACATTGTAACGCAAGGGTAATATACAATTGCAAAGTCTGCAATTTCCCCCCCCCCCCCCCCATTTCAGCTTATAAAAAAATCAACTCCCCATTTATCCAAAATTTAAAAGTCATAGAAGTAACTATACAGGGACATAAGAAAATGCTTTAACTATAATCAAGATACAACCAATTCTTCAGTTCTATTTTTTACATTCCAGATATTCTCAGAACACTCTTAAATTTAAGAGGACATAGATTTATTTAATAATAAAAAAAGAAGATATAGGACTCGTAAATTTATTGTACCGTAAAGTGAAATTAAACAAACCAAAAAAAAAAAAGGAAAAAGAGAGAGAGTACCACTTCTCTTGCTTATAGCAAATTGCTCTTTGTGGCTGTGAAATCTCACCATCACCTAGTGGGGATCAATCAGCATGAGAGAAAGAGGACTGTTCATTCACAGCCCCATTCTATGCCTGCTGGCCTTTTAAGTACCAATAAATTCACTTCCTCCCTTGTAACCGAGTACCAGACTGTGACCTCTGCTTGCCTCCTTCTCTCGCAGAAGAAAAAGAGGAACCATGCTAGGTGCTCCCACCCACTAACTGGCAGTTAGTTCACCTGCTTTCCAGCAATTGCAGCTGCCATCAGCGGTAGCTTTCCAAGGGGCCAGTAGGGGAACAACCGAGAAAGGACTATTTTGCCCAGGTGGGGTGGGAGAAGAGAGGTGGTAGCTTCTCTAGAGTTGGCAGGGAATAAGGTAAACAAGAGCATCTCTATGGCGCATGCAAGAACAGGCAGGCAATGGAAACAGCGTTCTCCCAGACTCTTTTAGTTAAGGGGGCACTGGGAGTGTTTTGTGCATGTGTGTGTTGGGATTTTACTATCCAAAAGACTAGTGGGCAGGGCCTCTAGCTCTGAAACTACAGATTTCAATGAGAGTTACAAAGAAGTTTGCTTAGGATTATCGCCTTGACGTGTGTTCCCCCTCCTCTCAAAATAGGTTTATAATAGCTGAAAATAATATTATTAATAATAATAATTCTAAGCCAATGATAAATTGTTTCAGCTATCACTTCAAGTACAAGAAAAGCAAACCCATGATAGGAAGCTTCTCTGATACGACTTCTCAAAACAAAACAAAAAACACACAAAAAAAAAACGGCTGCAGGAGATGTAGAAGTAGTGCAGGAAGTTATCGGGAGGGGGGGGTTGCGGTTCTACTCGAGCATTCGTATCGTCTCACAGATGGTGCTAGGAGAGCCAGGGAGCGGGGGGGGGGGAGAGGGGGGGGGAACCTGTTTCATCCAAACTCATCCATGACAAAAGTTCATTTGGATTAGCGCGACTGTAGACTCAACCACCCCTCAATGAAATCTCATTCCAATGATGCATGTCCGCGTCTGTGCTGGTGGAAGTGAACAGAGTTGGCTGGAGATGGGCTCTGCTTCCAAAAGCACCACACAATTATGGAGATACCAGCTGGAAAGCCTGCTCTTCTCACAATGGTTTCCATGGTAATGCCATCAGTCTAGGAAAAGAACAAAAATATTTTAGTGCAACTGAAATGGGAGGGGAAAGAGACACTTTCTCTCGCATTGTTTCCACGGGAATTCAAACTAAAATTCTGGTTGACACATTCATATAATAGACAATTTATGTCTGTGAAACTCCATTAAAGATTCCACTGAAGCCAGTCCATACCGTTCTTCAAAACTATCATGCAACTTGGCCAAATGTCTTTTTCTGAATTTCTACATGTAATCTGTACAATCTCAGTTGTCCAGAGGATTGTATTATAACAGATGTCCTGCATTTGTTTCCTTTAAGGCAGCCCATAGGTATCTTAATGATGATAATAAGAGTATATGGATACTTCTGTGGTGTGTGATGTTTATTTTATTAGAATGATGTCCAATCAACTGGGATCTTATCATATATCTTAGAATCTATATAGCAGTAGCACTTAGACTTATATACCGCTTTACAGTGCTTTATAGCCTTCTCTAAGCAGTTTACCGAGTCAGCCTATTGTCCCCAACAATTTGGATCCTCATTTTGCCCACTTCAGAAGGGTGGAAGGCTGGGTCAGACTTGAGCCTGGTGAGATTTGAACTGCCAAATTGCAGGAAGCCGGCAGAAGCAGTCTGCAGTATTGCACTCTAACCACTGCACCACTATGGCTCAATATCCTATTAAAATTCTCAATGTTGTCAATTTGTAACCTTCATCTACCCAAAATGGTGCATCATAGAGCAACATTTTTTAAATTGAAATACTGCAAATGTGCTAAATTAAAGAATGTGCCCCAAATCCAAGACTCCTTACTCCAAAGGAATTGAAATTTCAAGGATCTTCAGGTCAGTTCTTTTTGCAAACTTATGGCTGCTGCAGCACCACCACAGTCAACTATGTTCAAGTGATTATGATTCTCAATGCTCCCACGAGCAAAGTCAATGGGAAAGCCAGCAGGAAATCGTAAGTCACTCCCGCTCCCACTGCCTTTTCACCTGCCCATGGTCAATCTGTTTCTCTCTCTTTAGATAAGTAAATATTTATAAAGCATGAAGCAAGAGATCATAGCTTTTGTAGATATAAAGTTCTGCTCCACAAAAGGCATTCCACGATCCCTTCCTTGGCAATATATTACAGATGTAACAATATTTTTGGCACTGTTATAAAGGGACTACAAATACACTTATTGCAATTTGGTATTAACTAGGAATGATGTCATGGAAAGGAGTTCCCTAAAGTTTTTTTTCTCTTTTAGATTTTATTTCACCACTTAACGCAGAAGAAATTCAGATGCTCAAAGTATTTCACACTGAGATAAACCAAGTTAATAAATTTAAACTTTTAAGATAAACCAAAGCACAGGCAGGTCACTGTAAGCTGTTTGCACACAGCAGCTTTTCTAAAAGTTGGATGGTTTTTCACAAGATCACAAAAGATAAGAAACACCAACAGGGGGGGGGGGGGGAACGTGCCTTTTTTGTAGTGAATTGTTGTACAACGACATAGCGTGCAAAGTAATCTACCACCTGGATGGAACGTGGCATCCCTCAAGCAAGCAACTCTGTTCACAAGCCTAAGGTTTCCCAAATGCTGTTATTTGCTACACAATTCCTACCCAGGAATAGGATTAGGCTCTCTACTGGTGGTAGAGGGGCTTGTCCCAACTATCCCTTGCAGCCAAGCAAGCACGCAAGGTTATAAATCAAGATTCTTTTGATACCCAAGATTTTCCTGCAGAATTTAAACACTTCATCTTGAAATAACCTCACAAAATAGATTAAAATGGAGAATCTATTACTTTGTCCTTTTAACTGTGAAAAGCAAAGTAACAGGAATAAGAACAAATGCATACAAAGCCAGAATTGATAGCAAAAGACAGCAGTGGAGTCTCTGCAAAGAAGCTGAAGAAATAGTGACCAAACAACAAAGTAGCAACAATGATGCATTGGAATATCTGGAAGAAATACCATTTGCTTGCAAGAAAGAACTTTGTGGGGCCGTAAAATAGACAAAGTAATGGCAAACGAAGAAGCCCTGGGACTTTAAATTTCCACATTAACATTGTTGAAGTGTGAAACAAAATAATAGTGAAACAAAATTACAACTGAAGGAATTAGACAGAAAAAGAATCCATAATTTTATTTTATTCCTATTTTTTTATACTAATGCCAAAGTTCTGCCTACTTTCTTCAGAAAGAATGAGCAAGAGTTTTATCATCCAGCTGCTTATACAAATTCCCCACGAATGTTTCTTTGGAACTACTGGAGACAAACGTAATAGCATAAAGATTATTTATGAAACAGCAGCAACTAACATTTTTATACTTCAGACAATCCAAAAGAGAAGAGGCTTGTACGAATGAATGTATATAGCCCACAACCCTAAACTTTGTTATTTGTGGGAATTGTCGTCATTCCAAGAATTGGGGATCTGAGGTAAGTGACATACCCACCCAGGATTTACTGGAAAGAAGAGAAAAATGAAACCCAATCCACAACTCCACTTCCAAAAGCAGAACAAAAGTGAGAATTTTGAGGTTTTTTGAATTACGCCAGCCATTATCCCTCTTCCAGCCACTGCAAAATACCAGCAACTCTCCCCTTCACTTATGCTAAAGCCACTTACTGAATGTATTTAAACCAATCATCTATCCCACTGTGTAAGTTCAGTGTGATTACAACATTCCTCTCTCTGGATTTGGTCTTCCCCTAACGACAGGCTCTCTATGTACCCGCATTCTTTCCTGCCTCAAAGGACTGAACCACATGTTAACAAATATCCTGTTGAATAATTCTATTAGCAAATTAGGATCATATCTGAATGTTACCAAAGATCAAACACTTCCTACATGCAAACAAAAAACAAACAAAAAAACCAAGCATGTCAGGGGCAGGGTTGTAACCTGGGAGGAGGGACAACATAAGACAGTTTATCTGATTTGCAAAGGGAGAAATATCAAACTGGAAACCACATGGGTAGGCAACAATAGAAGCAACAGTGGGATGCCTCTATCACTGACACCTTAAAAGGAGTCTTAATTTGTTCCAAAAACATGCCCTTTTAAAACGTTTAATCATTTCCAATGGGTTGTCTCCCACTTCAGATAATTGTGCTTTATGCCCAGTCATTAAGATGGGGACACAAATCAAAGTAACGTTTACTAGTGCATATATTGTCTACCAACAATTGTAGTATTTTATTAATATAAGATCACACACACACACACATATACATATATACATACATACATACATACATACATGATCAATATATTAATAAAACTTCTACTTTTACTTTAGGTCCATAGAGGCACATGTAGGGTCTCCTGCTTGGGCAAGGGGTTGGACTAGATGACCTGCAAGGTCCCTTCCAACTCTGTTAATCTGTTGAAGGTGTTGTACTGTGTCACTACCCATATCTGTCTATCTGATCTAAGGATGAGAGGCCATGCAAACAACTATTTGATCTATTTGAAGTACTGAAACATTTCCTGTATGTTCAACAATGGCCTGATAGGCAGAAAACTGAGTGAAGTTTTTTTCAGCATTTAGTTACAGTTTCAGTTGCTGAAAAATCCTTATCACAAAACAGCGGGAGGCGCCCACAGGGGGAAAGATGGCCATTCCAATAGTTGTGGTATGATTGATGTTTTTGCCTCCTTCAATTTAGCCAATTCACCCCAGAAAGCCATAGGTTTCTGTTTCGACATGTACAGTACCAAGGTAATCATTAGGCTGCCTTTCAGATGCCTAATACAATTACATGTGACCCAAGTTTAAAAAACAAACAGCCATTTGCAGGGTGGGCCGAGCAGGCAGCTCTCTCTGGGTCACACAAACAGTTTATGGATGAGTCATAACTTTAGGACAAACAGTGGTGAGGATTTCTCCTCCTGCTCTTCTTCCTCCCACCAACCCTTTCCACATAGTTAAGATTGTGCAGTTTTTAAAAGATATTTCCTCACTTTTAACCAAAACCTTTTTGTGTTATGTACTGTAAACAAAAAATCTCCATGTTTTAGTCTCACATTTCTCCCCCTAGACCTCTTAGAAACTTTCAGCTTCAAAACCAGACCTGGCTTGTGTCCCAAATGTGAGCAAACTATGCATTTGGGAACAAACCAGATCCTGGATACTAAATCTTAATAAATAAGTAATGCATGCTGGGATTCTAATATTGGATAATCCACCAGCTGCTAAACTTTATACTTTTTCTTCCCATTTGCTTTCCAAAATTCAGGGAGATATGTTAACAATACTTCAGAGTAAGACACTTCTGTCTACACAATATTTGAAAGAGAACACATCATTCCAATACTACTGTAGCCACGTGTCACTTTTGCTCATGCAGATTTTCTTTTCTCAAACTCCTGCGATTATTCAGATCTCTCTTCCTAAAATTTGTTAGGAAGAAATCTGTTAAGTGCTTTTTGTCACCTTCAGGTAGAATCTTAAATTCCAAATTCATGCTCGTTTATGACTGCACTGAAGTGCCAGTTACTTTAAGAAGTGCACAAAAATGCCGTTTCAACTGTGAAGCAGGACATTTAATTTGTTAACAATTTAAAGAGATTTTCATTTGCTATTCTTATACAGGAAAATCTCTAATCGCATAAATACAAAGCAAATGGTATATATACATCTTCTAACATTGATCAGATTCTGGTATGTGTGTTAAGACAGTCCTGCACACTGAAAAATCAATAAATTAGGATGAGTACAACATGCTTAAAGAATGCTAAAACTGAAATACTTTCATTAAACTATTGCAAGATACAATGAGTGTTGATCAAACAGAATGATAATCAAGAAATGCCGTTTTAGTAATTTTAACAGAAATATAAGCCAAGCTTTCAACAATTACACTTTTCCTTTCAATGTACCATACATGCAATTTTTCAACCAACATTTTAGCTTAACATTTATTGTGCTCCCCCCTACAACTAAAATGGTTTTCAGGTTGCAGGTAAAATAATTATTTGCACTTTTTTAGGCACATGATGTCAAATATCCATGTCACCTTCTCAAGTTTAGAAGACTGGGAAGTGAACATCATGCATGGAAGTAAGCAATCTTATTTTTATAAATTTGGTTTAACAACGTATTTTCCTGTCTGTCATTTGTTCAGTATCTAAACTGATTTGAAACACAAAAGAAAATCAGAGCTGCAAACAAAATTAAACTATGATTTGCACTTCTGATGTTAAAAGCCTTTTTAAAAATGCTTTGGGTATGGAACTGATAATGCAGAAATTGTATTACTAAATTGAGCGTGTAAGAGCAGGCTGTCCATACACATTTCAGACCATATTAAACCATGATTTGCTAAACAAGTCATGATTAGAAAAACTGGATTATTTTGGTAATATATAATTGGCTGGGTAGATCTGCATGACACACATGGCCCCAGGTAAGTATCTGAAGGGTGTAGATGGCAGGTGCAGCCCTGTAACCAACTAAAGATTTAGCATGCTATGAGTACAGGCTGTGAAATACTATGCTAACATTTCTATTACAGATGGTGCTTCGGAATGGAATTTTCTCCGGTCAAATAAACAGGACAATGTCAAGAGTAGAAGAGAGTTCTTTTCATGATTACAATCAATGTGATTTTTACAAGCAAGGTAACTAGAGTCAACAATACTTGTTTTGTTCTTTCATTCTTATTACAATCTCAATTGCCCTCCAATAGTGAGTTTCTCCTACAAGTAGTCCTCAACTTACAGGTTTGTTTAATGATGACTTAAAAGTTACAACAGCACTGAAAAAAGTGACTTATGACCATTTTTCACATTTATGACCATTGCAGCATCCCCAAAATTCAGACAGTTGACAACTGGTTTATTAATTAATTAATTAATTAATTATTCGAATTTATAAGCCGCACCCATCTCACCACATAGGGACTCGGGGCGGTGCACAGGGAATATAAAATATAAATATACAAATATAAAAAAATAAAACATTCTTAAAACTAAATTAAATTAACCCACCCTGCGCTAAAACCCATATTAAAACCCCTGAATTAAAACTTTGGTAACTAAAAGCAGTACGGTGTTCACAGTACAGGCTGTGAAATACTGGTTTGAAATGGTTTGTATTTATGATGGTTGTCCTGGGGTCATGTGATCACCCTGGGCAACCTTCTGACAAGCAAACTCAATGGGGTAGCCAAATCCACTTAACAACTATGTTACCAACTTAACAACTGCAGTCATTCACTCAATAACCATGGCAAAAAAAGCTGTAAAATGGGGCAAAACTCACTTAACAAATATCTCACTAGCAACAGAAATTTGGGGTTCCCCCGTGATCATAAGTTGAGGACTTATGTATGTATGTATGCATGCATGCGAAAGGGCTTTCCTTGTACTTTAGAAGATTACACACAATTTAACAAATTCAGATGTGTATCATGTGTAATTCCAGAATTTGGAACTCCAATGTTATAAAACATCTGAAAAGTGTATTATGAGAACTATTAGCCAGTATTCTTTCTCCCAAAAATTTTCAATGTTTTGATATCTATTTTGAAATGTAACAAAATCTGCATTAAATTTTTCTTTCGTACAAATTACTTCCATTTTAAGTCAGATAATGTGTTTTAATTATTTTTGAGGGAGAGGGAGGTGTAAACTGTTTTCCAATTCCTTAAACTGAAACAATACAATTGAGGTTAGCCTTTTTTAAAAAAACTTACACTATATGAAAATAAAACCAAGTCATTTTAGCTCTGAGTTAATGTAGTATAAACTCCAGGAGCTGCTTGTGTTAAAGCAAACCAGCTTTAGTGGGGGAAAGCATTCTGAAAGAAGAAATAAAAGATTGGGGGAAGGTTCTTGACTTTTTGCTTGACATTTCTTCCTAAAACCACTTGCCAAAAGAAGCTTCAAATACAAGCTTGGGAGAATAAACAGTAGAGTTGAATTGGATACTCCTGTTTCCACTCCTTTGCTACAAACTGCCACTGCCTGAATTAACTTTTCTGTGAGAAGAAATGACTGGTGTTTTGTTACAATTCACTTCAGTCTAATGTTTACTCCTGCTCACAAGATGTCACCTTCAATTTATCAAATGTTCTGCTTGCCTAGTTTCCAGTTGTTTGGCAAGAGGAATCAACTCTTCCTATTCATAAAAAGCAAGGAGGAGGGGCATAGTAATAGAATAACTGCTAGCAATATTTTGTTTAGATCCTAAGAAAAAGGGGAACTTCAGTGCAGCACAATTTCTGGCAGAGGAGTCTTGCTTCTCACAACAAAACGTTTCAGAGTTCATTAACTTTTTGTGTTAATTAGTATATAATCCTGAAGAAAAAGCCCTTTCAAGTTCTATTCGCAGAAACAATATGCAATATTATGTTAAAGCAATAATCATTTTTAAGTAAAATATGAATACATGATTAAGCCAGATGTTAAACATGCTGAGAAAAATAGGTTATTCTACAAGTTGCTTGAAACTCATGTTTTGCTTTACAGTTTTAAGCAGAAATGTTTGTATTCAGACTTCCCATCTAAGTAATAAAGTAGATGCCTTGGAATAAAAGAATAGGATTCCCTGATTCATACTTCTGGGAAATTTGTGGCATTTTACATGTAGTCAATGTTACAAAATGTGAGTGGAGATGCTTAAAGTAAATGAGCAATTCAGCCTGTATCATAAACATAGGCTGCACCTTTATGATTAGCTCTTAATCACAGAATACTGAAAACATCTCTGATGTTAGATTGTTAATAAGGCTACAACATCTAGAGACAAACATGTCCCAGACACAGCCTTGAAGTAGCCTGAGCAAGTCTGAATAGGCACGTAATGATGTTCATGCTTTCTTTGCTCACAGATGAAATGGAAAAGGCTGTATTCACAGCATGTACTGAGCCATGGTTAATTTAGTCATTGTTTATTCACTTCATTCTTGTTTCAAAGTTCACACAACAAAACAAAGTACAAGCAGCCACAAAAGTTGGGATCCTACAGTATGCTAGAATCAAGTGTTGTTGGACCTGTGTACAAATAAAGCCAGAACATAGCAACAAGACAGACGTAAGCCACCTACTCTGACATTATTATATTTCATTGTTCCACTTGGTGCAATTATTAAGGAGAGATATTTGAAAACTTTGCTTCTGTAGGGCCTGAAAGGCTCCCAGCTACTTCCAACTAGGAAAGCACATTTTTACCACTGGGAATAGGTTTTATTCAAATATGGCGATTAATCATAAGAGAAATGGAAAATAAGGAGCACTAGGTCAATAAGCTTAAGTGGTCATATTCTGGGCTGGATTGTAGCAACTGCCTACAACACACTAACTCTCATACACATAAACTTCATGTGCACAAATGGCTTCTGAATAAGGAAACAATAGCCAGAATCTTAAAATCTACCAAACTCAGCAAATGTTATCGCTCCCAAACTTTTCATCGCTTTCATATTTAACAGTTACCCATGATAAACCTCAGTATAGAGTAAAATATAAATTAAGCAAAGGCAAATGCAATCATTCTCTTAAGTTTTCATCTGAGGTATCAATAGACAATAAGACAGTAACATGCTAAAAATGTAATCTGCTGTAATTGCTACAGTCAGACACAGAAAGCCAATTTCTTACTTCATACATGTATATACTGGTAGGTACAATTACACTTTGCAGAGCTTTTTGTAAAAGCAGCTCCCAAGCAGTACAAGGTCTCACTAGTTTTGATTCTAATGAAACTGAATGCACTTAATTTACAAAAAGATGACATTCCACGCATGGTTGAAATTCAATAGCTTAGGGAGAACACTTAAACGCTTTGAATCTAGCCAAAGTCAAAAGAAGAGAAAAGAACACCAAGGCAAGCTGCATATTTTTCTAAATCCCAATGCCCTGCTTACAGATTGACTCATCTTTTATGTAATCTTTTCCATAGGCTATAAAGCACTTTCCCAACCTGGTGACTTCAGGAAGCACTGAACTACAACCTCATCCCTCTCCCCAACTCTCAGCTGGTATAACTAATAATCACAGAGGAGGGGAGCTCAAACACAGGACTCAATTTTAGAAACTGCCCCCAAAATGTAAGGTGTACACAGAACACATGGTTCGAAATTTTGGACTCTAGGACACTTTTATAATGTCTATACATGGAGTGACAGTCAAAGAGTTCTTGTTAAAAAAATAATAGTAATGTATTACTCAGTTGTCATTCTGGTATTTTTAAATACTATGTACAGAAAATACATGCAAATAATCATTAGTTGCTAAGTGACCTTAATTTAAACAGCAATTAGAATCATGTAATAGAACACTCTGAGGTGTGTCTATTTTTCTTTCTCTTCCAAAAACAGCTATTCCCAGAAATCTTTGGGGGGAAGAGAACTCAACTTAATTCACTGTAATAATTACTTTTATGAAACTATAATACAAGTGACACCACAAATCTTACTTTGGCCTACTAAGCCTATTAAATATGACCTGCCACAGAAATTGGAGCATTTCATCTCCAAGACCTGAGGAAATGTGATTGTTTTGCAAGGGATCTGTAAATCTATGAATCAGAAAATAAATTTCAGGCACATGAAACATTAGGATTTAAGAAAGGACGGTTCAAAGACTATTCAAAGGAAAAAAACTATTGCTTTTTTTTGCCAATATACTGAAAGATGTAAAACCTTTGACCCAAACTTGGGAATTACAAGTGCAAGCATGATTTATGCCTGCCCAAATACTTTAAATCTGACTACTGTATTCCCAAGTGTAATAAGGATAATTCAACAAAAAGAATACCATGTCAGAGAGTTACATTTAGTGGTAATGATTTAACACTTTGGTCTATGTTGTTGTTTTTGCTCACAACTTTTCAGTCTGTCCTTGACTGCAACTGAACACCCACAGCATTCGGTTGAGGGTGGTGGGTGTTGCAGCCTAGCAGAGAAAGGCTGTTTGGGGGATCGTGCCTTATACAGTGATGCCACCCAAGGAAAAGGGTTGGGAAATGAAAAGGGGTTAATTAAGGTACGGACATAATATTTTATAAAGTTGCAATTCAAAATAATATACTGAAACTTTACATGCATTAAGTATTGTAGCAGGTGTCTGCCAAAATTACAAACCTTTCCTTGCGGAGTTGCACTTCAAACTGTCTGATCTGCTGAAATCTATGCTTACATATACTCCACTTTCCAGGTTTAGAGTACCATTTGGGAGGTGGCAATTTGGTGTGTTAGGGCTCTCCTCACAGTTTAGTGAATTCTCCTGCAAATTCAGAGCTATGTAATTTAAGCCATTCTGAAATCCAGTTGAAGTATCTCTGGACATCTTGCTTTCATGGCCATCTGAAATATGATCCTCAGGCTTCAACCACACGTTGTCAAAAGAGGCCGAGCTGTGCCTTTTACTACTGTCAGTAAAGAAAGAGGAAGAAGTGGTAACAGTGGCTGCAGAAGAAAAGGTCTCAGAACTGTGCCTCCTCCTTCCTTGTGGGTCAGCTCGAATGACTTTAGGTACTACAGGAGGATCAGGGTTAGAGACAGGGAAGTCCCTGTGACTAGCATATTGGTCAACAATGCACAGTCGGTTAACTATAGAAGGAGGACTATCAATCTTTAATCCGTTTTTGTTTTCAGTGGCAAAGGGTCCAGGTGGCGTGGCTGCCATGTTGAAGGTCATCTCGGTGTAGTCATCAATCCTACCACATGCTGTGCTAACACAAGCCGTACCAAATGAAAGTCTAGCATAATCAGCATCAGGCAGGTTTCTAGGGATACTCGAATTTGCATACATTGAAATGTCTGTCAAAGAGTTAGATAGTTCTTTAGCAGCTTTGGGGGACTGGACATCCAGATCAACACTCATGTAGTCAGAAAGCGGCGACTGCCTGTGGTCACTGCTGGAACCAAGAGACGATGGAGATCCTTCGGCAGATAAAGAATATGGCGTGTTACTTGCTTTTTCACCAAAATCTATATTTATATATTCACCAGGACTAGATGGCTCAAGTGGAATTGTGCGATCGTACATTCTTGGTATGGTGTTGCTACCTCTAGTACCGAGTGGAAGTCTCGTAGGCCTAGTAACCCTATTCTGTGCAAGGCCTTCTTCTGAACTTTTCAGATGAGGTGATCTGGAAAGGCCATTAGCCAAAACTTCATTGCTGATGCTTTTCCCATTTTCAGATCCGACATACAATAATTTTCCAGGCGATGACATTGGAACATATTCATCATGTTCCCCAGTTAGAGCCTTAAAGCTTCGTGGGAGAGAGAAATAGGAGCCAAAATTTTTGGAATCAATGTTGGCATGCATATAATCTGGATCACAGGGTTGCTTCGGAGCAGCAGAATTTCCAGGAGACATATCCATGTACTCATTATTGGTTGACTTTTCATGACCAGATTTAGAATTAAACTCAGTTAAGGGATTACGTATAGGCGAAGAGACAGCTCGGGGAAACATCATCATGTATCCTTTAGAATCAGCCTGAGATGATGACAACCAGGAATTGTTAATCTGTTTTGGAACAGACATGCTTTTAGGAGTCATGGGCAAGTAGTCACTGTTGCTTGCCAGTGAAGATGCAACTCCTGGCATCATTGGCATGTACCCATCGTCTCTGGCTTTATTCTTGCTTTGATTACATACAGAATCAAGAATTGATTCCTCGTACTCGGGTTCGTGGTTATTTTTGAATCTTGGTGATTCAGAACAAGACAGGCGTCCATGGCTTCCTGAGGAATCTTCATCTAAAGCAGTTTGGGTTGTTTTCTGCTGCCCTGGTACTGAAGCAGGCTTAGTTAATGAGTATGTTCTTTTTCTAAAGCATTTGTCAGCCTCCCGGTAATCATCTCTTGAACTATTATCCATTTGCTGTTTGTTCATGGACATGTATTCATTTAAACAATTTTCTTCTCTGATTGGTGGAGTATTGCCCAAGGAATCTGGCGTGTTACTTCTCACACGAAAGTACCTAAAATCTCCAGGGCTAGAACCATATTCATCTGAGGAAATGAAACCTCCATCGCTCGGGGACCCACAGACAGACGAACTGGAAGGCCTTACAAAGTTATCGGTAATTGAGCCATGCCCACTTCCTGAAGAAACACTGATTGGACTAGTAGTAGAAGGGAAATGAGAAACTGGTAGAGAGGCAGACCTGGTATGATAAGAAGAGCTAAATGCTGCTCTAACGTATCGTCCACTCCCTTCTTGGCGGCCCAAATTCATCCTTGCAGTATTCAAATGAATCAGACTTCCAGTAACCGATCTAAATGGTCTGGTCATTGTCCCCTCCCCTTCACTAGAAGTTCTGAAGCGATAAGCACTGCTGCTTTTGGTAGTGGGAGGAGTCCCCCCTGTAACACTTTCAGTCCGGGACCTTCTTTGTAGGCCAGTCTGGCTAGGTGGTAGATTACCAAGATGCCTCCTGGTAGTTATGAAAGAAATAGGATTGGTACTGCTGCCACCACCAGAAGACTGGCTCTTGCTGCGAGGTCTAAACTCGGAGAAGGCTTTCAGGGCTTTCATAGTCTCTAGAAAAGTCTCATGCATGTTCTGGGCAACCACTGAATCATCTACTTGCATCCATAGCTCACCTGGTCCAATGGAGGCTGACCTGCCCACTTCGATGAAGAAAAAGTTTTCTGAGTGCCCACATCGCCGAATGTTCATTAGTTGCAAGTGGACAGAAGGTACTTCAGTGTTGAGCTTGACCAGGTGAATGGCCTTGCTGGAAAGGCATAACCTGTACACCCCTGTCAAATTCTTGGTCTGCCCCAAACCTTTAGGCTTCACGTTGACTTGCCAAACTTCTTTGAACACAGTTCCCGGGCAAAGGGCAGTTCCGTAATGCTCATCGTCGTCGTCCAGCTGCTGATCAGCCTGGTCCTCCTGCTCCAAGAACCCTCTCTTGCTCTGGCTCATGAGCTCACTGATGGCCTGGTACCACCCTTCTTGCTCAAGCTCGTTCTCAGCCACCATGGCAAAATACTCATCCTTGGTATACAGGGCGATGATGTGTTTGTGCTTGGCATCTGCCCTCCGGCTGACAGTGAAGCACTGATAGAGAGGAATCACCCTTTTGGGAGACGGGCAGCCAAGGGCCACATTCCCGCCAGCCGCCGCCGCTGCTGCCGCTCTCAAACTACTCTTGAACTTCTTCTCGCTGTCATAGTATTCCAGCCGGGCTGGGCCAAGGTGACTCTCAGCCCGCAACACAAAGTACCGCTTGTGCCCATGCTTCTGCTTCCTCAGGTAGCCGCATTTCCTCACATCCTCCCCCCAGGTGATGCTGGCCGGTGGCGTCAGGGCAGACCCACGGGCAGAGGTCCCTGGAGGCCCGCTCCGGCCCAGGGGGGTGCCAGGGGCTCCTGCCCGCCCCAGCGCTGCGGGGTCCCCGGGCAACAAGGCAACATCTTCTTCCTGGACCAGGCAGAGGGAGCTGCTGGGCGATTTCCTCAGCAGGAGCATGAGGTGATGCGGGGGCTGAGCCGGGGGCGGGCAGGGAGCGCTCTCGGCCGGCTCCTGGTCCTCCTCAGGCGCCGCCAGCCTGGACGCAACGCTGGAACCGCCGCCGTCTCCCGTTGCTGCTGCTGCTGCTGCTGTTGCGGTGCCCACCGCCTCGCCTCTGCCTTCCAGCGCGGGGCAGCCGCCTTCCCCGCCGAGGCCGAGCATCAGCCCTTCGCTCGCCATCTTAAGGGGGCCAAGGCAGGGTCCAAATCGCTCCGCGGGGCGAGGGAAACGGCCGCCCTCACAAGGGGAAGGTCTCCCAGGCCCGGCCGGACATGTGTGCCCGCCCGAACTCTCGGCGTCGACCCAGCCGGCGGCTCCCGGCCTGCGAGGCAACGGACAAGCCGGCGGCAGCGGCGTCTTCCAACCCTTTGGCCGCCGGTGGGACGCGCCGGGCTCCTCCGACTCTCCCGCTTCTCTCCTCACACCAGCGAGCAGGCTCAGCGGCACCACGGCGAAAACATCACGTGACCCACAACCCCCCCTCCCTCCAGCGCGGGCGGGGAGGGGAAAAAAAGGGGGGGAGGCGAGGCGACGCCACGCTTGGGCCCGCCCAGAGGCGGGGCGGGGCGGCGCGAGGAGACTCCCGCGGCCGAGCCTGGAGGAGCGGGCGGGGCGGCAGCCAATGGGAGTGCGCGGAGTTTTCTCAGGGGCTCCAATCGTCAGCCGACCACGCCCTTGCCTGGCGGGTGGGTTCTTACGCCTCTTTTAGGATGACGGGCAGCCACTATACCCAATGAGCGGCGGGAGTGATTAATAGTTGGGGGGGCGGGGATTGGAATGTCGTCGAGGTGTGTGTATATATATGTGTGTGGTTTTTTTTGAGAGACGAGAGGCACGGGAGGAGGAGCTTGGGCGCCGTCCAATCATCGTCTCACACAGTGGAACAGACGCCAGGCGGAGGCCGGAGCCGCTCCGTGCGTGCGTGTAAGATGAGTGACTGAGGGGGGGGGGGAGCGAAATACACATACACAGAGAGGCCGGCCGCTGCGCATTGAGCTGCATCTTGGCGAACCAATCGGCGGGCAAGATTCCCTCGCGGCTGGCCAATCAGCAGGGCAGGAAGGCATTTTGGCGAAGAAGGGTGGGATGTTTTTCTCTTCTCCCACCCACCCCTTTTACAACTCTTTTTTTTTCTTCTTTCAAGGAAGGGCGCCTCACACACGCACCCCCACGGCCCCCTCCCCGTGCCCGCCTCGAGGGCCGGGATTGGCCGCGATGAGGACCAATCGCCGGGCGCGAGGGCCGGGGGGAGGAGTGGGTGGAGCCGGCGGCGAAGTAAACAAGCCGTCGGCGCGCGGGCGACCGTTGGAGGAGGAGGCGGCGGCGGCGCTGGCAGCGGAGGGTGGGGGGCGGCGCAAAAACCAACCGTCGCCTCTGCTGGGAAGCGCGAGGGGCGGGGCTTCCGACCACGTGCCCTGCGGCCGCGCCCAAGTCACGCCCCCGCGCGGCACAGGGTGGCGGGGAAGCGGGAACGTGTGGAATGCGCTAACACGGGTCCGACGCTCTGAGAGGGGGGGGATAAAGACGCGCTTCTCAATTAGACACCCTGATAACCCTGCAATAAAAGGAAATTTGGGGGACTGTGTTGCTCCTGGCAATGGAGGCGATCGTAAATCCTTGAAACGGGGGTGGGGCGGCAGATGGTGGTCGTGAGGATGCTGTTCGTGGGCAGAGATGACTCTGGGCCTTTGAGGAGGAGCTGCGCCTCAGAGGTGCCCTGTTTGAGGAGGACAGGTCAAAAAAGTCAAAATGGCGGCCAGAACCTTGGCTTCTCTACTCTCCTTGCCCCTACAGAAGACCGTGGGTCTGGAGCTAGGAACGCGTTGGTTGAACCTGAGGCCTGAAAGAAGCTGGTTCAAATGAATGTCTGAACTAAAATGGACACATGGGAAACACTTATTTTGGGGTGTACCTACCACTAATGAAAGGGAGGCGATGGCTAAGACTCTGAGCTTGCCAATCAGAAAAGTCGGCAGTTTGTCGGTTCAAATCCCTAGCACCGTGTAATGGAGTGAGCTCCCGTTACTTCTCCCAGCTTCTGCCAACCTAGCAGTTCGAATCCCTAGCACCACGTAACAGAGTGAGCTCCCATTACTTGGCCCAGCTTCTGCCCATCTAGCAGTTCGAATCCCTAGTACCACGTAACAGAATGAGCTCCCATTACTTGGCCCAGCTTCTGCCCACCTAGCAGTTCGAAAGCAGGTAAAAAATGCAAGTAGAAAAATAGGAACCATCTTTGGTGGGAAGGGAACAGCATTCCGTGTTCCTTTGTAGTCATGCCAGCCACATGACCATGGAGACATATTCGGACAGCACTGGCTCTTCGGCTTTGAAACGGAGATGAGCACCGTCCCCTAGAGTCAAGAACGACTAGCACAGATTTGCGAGGGGAACCTTTACCTTTACTAACGGTATAGTATGGAACATAACACAGAGAGAGAGTTTGCAGAGCAAAGTGGAGTCCGACTTGGCACATCAGGGCACAGAAACACTGCAGAGAAATGGGGAGAGGTTCATAACAAACACACATACTGTTTGCAAAGGAATGGACTGGACACACACACACACCCCACCCCCAAGAATGAAGTGGAGCTCCCTCAACGCACACATACACGGACTGATTGCAGAAGACTGAGGAGTGGGGCCAGCCTTCAGGCCAAACACAGCCAACTCAAAGGTGATGGCTGTCCTAACCTTGGAAGCTAAGCTGGGTTATCCCTGGTTAAACCTTGGCTGGGTGAACCTTTGGAGATTCCAGGGCTGGAATTTGAAGAAATGGCCCAGGAGCTTTCCATGGTCACATTGATGCAAAGGAAATTGCAAGGAGAGGCTCTGGAGTGGTCAGCACCCTCCCTGCTCAACTTGAATTTGTTGTGAAGCCCTCCCAGATGAAGTTTCCACTTCCACCCCATTTATTGATGCTTTTTAGCTAGTTTAGCTGGCAGTGTTGATGTTTTAATTTTTAATGCCCAAAGTTTTAATATTTTTAATCTAATTACCTATATTGTTATTTCTGGTTACTGTAAGCCGCCCAGAGTTGCTTAATTGTGGCATAAAAATGTAATAAAAAGAATTGCTCAATCTGTTTTTGTCCTGGCCTCCTTCCAACCTTCCTTTCATTGTCCAGTCCCATTACAGGATATACCCATGGGAGAGTAACTGGTACACTTGATAGTTTCAGCAAGGCAGTATTTGTAGTATTAACACCTGGACTGTCCGTCCTTTATTATAAGGGACAGTCCTTTATTTCAGAAAGCTGTCCTTTAGATTTATTTTTTGAAAAGTTGCCTTTTGTCCTTTATTTTGGTCATTTAAATTGTACCCCACCAGTAAGGCACAGTCACATGTGAAAAATATGGAAATTGGATGGTTCTTTTTAAATAAATTCACATTTTATAGAATTCTAGATATTTTATTAGAATTTGCATTGTGAAGTTTTTATATTTTTTGCTCTTGAATTTTTCTTTGTAAAGAAAGGTTATAAAAATAAAAACTGATCCTTATGAACCTCTTTCCAATTTGCCTTTTTTTCCAGATTTCTCCTTTAATTTTTCCAAGAAAATTTGATCATCATAAATATAATACACTTCGCTCTTTGGGGGCCCACTTGCATGTGTTTGATCTCCTTTCCTACATAGATTTTTTTTTACCTGTGATTTTAGTACCTCTTTTAATTTTAATCCTTGTTTTTTAACTTCATAGTATCTCTTCATTTTAATACTGCCTTGAATGTAGCTGTTTAGAAAAATATGGAGGAAATAAAATAATTTATTCTGGATAATATTGTATAGCAAAACCCTAAATTAATAGACCATTTAGGAAAGGCGTATTATTCCTGATTGTTCATTAAATTATCCATTGCCTTCAGTACATTTGCATAATGTTAAGCTGGAGATGTAAGTACAATGAAAAGTTGAACCATTGCACTGAACTTTGGTAAAACTAAGGTCATTATACTTGAGAAAGTTGCAGATAATAATAATAATAATAATAATAATAAAACTGAATTTATTAACCGCTCCCTCTCCCCACAGGGACTCGGGGCGGTGCACAGGGAGAATAAAAACCATAAATATACAAAAATACATACAATTTAAAACAGATTAAACAAACACCTGTGCTAAAATCCCATTAACTAAAAATCCCCACTCAATATAAATAAACAATTAAAAAACCCATAGAGAGAGAGACTACCCTAGGCCGGCCAGGCGGAAAAGATGTGTCTTTAGTTTCAGGCGGAAGGAGCGGAGGTCCGTGGTCGTTCTAATATCGGGGGGAAGGTCGTTCCAGAGGGCCGGGCCCGCCACAGAGAGAGCCCTTCCCCTGGGCGTCGCCCGCTGACAAAGTCTAGTGGACGGCACCCGGAGAAGTCCCTCTCTGTGGGAGCGAATCGGCCGTGAGGATGTGTGAGGCAGGATCCGATCCCGCAGGTAGCTAGGTCCCGAGCCATGGAGCGCTTTAAAGATGATAACCAGCACCTTGAAGCGCACCCGGAAGACGACAGGCAGCCAGTGCAGCTCGCGCAAGAGCGGTGTTACATGGGTAAACCTAGTGGTTCCCATAATTGCTCGCGCGGCTGCATTCTGAACTAACTGAAGCCTCCGGGTGCACCTCAAGGGGAGCCCCATGTAGAGGGAGTTGCAGTAGTCCAGTCGGGATGTCACGAGGGCATGAGTGACTGTGCGAAGGGCGTCCCGATCCAATAGGGGGCGCAATTGGCGAACCAGGCGAACCTGGTAAAACGCCCTCCTGGCCACGGCTGTCACTTGCTCTTCCATAGACAGCCGGGTATCCAGGAGGACTCCCAAATTGCGCGCCCCATCCACAGGGGCAAGATGTTCGCCCCCTATGGCCAGCGTTGGAGAAAGCTGGTTGAATCGGGCAGCCGGAAACCACAGCCACTCGGTCTTGGTCGGGTTGAGCCCGAGTCCGTTACTTCCCATCCAGATCCGCACGGCTTCCAGGCACTGGCACATCACCGCTACGGCATCGTTGGGGTGGTTTGGGGTAGATATATACAGCTGAGTGTCATCAGCGTAGAGATGGTACTCTACCCCAAAACCACGGATGATCTCACCCAGCGGCTTCATGTATGCATTAAACAAGAGAGGCGAGAGGACCGACCCCTGAGGCACCCCACATGTGAGGGGTCTCGGGGTCGACCTCTGCTCTCCTGCCAACACAAATTGCGATCGGCCAGAGAGGTAGGAGGAGAACCACCGTAAAACGGTGCCTCCCACCCCCAACCCCCCCAGCCGATGCAATAGGATACCATGGTCGATGGTATCGAAAGCCGCCGAGAGGTCTAATAGGACCAGGATGGAGGAACAACCCCCATCCCTGGCCCTCCAGAGATCATCCACCAACGCGACCAATGCCGTCTCGGTGCTATGCCCGGGCCGAAAGCCGGACTGGCGCGGATCTAGATAATCAACTTCCTCCAGGTGACGGGGAAACTGTTGTGCCACCACACTCTCGACAACCTTCGCCAGAAAGGGAAGAGCAGAGCTTGTGTTTCTGATTTTGAGGATTTATTTTAAAAGTTCTCTTTAAAAAAGAACAATATGGATGATAAAAGCAAGGGTAGAAATTGTTCACCAGAGTACTTTTATAAGATGGTATCTGGAAAATAAAACCTACTACAAAGATGAGTATTCCCTTAAATATGAGCATAAATTGGGTAACACAGCAAAGAGGAGCAAATAATGAAAATACAATTGGTTAAAATCTACCTGTCTACTAGCGGTTAAGGACACAACATTGCAAAAACCAACTTGTTGAATAATAATTTTGATAGATATGAAAAGCATCAGAGGAATGCAAGTATCCAATTAATTCTCTTCTGATGAAAGACAGCAATGTTGTTAGAACGTGGGCATCTTAATTGAAAGGAACTCAGGGCTATGTATTATCGGAAAACCAAAGTTTAATCACATTTTTGTCATATTTGAGATATTCCTCACTATACGCCTGACCTGAAATTAATTTTGTTTACAGGAGATGAAACTTTGTTTCACCAGGAATATACACCCAATGATCCATTAGTGAAATAGAGATTTCTTCTATTAACTGCCTGTTTGCTGTTTGTTTACGTTTGTTTTACATTGTTTATATGTATCTAGTTGTTAGATTATATTTATCTGCTTGTGGAAAATTTCTAGTTACCTTTTGGAACATTTTCTTGGATGATTTTACTCACTATATTTTCATTGGTCATTTTCTCTGCTACAGTTTATACTTAGGTGAGAAAATATGACAAAAAGTCTTTTCCCTCACATTCCACATTCCAGAAATGGCTGGCTGGCTGGCTGACTTTCTTTTCTTTTCTTTCTTTCTCCCCCTCTCTCCTTCCTACTTTTTTCTGGCTTCCTTTCCTTTCCAGTACACAGTGAAGCTTAATAATATAAACAAGTCACATATAGATAAGCAGTAATTGTAAAACAAATTAGCCCTATCAATGAATCAACTATCATTTTACAGATAGTAAAATTTGGTTATGTTTAATTGGGTTCCATGTACATAAGAGAAAAAATTGTAAACATTAGCAGGATAACCAATGAATTATGTAGGGTTAACAATTCTAAAAAGTGTAGTACAGTAGCATAAAATAGGCAGTGGAATGAAACATAAGTTACAGTTTCAACCGCTCCCCCCCCCCCCCGAAAGAAAGAAATGCCATTGTACGTAGTTCTGAGCCCATTGTAAGGAAGGTATTGAATTGTGCCAAAGAGAGATTGTGCAACTGTTCTTTGTTCACCTCCTGACAATCATTTTCATTTCATTTGAGTTGATGGGAAAATATAACCATTTGACAAAATTATATCAGTGAGAATTCAAGATTTTGCCTAGATTTAATCCAAGACCCTTCTGTCCCATCTCCAGTTTCCCACTGGGTAATTAACTGTAAGCAGAGCATGGGGGCAGTCATGCCAGTATGAAAGTCCCCTTGAAAACCAGCTACACTGGGAGGCCTCCCCAGTAGGGTAGTTAAGCAAGCAAAGTAGCAATCTTTTAAATCTGTTTTGAATTTCTGCTTTTATTAGATGATCCCATATTCCAGATTTGAGAAACATTAACAAATTAACAAATACTAAATCCTCTTTTTTATTTTCTAACCCATTATCACAGAGAAAGTTAGGATGCACCATTTTTGACTTCAGTTTACATTCAACAAATTACAGGATTTGCCTAATGATTTAGTGGATTAATGCAACTTTGATCTGGTTTAGCTCTTTTAAATATGCACTGTTACACATGGCTTCGTGATATCCACATGACAGATCCTTCCTCATAGTCCAGTCATCAACATGAATCTTGTGCTTTAGAGCAGGGGTCTCCAACCTTTACAACTTTAAGTCTGAAGGACTTCAGTTCCTGGATTTCTCCAGCCAGCTTTTCTGGCTGGAGAATTCTGGGAGCTGAAGTCCTTCAGACTTAAAGTTGCAAAGGTTGGAGACCCCTGCTTTAGAAAGTGAAAGAGCAGATATGGGTGATGCTCTCCTTAGTCCTCTACTTCCATACAAGTGAAAGTGAAGTTCCAGAAAGCAGATGCATCTCTGCAGATGGCAACAACACGTTATGCCAAAGGAACTTATCTCAAGATATTTTTCGGGCTCCTAAGAGATTTTCAGCCATGGTACTTTTCCTAGCCATTTTTCAAAATTTGAACTAGCAAGCCTAGTTATGCTGTTTATTATGGCACCCTTTGATACAGGATATTCAACTGAAGACTCTTGAGTTGCACATGTAAATCAGTCATTCTTTGCAGAAGTACCGTTTGCTTCTACTAGCTTTCTCACAATGTCATTGAAGAACTTTATGCAGGAACATAAACACTGCTTCTTACAGAGTTTAGTCTTATCCAGAGGTTACTCTTTTGACAATCAAGAGATGACAGACATTACTTAAAATGAAGTCAGCATCCCCATAAAGGATGCTCCAGAAGGAAGCATGAAGTGCTCCAAAATCTCCTGGTAGACGGCTGCGTTGACCCTGGACTTAGTGAAGCACAGTGGTCCAAAGTCCTGTTGCTCAGTGGTCCAAAGTCCTCTTTTCTGATGAGAGCAACTTTTGCATCTCATTTGGAAACCAAGGACCCAGAGTATGGAGGAAGAATGGAAAGTCACACACTGCAAGATGCTTGAAGTCCAGTATGAAGTTTCCACAGTCTGTGTTGATTTGGGGAGCCATGTCATCTGCTGGTGTTGGTTCACTGTGCTTCATTAAGTCCAGAGTCAACGTAGCCGTCTGCCAGGAGATTTTGGAGCACTTCATGGTTCCTTCCGCAGACGAGCTTTATGGGGATGCTGACTTCGTCTTCCAGCAGGACGTGGCACCTGCCCACACTGCTGAAAGCACTAAAACCTGGTTCAATGACCGTGGGATTACTGTGCTTGATTGGCCAGCAAACTCACCTGACCTGAACCCCATAGAAAATCTATGGGGCATTGCCAAGAGAAAGATGAGAGACATGAGACCGAACCATGCAGAAGAGCTGAAGGCCGCTATTGAAGCATCGTGGTCTTCCATAACACCTCAGCAGTGCCACAGGCTGATAGCTTCCATGCCACGCTGCATTGAGGCAGTAATTTCTGCAAAAGGGGCCCAAACCAAGTACTGAGTCCATATGCATGCTTATACTTTTCAGAGGTCCAATATTGTTCTATGTACAATCCTTGTTTCATTGATTGCATGTAATATTCTAATTTTCTGGGATTGCGGACTTGGGGTTTTCATGAGCCGTAGGCCATAATCATCACAATTATGACAAATCACAGCTTGAACTATCTTGCTTTGCATGTAATGAGTCTTATCTCAAATATTAGTTTCACCTTTTAAGTTGCATTACTGAAATAAATGAACTTTTGCACAATATTCTAATTTTTCGAGTTTCACCTGTAGTCCATACTTACTATTGTCTATATATAGTATAAGTCTATTGTATTACTATTTTAAACATACTTACGTAGAAGGAAGCTTTATTAAATTCAGGGAGATTTGCCCTATTAAAAATGTGTAAGATTGCAATCAAAGTTTTTTTAAAGGCCAACAGTCATCTGTCTAGCAAACATCAAGGATGTGATGTACTATTAGAGCAGTGGAATGCTGCTTTGCCACTCGCATATCCTTTCTATTTCTCGTTTCCCAATCAGCATACTTTCTTTGGCCAGAGATGAAGGATGTATATTCCTAAATTGTTTAGGCATTGCAAAATCATTCACACAACTTCTCCCGTTGTCATAATTTCCCATAATTTAATTGTAACGATTTGCAATTTTCTTATTTCAACGTATTATTTCAAACATCCCAAATGCAGATGTATTTTTTGTCCATGGATGCATTTAATATATTTGTTGTACTGCAAACAAATTTAGAAGCAGATCGCGCAAAGGTTTACGACATTGAAGTGAAAACAGCTGCAGTCCCGGGGGGGGGGGGGGTTGCTCCCAGTTCGGCTGAAGCGATAGTGGAATTCAGGCCTGGGTCGCAGAACCGTCAACGATTCAGGCCTGCTACACCCCTGAACTGGTTGCCAGACTGCTGCTTAGCCGCTGCCATTTTGGATTTTAGTGATTGCGCATGCGCAGTTCATTGTAAATTGTTCTGTGCATGCCCGAAGAACAATTTACATTGAACGGTGCACACACAAGCAAAGCTAGCACGTGGGTTGCCCGCGGGTTGCAAACTGGTAGTAAAACCAGCAGTAACCCATCCAGTGGTGGGTTTCAAATTTTTTAGAACCTACTCTGTAGGTGTGGCCTATTTTGTGGGCCTGGCTTGGCAGTCATGTGACAGGGTGGGAGTGGCCACCTTTTAAAATGTGGTGAAACTCATTTAACAACACTCTTGCTTAGCAACCAAAATTTTGGATTCAATTGTGATGATAAATTCTTTCTTTCTTTCTTTCTTTCTTTCTTTCTTTCTTTCTTTCTTTCTTTCTTTCTTTCTTTCTTTCTTTCTTCCCTTCCCTTCCCTTCCCTTCCCTTCCCTTTCTTCCTTCCTTTCCTTTCCTTTCCATTCCTTCCCGTTGGGTCACTGGCAGCGGCGGGCCAGATTTACTTCCAGGTACGCCAGTGGAACCCCCTCTCACCGGTTCTCTAAATTTCACCAACCGGCTCTCGCGAGTAGGTACGAGCCTGCAGGAACCCACCACTGAACCCATCCCTGCTGCGGTTGTAATGTAGTTGCATGGCAAAATGGAATGGATGTGCTCCAAACTATTCAATATTAGCAATACTCTGAAAATATACTATTATATTAGCACAACATCCTGATAACATCCTGATTAGGGGAGACATGATAGCAGCGTTCCAATATCTCAGAGGGTGCCACAAAGAAGAGGGAGTCAAACTATTATCCAAGGCACCTGAGGGCAGAACAAGAAGCAATGGGTGGAAACTAATCAAGGAGAGAAGCAACTTAGAACTAGGGAGAAATTTCCTGACAGTTAGGACAATTAATCGGTGGAACAGCTTGTCTCCAGAAGTTGTGAATGCCCCAACACTGGAAGTCTTCAAGAAGATGTTGGATAGCCATTTGTCTGAAACGGTGTAGGGCTTCCTGCCTAGGCAGGGGGTTGGACTAGATGACCTCCAAGGTACCTTCCAACTCTGCTATTGTATTATTGTATTATTGATAGTTCATGAAAAAAAAACCTTTTTAAGTATAATGTTGCTTTTGTTTTATCGCCTCTTGCCACCTCAAGGTTTTTTTAGGGCTTACTGTATTCAGGTTCTTGAGCTCAGAATTTTTTTGCTGAAGGCAACGTGGAAAAAAACATTCCCAGAAAACATTTGTTTACTTGCTCTTTCTTCTTAGTCCATCGACTTGTTTTGACAGTTGTCATGACATATTTTTTTTTTACCTATAGGAAAATAACTGCTTGATTAGCATTTCCTGTTTACAGACCCAGAGATTACACAGTGTGTAAATTCACTGAACTTTTCTATAATTCAGAATATTAAGTAGGATTCAACCAATTGACTTGTACAAAATCCATCCATTTCCTAGTAATACATTTTATTTAATTAGGCAAGGTATTTTGGAATTTTCCCAAAGAGGAGCTGCCAAAATGAGGAGGGTTTAACTTTAGGACACGTATGGAAAGAACAGCTTCATGCAAATTCCAAATTTTCCCATCTCTGTTAAAAAAAAAAAAAAAAAAAAGTGGTGATCTAATTTAAAATTGTATTTTATTTTATTTTTTTGGGTTCGTGAAATAATTTCCATTGAAAGTGAAGCCACCTCCAATAATGATATGGCAATGTGAGTACATAAAACCACGTTGTGGAAATCATAGACAGTAGCAAGAGATGTGAAAGAATCTATCTGGTCTTGCTCCTTGCATAATTAGAATAAAGAAAAATAAAATGGTCTCTATTCACACATTTACAGGTAAGCCCTGGTTTATTAACTGTAATGATGACGGCGATGAAAAAGTAATTGCAAGCAATTTTCACATTTGTGACCTTCACAGTTCTGTAAAACATAGGGAAGCTGAAATCCAATGATAAGCAATTACAGTTTCACTTAGCCACTGTTTCTAAGTTGTTGGTCCTGATTGTGGTTGTTAAACAAGTACCTGTGCTGTAGGGTTTGTTTATGACACCAATTGTCATAAACAGTCTAGAAGTAAGCAAACAAGAATGGCACTCAAATGAATTCAAACTTGTATTCCAGAAATGAAACAGAAAAAAATAATAGAGTAACAATTATCATCCTCAAGCATTACTGCACTGTAATAAGATATATCACAATCTCTTTTTTATGATCCTGTAAACCAGAGGTTCTCAAACTTGGCAACTTTAAGACTTGTGGGCTTCAACTCCCAGAATTCTCTAGCCAGCTGGCTGGAGAATTCTGGGAGTTGAAGTCCACAAGTCTTAAAGTTGCCAAGTTTGGGGACCTCTGCTGTAATCGCTCAATTCAGGGTAGAGTCGTAGCAACTAGATGGATCAGAGCATTTGCCATCTGGGTGCCCTTCCCGATGCCACACAGAGTTCACAGCAGATTTTTTTTTCTTTGAGCCTTAGGAGTGAAACCTCTGCCCTACTTAGAATTGAACAACCTTCTATATGGGAAGCAAGCATCTTCACCACTAGGCCACTACATGATTCGTAACAAAATATACCCAGTCAGTGACCTAATAATTCCCATTAAGATCCAAGAGTAGCCGTTCAGTTTCATGAGTATACAGGTGTATTTGCCAACAATGGATGCTGAAGAAGTCCATGGAATGTTACGGTGATTAAAACCCAAAGGCAGGTGAAAACATTAGAAAATTTGAATGAGGAGCCCTATTAGAATAATAGGCCTCTGTATAGAAAGTAAGCTATGTGGCACACCTTTCAACCCCCCCCCCCAAAAAAACACAACCCAAAAAAACGGTTCTACACCTGGATCTCTCTAAATCAAATAAATTTCACTTTCTGTAGCAACAATGGAAAAGCTCTCGGCTCAATTGCACAATCAGTCATTGTGATGACTGAGTCAGTCCATCAGTTCTTAACCACAGAAATAGACATCCCACTGAAAAAAAACTAGAAAAGACACGATCCCAATTAGATGCAAACTAGAATCCATTCCAGAAGTATGTAAAATTGAGAAACAGAGACCTGGCCCTACCACAAGGAACTGTGGCAAGAAGTTGAATGACGGTGAAAGAGGATGGACTACAATAGACTAGAACCGAACAGAATACAATTTTTACCGATTTAGTCTTTTGGCCATATCAGAAGCATAAAACTGGAAGCCAGCAAATATACAACAGTGCCAGAAGCCAACCACATACAGGATATCAAACAAGGCCATAAAAAATAGCTGGGGGGGGGGGGGGGGGACGATGGACGGACGACTGGCAAAAGCCAGAATGATGTGGGGAAAATTAAAGAACATAATCCAGCAACAGGTGAAAAGAGATAAAAGAGTCATATCTGAACGCAGAGTGAAGACAAATAGAAAGCAATGGGCTAGAAAGAACGAGGGAACTATTTAGGAAAACCTAAGAAACCATGGGAATATTCCAACTTTATTTATTTATTTATTTATTTATTTATTTATTTATTTATTTATTTATTTATTTATTTATTTATTTATTTATTTATATTTATATTTATATTTATATAACCGCTCCTTCTCCATCGAAATGGACCCAGGGCGGTGCACAGGGAATTAAAATCAATAAATAACAATAAATACAGTAATAATTTCATTTCATTTCATTTATTAAATTTATACTCCGCCCTTCTCCAAACAGACCCAGGGCGGCGCACAGGAATATTAAAAATACATACAAAAACCATATAAAAATTTAAAAAACTCATTCAATAAAATCCTGCGCTAAAAACCAAATTAAAATCCCCAAATTTAAAACTATCTAAAAGTCAGTTATGGAGGTTACGCTAATGTCTAAAATGAATTAAACTAAGGACCTGTGCTAAAACATTCCCATTAAAATTCTAAAATACATTTACTCGTTGGCTAAGATTGAATTATATCAGAGCTCTAAGATAGACCGGCTTGATGGAAAAGATACGTCTTAAGTGAGCAGCGAAAGAGGGGAAGGTCCGTGATAGTCCGAAGTTGTGCCAATGTCCTATAGAACAGGGGTCCCCAACCTTTTTTGCACCAGGGACCAGTTTCATTTTAAAGAAAATTCTGCGGACCGGCTGGCGTAGAGGAGGAGCGGGGGGGGGGGGGGGACAGGCGGCACATGTGCGGGTGGGGGGGAGTCGGCTTACTCGGCCCTCTAGGGCCTCCAACGGTGCGAATGGCCGCGCCTGCATTCTCCCCCATCCGGCGCGCGCTCTGCCCAGGGGGCTGCCCCCTCCTCCCTCCTCCTCCTCTTTGGCCCTGTGGCCCGGTTCCTATCAAGCCACGGACCAGCACCGGTCCACAGCCCGGGGGTTGGGGACCCCTGCTTTTGAACAAGCACGGAAAGGAATTAAGGACGCAACCAAAATCTGAAATAAAATGAATAGAGGGGGAAAAAAACTTGTAATGCAAAACTAGAAGACCAACTTCAATGGCACTATAATAAAAAAAGAGATCTATGAGGAACGGTTTTAAAAATAATACTTTATAAAACCCTTTCCCCTGAAGTGAGAATCTAAGGGGCAAGGGTTCTCACTCAGCTTTCTCCCTGTTATGCTGGTTATATTTGCTTCCCTCCCTTCCTTCCTTATATTTGATAGCAGCCCTTTGTAATGGGATTGTAGGTGTCAGATAAGCGTGACAGAAACTTCACGGATACGTTAAAGTTCACCTGAAATGTAAACCGCAGGATTTCCTTCCTAGATCAATGAGTCAAAGATAAAGTTGCTAATTTAGAACAATTAAAACGAACCAACTGGACAAAAATCATAATCCCGGTGCCTCTCACTGTCAACACAAACTCTGTTTATTGTGGGCCATTTCCCGAAGAGCACTGCAGAAGAACGACACAGAACGCCCGTGCATTGAAAGTCCGTCGTGTGCCAAATGCTCAGAAAGAGACAATATACCAGATGCTCTGAAGATGCATTTCAGACTCTTACGGTGACGCTGTGAATACCCCTTGTAGTCCTGGGCTCACCTGTGTATAGTAACTTCGGGAGTGGCTCAGATAAACAGTTGTTCCTCTGAGTCATCACTCTCCATTCTGCGTTGCGTAAATGAACATGCTCCATTGGCCCACAGCCAGCCCTCCTCCTCCCCCCCCCCCTGTGTACTCTCGCCCATGTGGCCAGCAGGAAGTTTGTTTTGTAAGCTGGTGTAGAGGGGGGATGGGCGCTCAGTTCTCGGGCACATGCTACTAGGATAAACAGCCCTGCAGTTTCTGTATGCTTGTTATATTGGCTTTAGTGAAATTTGTACTAGGACAGGGTGTGCACAGTGGGAAGGTAACTAACATGGGAGGGCTCTGGACAGCCAGCTGAAGACGGAATTCTCAATCGATTCAATTCTCAATCAGAACAGAGCTGGGAGGGACCTTGGAGGCCTTCTAGTCCAGGGGTCTCCAACCTTTGCAACTTTAAGTCTGAAGGACGTCAGCTCCCAGACTTCTCCAGCCAGCAAAGCTGGGAGGGACCTTGGAGGTCTTCTAGTCCAGGGGTCTCCAACCTTTGCAACTTTAAGTCTGAAGGACGTCAGCTCCCAGACTTCTCCAGCCAGCAAAGCTGTGAGGGACCTTGGAGGTCTTCTAGTCCAGGGGTCTCCAACCTTTGCAACTTTAAGTCTGAAGGACGTCAGCTCCCAGCCTTCTCCAGCCAGCAAAGCTGGGAGGGACCTTGGAGGTCTTCTAGTCCAGGGGTCTCCAACCTTTGCAACTTTAAGTCTGAAGGACGTCAGCTCCCAGACTTCTCCAGCCAGCAAACCTGGGAGGGACCTTGGAGGTCTTCTAGTCCAGGGGTCTCCAACCTTTGCAACTTTAAGTCTGAAGGACGTCAGCTCCCAGACTTCTCCAGCCAGCAAAGCTGGGAGGGACCTTGGAGGTCTTCTAGTCCAGGGGTCTCCAACCTTTGCAACTTTAAGTCTGAAGGACGTCAGCTCCCAGACTTCTCCAGCCAGCAAAGCTGGGAGGGACCTTGGAGGTCTTCTAGTCCAGGGGTCTCCAACCTTTGCAACTTTAAGTCTGAAGGACGTCAGCTCCCAGACTTCTCCAGCCAGCAAAGCTGGGAGGGACCTTGGAGGTCTTCTAGTCCAGGGGTCTCCAACCTTTGCAATTTTAAGTCTGAAGGACGTCAGCTCCCAGACCTTTCCAGCCAGCAAAGCTGGGAGGGACCTTGGAGGTCTTCTAGTCCAGGGGTCTCCAACCTTTGCAACTTTAAGTCTGAAGGACGTCAGCTCCCAGATTCTGGGAGCTGACGTCCTTCAGACTTAAAGTTGCAAAGGTTGGGGACCCCTGTTCTAGTCCAATCCCCTGCTCAAGCAGGAGACCATATGCAATTTCAGACAAGTGTCTGTTTCTTCTTAAAAAGCTCCACACAACTTAGGAAGTTTCTTAATTTCACCATCTGTTGCCATGATGGCGAACCTATGGCACGCTTGCGCAAAGTGACAAGTGAAGCCACATGCCGCCTGGCCTGTTTGTCTTCTGGGTTTCCGGCACACGCATGTGTGTGTGATGATTAGCGGCCCTTCGTGCACACGGCAGTACCAAAAAGCTGTGTGCGTGTGTGCGTGCCGGCCAGCTGATTGTTGGGTGTGTATGCGCGCCAGAACGCAAAGTTCGGCTTTCCAGAGCACGATCCCTTTGCGGATGCAGCAGTGCCTGTGCATGTGTGCCAGAAAACTAATCATTGGGCACTCATGCGTGCTAGAACCCAGAAGTTTGGCTTTTCCAGAGCGCGGCCTTGATGAGCGCAGGCGCACGTGCGTGACATTTCCATGCGACCTTTGCGGCACTGCCAAAAAGGTTCTCCATCACTGATCTATCGTATGAAGGATTACGAACTACAGTACCATAAGAAGACGAAAAATAGACATTGTACGGATTGTAAGAAGAAGAAAAATAGCATTGTACAGACACCGTAGCCAAGGCTGTTGGGTTGTTACAATTATGGAGGGGGCCTGACTTGGTTTCAGCAAAGCTGAGCAATTGAAACTGTTCATTCAAACATTTCTCTTAGAAGTCAGAAAAGAGTTGCTAATACCAATAGAAGGGAATATGTAACAGCTCGGGGTTGAACTGTGGAAACCTTGGTGCTCTCTGAGCTTAGTGGTTTTCTTGCAGATGTTTCTTTACCCAACTTTTGATAGCAGCCTTCCAATATCTCAGGGGTTGCCACAAAGAAGAGGGAGTCAAACTATTCTCCAAAGCACCTGAGGGCAGGACAAGAAGCAATGGGTGGAAACTAATCAAGGAGAGAAGCAACTTAGAACTGAGGAGAAATTTCCTGACAGTTAGCACAGTTAATCAGTGGAACAGAAGTTGCCTCCAGAAGTTGTGAATGCCCCAATCCTGGAAGTCTTCAAGAAGATGTTGGATAGCCATTTGTCTGAAATGGTATAGGGTTTCCTGCCTAGGCAGGGAGTTGGACTAGATGACCTCCAAGGTCCCTTCCAACTCTGCTATTGTATTATTATTGTATTAACTAAGCAACACCATCAGTGCCAGGACCCTATTCCCTTCTAGCGCTGATGATATTACCTAGCGGCGTTACGAAATGTCTACAAGGAAACAGCCAAGCTCATAGAGCACCAAGGACTCCACGCAGTGGCTAATTTAAAATGCTGAGAGGTTTGCAGTACCGGCTATTGGCAGCCCTGAAGGTTTTGATCGGATTGGTGTTGAAACATTGGTGAGCATCCCATCTGTTAAGAAATGCTTCCTGCAGTAGAACAGACCCCGGCGGTCCAATTTTGTGAGTCAACCTGAATGTCTAATGGGCTGATTGTGGCAGATCCAACACAGGCCGTGGGTACCAAGTCTGCCAACTGTTCAGTCTTTTCTGTGGAAGCTCACTGTTTGTTTGCCAGATGTTTAGCCCTTTTTTCTACCTCCTTCAGATTAAATATTCTTTGGAAAGAACAAGAATATTGTTCCTATCTTCTGGTGAAAATTTACACCAAGACTATCTACATTGTAGTACAACAAGCCTCTCCTCCAGGATTCAATTTTTTTTACTACCGGTTCTGTGGGCATGGCTAGGTGGGCATGGCAGGGGAAGGATACTGCAAAAACCCCATTCCCTCCCCACTCCAGGAGAAGGATACTGCAAAATCCCATTCCCTCCTGATCAACTGGGACTCGGGAGGCAGAGAATTGATGGGGGTGGGGCCAGCCAGAGGTGGTATTTACCGGTTCTCCGAACTCCTCAAAATGTCCACTACTGGTTCTCCAGAACTGGTCAGAACCTGCTGAATTCTGTTGTAGGACACAACAAATTCCACCTCTGGCTCAGACGGACTTCATACAAACTTACAGCCAATATAACGTACTGTATAACTGAGTTAAAATCCGTTCCAAATTGAAGCAGCTTTTTGGATGAGAATCTAAATGTTTTCAGGGAACAATCAAGAAAGTCCAGTTGTCTTTTGGCAAGGCACCTTTGGGATAAGAGGTTAAAACGGACTGTCGGTATTCAGGCTATTTAGACATGATCGTATCAATAGCTCAGGATTTTTCCATACTCAATTGGGTGATGATGGGGCCTTAACACTGTTGGTTATACTGGCTGTAAGCTTGTATCAAGGGTGGGCTTCAAAATTTTTACCATGGGGTTCTCTGCCCAGTTGCTGGGTGGGCATGGCCATGGTGGGCATGGCCTGGTTGACCTCCTGCATCACAGTGGGTGGGGGGGCATTTTTGCCCTCCTCGGGCTCCAGAGGTTTTGCTATAGCCTCCGGGAGGTTGCAAATGGCCTCCCCAGAAATATTTCTGGCCTTCCCAAACTTTTGGTAGGCCTGTTTTTCACCCTCTCTGAGCCTCCATGCGCATCCTGCACTTATCTGCATCCAAAACGGGCTGCGTGGGGACTCCTGGGAAGGGAGAGATGGGCAGGGCCAGCCACGAGTGGGATTTGGGGTTTCTCCGAACTGCACAGAATTTTAGCTAGAAGTTCTCCCGAAACCCTGAGATCTCCCAGGAGGAGAGGCTTGTTGTACTAGAATGTGGACAGTCTTGGTGTAAATTTCCACCGGAAGATAGGATTACCAATCTACCTATCTGATTACCTTTCCAAAGAACATTGTAATCTGAAGGAAGTGGAGAAAGCGCTCAACATCTGCCAAAGAAACAATGAGCTTCCACAGAAAAGGTTGAACAGTTGCCAAGTTTGGTGCCTAAAGCCTGTGCCGGATCTGCCAGGGGACACGAAACATCTTCAAGAAAGTCTTTGGGGACAGCCATGACCTGGGTGGTTGAGAATCTCCACTTTGACCTCTTCGCTTTTCAAACTGGGATTCAGGGAAAGGCGTAAAGGCAAGCCCTGAGTTTTCTCCCAGGCATGGATAAGCTGAGTTGGATGAGTCCATCATATTCTCAGAAGCTAAGGATCCTCACCTGAGGATCTAGAAGCCACCTTCATCGGTTGAGGTGGTCATGAGATTGTCTTTACCATCTGAAATCAAATGGGTTATGACCAGAAAGGGTTTTATTTTATTTTCAACTGTGGCGTATCATTCATGGAATCCCTTCCACCTGGCACAAACTGGAACTCATTCAGGCAGATGCATTTTTATATGGCCAGCCCCACCCGGTTCCAAGCAGGACAGTATGTTCTATGAACTTCCTTTCAATTATTTGATGAATTGATATCCGAGTTCTGTTTGCTTGACTTTTTTAACTGAATTTCTACGTTGTCGCTCTTATATTTTAGCTCAGAGTTAACTCTTTGATGTCCAGTGGTTTAGTTTTGAAGGCCGAGGGTAGCGAAAGTCAGCTAATGCAAAATGTGAAGGAAGACCAAAACTAGGATTTCCTCTTATTCTATCTTCCCACCAAAATGGATTCCCTCCTGCCCTGATTTTTATTCTTTATCCGTTTTAAAATCAGTTGTAGAACTACGCTTTGGAAATTTAGCTAAAGCAACAATCCAAAACGTATCTTTCCTGATAAATGTAAATTTATCAACAGCATGCAAAGGTGGAATCCCATGTACATAATTTTGCCCAAGTCCCAAGATTAGATTTACACTCTCGCCAGCATCTTCCTGACTTGTTCCTTGCTTATTCTGAAGTTACTTATTTTGCACAAAAATGTTATAAGCTATCTTTTATAAGGTTTTTTTTAAAGGTTTATGCCCTAGGTTTATGAGAAGGGAAACTTTGACTTAACACAGATGCAGTTTGTTGAATTATCAGTTTCAACTAATTTCATAGCAAACTTTTTTTTTTAAGTGTTCTTTTAAGTAAACTATTACAGCAATAAAATGTTGTAGTGAGAAGAAAAATATTTTTAGTACACTGAAGGAACAAGGTGCATCATCCAATATTTACAGTAACTGCAGCTTGAGATTCTGTTGTCAGGGACAACATTTATTTACTCTTGTTAATCATTTATTATTAAGATTTACTTGCCACCCATTTTTTAACGAAAATGTAGACTAGAAGATGAATAATGATTGCAGCAATCAAATCATTAGATTCAGACTATTTTATACTTAAGGTAGATTCCTTACAGCCAGTTGGAATAATGCTAGTTCAGGTATCATTGATTTCTTATTGTACCTGGACTGAACCTACAATAATTACATTTAATTTCAAAAAAATTATGATGGCAAAATGGGTCCTGAATTACCTATGTGCAATTCTTTCACAATGGGCAATTCCATTGTGTGATTGTGAACAAAAAAATTGCTTGTATTGTTCTTGATTGAAATACATTGGGACTGACATGATCAACCTGGGGATCAGGAATACAGATTTTAGCTGCAGTACTACTACTACTGCTACTACTACTACTACTATATACTTTATTCATTAAACATGAAACTCAGTCAACTGAACATTCAAAAATGCATCACAAATACCACTGACTGCTGCTAAGGGTTGATAGAGGTTCCTGCCAGCGTCCCAGGTATCAACCAAGTACCTTCTTGAAATATACGAGTACGATTATTATTATTATATTATCATTACTTTATTTCATTAAACATGAAATTCAACCAACTGAACATTCAAAAATGCATGTTCCGAGTAGCGCAATTTTTTGCAGTTCCGCTGCTGTTAGTGCAGGAAGCTGCAATTTCTTGATGTGTTTTATAAAATTCTTGGACATGGTATCAAGTGCCCTGATGACAATGGGTATCATTATTGTTGTTGTTGTTATTGGACTATTATCTAACAACCATGTCTGAAAAATTAAAGCAAGCATCTGTGGGGTATAACTGCAAAGTTTTAAAAACACTTGAGCAGCAGGATTTAATGTGGAAATAATTGGAAAAGTCATACTGCCACATCAGTTTCGACGTTGCATTCTTCTCAACAAAATAAATCAAATTTGGGAAGGCCAGAAATGTTGCCTAGACTTTTATTTTCAAACCTCTTGGCTCAACAAGTCTCAAAGGTAACACAACTGATTCACATATTGCCAGCCTGGCCTAATCCACACCATCAAGCTTGCAGACTGAATCTTAAATTGTTTTAATTTGGTTTTTAAGGGGTAAGAGTTTTAGGATTTTTAGCAAACGGGTTTGATTTTTGATTTTATTGAATTTATACCCCGCCCTTCTCCAAACGGACCCAGGGCAGCGGTTATTAGTATTTAATCTGTTTTTAGTATTTATCTATTGCTATGTTTTATATTTCTATTTTAATTTCCTGTGCACCGCCTCGAGTCCCTTCGGGGAGTGTGGCGCGGTTTATAAATTCAATAACATAACATAAATAAATAAATAAATAAATAAATAAATAAATAAATAAATAAATAAATAAATAAATAAATAAATAAATAAATAAGAGAATAAAGAGTTGTACGAAACCTTTTCCTATCACTTATACAATTTCATTGTAATTTTATTTTATTTTATTACAATGACAATAAAGATTATTATTATTATTATTATTATTATTATTATTATTATTATTATTATTATTATTATTATTATTATTATTATTATTATTATTATTATTATTATTATTATACGGTGCACATCATGCTGTGTTATGTTCCCCTGTCCCATAACATTTTTAAATCAACAAGCCCTTCCTGAGAATGACTTGTTGACTCCTCCAGCTGCTGGACTGAATGCCTGCCTAATAGACACACAGCAGTGCTGGTAGGCTACAGATTTCCCTGCCATTTTGGGAAAAAAACCAATTGCAATTTTATTTTCCTTCCTCGTGAAATGCATGTGAAATGTCAGTTGATTTTTGTCCTCGGCGCCATCTACTTGTTTGCCAGGATGCTCCTCATTTTGCTGCACTCTCGGCATGAAAAAATGGGCGCTGTGACTGCAGGAGGGAAGCCCCCTCTGTAAAAAAAAACAGGTTGGTTTTCTTACCGTGTTTCCCCGAAAATAAGACAGGTCTTATTTTCTTTTGACCCCCCCCCCCCGAAATAAGCGCCTGGCCTTATTTTCGGGGAGGTCTTATTATTTATGAGGTGCAGAATAATTAATAATAATAATTTATTAAATTTATAAACCGCCCCCTCTCCCCGAGGGGACTCGGGGCGGTGTACAGGAAAATTTTAAAAAGCATCTAAAAACATACAATACATACAAAATTAAAAACGAATTAAATTACCCTGTACTAAAATTTATAAACATTAAAATTACAACCCATTAAAACCGGATAAGCAATTTGAAATTACAGACTGGGGCGAGAGCGTGAATTAGGCCAAGCCGGCCTGACGGAACAACTAAGTTTTTACTTTTAGGCGAAAGGCGCGGAGGTCCGTAGTCGTTCTAATATTCGGGGGAAGGTCGTTCCAGAGGGTCGGGCCCATCACAGAGAAGGCCCTTCCCCTGGGCGTCACCCGCTGGCACTGCCTGGTGGATGGCACCCGGAGAAGTCCCTCTCTGTGTGAGCGAATCGGCCGAAGGGATGTATGGGGCAGGATACGATAGTCACCTCATGGCTGCTGCTGTGTTGCAATATTTTCAGGGAGGGCTTATTTTTCAGGGGAGGGCTTATATTAGCACATGCGCTCAAAAGCTCGATTGGGCTTATTATCTGGGGAGGTCTTATTTTGGAGAAAACAGGCTACATTGGGAAGTTGTAATCACAATTCCACTTTTTATTCTCTCCATGGACGCCTGCATGGGAAGGAATAAGGCAGTGATGGCGAATCCTTTTCACATCGGGGCCCGAAAGCACGAGCATGCACACTATTTCACACACTCGCGTGCCCACGCCCATAACAATGCCCCCCACCATGCCCTCTGCACATGAGCATATGACACACACCCCTGCCCTGCACATGCGCACATGGTTTTCTAGGAACCTGGAGAGGGCAAAAACGGTCTCCCCTGCCCCCCAGAAGCCCTCTGGAGGACGGAAACAGCCTGTTTTTTGACTTCCGGTTTGCGTGTTGCTCATTTTTCGTCCTTCGGTGACTTCAGGGAAGCCTCCTGAAGCCTCCGGAGGGTGAAAAACAGCCCAACGTGCAAACTAGAAGTCCGTTCCCAAACTTCTGGTTTGCGCATTGGGGTTTTTTTTTTCGCCCTCCAGAGGCTACAGGAGGCTTCCCTGAAGCCTCCAGAGGGAGAAAAATGGCCCAACATGCAAACCGAATGTCCACTCCCATTTTCCGGTTTGCGTGTTGGATTGTTTCTCAGCCGAAAACGAAGGCAGAAATCAGCTGGCATGCTGGAGCTGACAGGGCACAACGCCTTGCATGGCCAAAGAAATGGCTCCGCGTGCTGCCTGTAGCTGAATTTTGATCGCATGATCATGGGGATGCGTCGTAACCAGAGGTGAGTTCGTACCGGTTCGAACCGCTTCGGCCATCGGCGGCGCCATCTTGGTTTTCTGTTCTGCACATGCGCAGAACACAATCTTCATTGAAAAAATGTTATTCCCCCCCCCCTTTTTTTCCCTTAATGTTGTGCACATGCGCATATGCACGGGGCAAACTTTTTCGGGCTCCAACCCGGTAGTAATGCCGGCAGGAACCCACCCCTGGTTGTAACTGAAAAACAGTAGATCACATTTTTGCAAGCCCTTGTAGCTTTGAACTGCCACTAAATAAATTGTTGTAAGTTGAGGGCTACCTGTATACCCTTCCCATTCCAAAATCTACTGTCTGTCAATCAATATCAATCAATCAATATTTAATTTGTAAACCGCACCCTCTCCCCAAAGGGACTCGGGGCGGTGCACAGGAAATTAAAAAGCATATAAACATAAACAAATTATAAATATTTAAAATCCAATTAAATACACTATAACCCTGCGCTAAAATCTTACAATCCTTAAAACTATACCCCTTAAAATCCCGATTAAAACACTTTAAACATTCAGACTGAAGGGTGGCGAGGTAGATTAGGCCAGGCCGGCCTGATGGAAGAAGTAGGTCTTTAACTTTTGGCGGAAGGAGTGGAGGTCCATAGTTGTTCTGAGTTCGGGGGGTAGGTCGTTCCATAGATTTGGGCCCGCCATGGAGAAGGCCCTTCCCCTGGGCATCGCCCACTGGCATTGCCTAGAGAAGGCCCTCTCTGTGGGAGCGAATCGGTCGAAGGGATGTGTGGGGCAGGATGCGATCTTGCAGATAACTAGGTCCCGTGCCATGGAGCGCTTTAAAGATGGTGATCAACACCTTGAAGCGCACCTGAAAGACCACAGGCAGCCAGTGCAGCTCGTGCAGGAGCGGTGTTACGTGGGAGTACCTTGAGGCTCCCAAAATTGCCCATGCGGCCGCATTCTGGACTAGCTGTAGTCTTCGGGTGCACCTCAAGGGAAGCCCCATGTAGAGAGCATTACAGTAGTCTAGACGGGATGTCACAAGCACGTGTGCTTCCCTTGGAAGCTGCAGGCTGTTCATGTAAAACATCTCCCGAAGACCTTCCGCGGTCTTTACAACTGGTGACATGAAACGGAGCCCAAAGGGATTTTGGAGAAAAACAAAACAATCTCACAGTATCTCTGGGACTTTTTAACCTTTCTTCTGGCTCGCTGGCAATCAGAGCAACAGGTTAGTCTACTAAAAAAACCCATAGAGAGACTTTGAAAGAGCCGTCGGGGTTTGTGAAACAAGACGTACCCTTGGCCCGTGTGTCAAAACGACCTTGCTTGCACAGCAAGCACATCAAAGCGAAGCTGAACGACTGCAAACTTTGAAAAAAACAAGAAGGTGGCATCCACCAAGAAAAAATACAGAAATGTTTCTTGCAGGCGAGGGAAGGGAGAGCTCTTTTCCATCAAACCCACTCGAGCAAAAGTTTATTTCGAGGGCATGTTCCACTTCAACCGAACCATTTTCTTGCGAGTAAAGCTGGGTTTCATGGCGTTGATGAGATTTATCCCAATGAACTGTAACGGGATCAGAGTTAAAAGGCCATTAACCCCGCAGTACGGCAGTTCAAATCTCACCGGCTCAAGGTTGACTCAGCCTTCCATCCTTCCAAGGTGGGTGAAATAGTCTAGTCTAGTCCAGTGATGGTGAACCTATGGCACAGGTGGCAGGCGGAACCATTTCTTAGGGCATGCGAGGCGTTGCCCTGTCAGCACTAGCGCGCATGTGTGCGCTGGCCAGTTGATTTAGGCCTTCTTTTGAGGCCGTTTTTTGCCCTCTCCAAAAGGACCCAGGGAAGCTCCTGAAGCCTCTGGAGGTGGGGAGGGAAGGCTGTTTTTACCCTCCCCAGGCTCCTAGAAAGCCTCTGGAGCCTGGGGAGGGCGAAAAAAGTGCGCCAAAAGCAGGGGGTCACGCACATAGCATTATGGGTGCGGCACGCCCATGCACGACCCCCCTGCGCTCCCCCCCCACTTTTGGCACGCGAGCCAAAAAAAGGTTCGCCATCACTGGTCTAGTCTTTATTGTCATTGTACAAAATGAATACAACGGAATTGGTTAAAATGAGGACCCATATTGTTGGGGGCTATAGGCTGACTCTATAAACTGCTTAGAGAGGACTGTAAAGCATTGGGAAGCGATATATAAGTCTATGTGCTATGGCTATTGCCCTCCCTCCCTCCCTCCATGGTTAGAATGCCGTATTGTAGCCTAACTCTGCCAACTTCTCATTTGCTCAAGGTTGATTCAGCCTTCCGTCCTTCCGAGGTGGTTAAAATGAGGACCCAGATTGTTGGGGGGCAAGAGGCTGACTCTGTAAACCACTTAGAGAGGGCTGTAAAAGCATCATGAAGTGGTATATAAGTCTAAGGGCTACTGCTAGTGCTACTAAAAGAATGTTGGAAGGATATTTAGACGTGAGAGTGGTTACCACTGTAACTATAGGAATCTCAAAAGATCCCCGTAGGATTAGCTCACTATTCAAGCACAGGTGACTTGCAAGAGTTCATTTAGTGACCATTTGAAATTATAACGGCCCGGAAAAAAGGGACTTGTGACCGTTTTTCACACTTGCGACAGTTGCAGTGTTCCAGGGTCACGTGATTCCCCGTTTGCAACCTTCTGACCAGCAAACGCAATGGGAAAGCCAGATTCATTTAACCACTGTGTTACTCACTTAACAACTGCAGTGATTCGCTTAACAACTCTGGCAAGGAAGGTCGTAAAATGCCTCACTTAGCCTCACTCGGACTCAGTTTGATCATTAAGTCCAGGAGTCCCTGTAGTTTGATTCCTGGACTGTTTCTCCAGGGTTCTTACGAGAGATCACAAGAGTTCAACAAAACATTTGGTGTGATCATTGTCGGTTTGCCCCTCAGCAACTAACTGGCTTCCTCTAATGCAGGGGTCTCCAACCTTTGCAACTTTAAGTCTGAAGGACTTCAGCTCCCAGACTTCTCCAGCCAGCTTTGCATTCGCATCCTTTTAGAGCAGGGGTCTCCAACCTTTGCAACTTTAAGTCTGAAGGACTTCAGCTCCCAGACTTCTCCAGCCAGCTTTGCATTCGCATCCTTTTAGAGCAGGGGTCTCCAACCTTTGCAACTTTAAGTCTGAAGGACTTCAGCTCCCAGACTTCTCCAGCCAGCTTTGCATTCGCATCCTTTTAGAGCAGGGGTCTCCAACCTTTGCAACTTTAAGTCTGAAGGACTTCAGCTCCCAGACTTCTCCAGCCAGCTTTGCATTCGCATCCTTTTAGAGCAGGGGTCTCCAACCTTTGCAACTTTAAGTCTGAAGGACTTCAGCTCCCAGACTTCTCCAGCCAGCTTTGCATTCGCATCCTTTTAGAGCAGGGGTCTCCAACCTTTGCAACTTTAAGTCTGAAGGACTTCAGCTCCCAGACTTCTCCAGCCAGCTTTGCATTCGCATCCTTTTAGAGCAGGGGTCTCCAACCTTTGCAACTTTAAGTCTGAAGGACTTCAGCTCCCAGACTTCTCCAGCCAGCTTTGCATTCGCATCCTTTTAGAGCAGGGGTCTCCAACCTTTGCAACTTTAAGTCTGAAGGACTTCAGCTCCCAGACTTCTCCAGCCAGCTTTGCTGGCTAGAGAATTCTGGGAGCTGAAGTCCTTCAGACTTAAAGTTGCAAAGGTTGGAGACCCCTGCTGTAATGAACCTTAAAGGTAACCTTAAAGGGACGTGGTGGCTCAGTGGCTAAGACGCTGAATTTGTTACTATTCATTGCTGGAGAGCAAGATTTTTTGGTTTTTTTGTCTACCACTGATTGTCTAGCATTTACATTTTTACTATTAACAAAAACTAGGGACACAGTGGCTCAGTGGCTAAGACACTGAGCTTGTCGATCAGAAAGGCCAGCAGTTCAGCGGTTCGAATCCCTAAGCGCCGCATAACCGAGTGAGCTCCCGTGACTTGTCCCAGCTTCTGCCAACCTAGCAGTTCGAAAGCACGTAAAAATGCAAGTAGAAAAATAGGAACCACCTTTGATGGGAAGGGAACAGCGTTCTGTGCACCTTCGGCATTTAGTCATGCCCAGCCACATGACCACGGAGACGTCTTCGGACAGCGCTGGCTCTCCGGCTTTGAAACGGAGATGAGCAGCGCCTCCTAGAGTCAGGAACGACTAGCACACATGTGCGAGGGGAACCTTTACCTTTACTGAACCTTGGCTTTCATTTAGCTATTAGCCATCCACACCTCCCGGCTCTTTCATGGCTTCACCTAATTCCATTTTAAGACCATCTAAACTAATTATCTGGTAGCTGTGAATCCCATCAGCGAATTCCACCTTATGCACAGAAGGAGGTCCCTGGTTTCAGCTCCAAATTGACCAGCAATTCGTTTCACTGAGTTATTCTCTCAACCTCTTTCTAAGAGAACATTTCCATTGATTTTCTCTACCGTATAGAAAGGCCTCTGCTCTTTGACTTCAAAAAAAGACCCATTTCCCCCCACCCCCAGAAAGATGCTCATGATCATTTTAATTCTTTTTTGTTTGTTTGTTTTAGCCTTGTACTACTGTAGAGCCAGGTTCTCCATTTCATAAAAACAATACTTTGGGGGAAAGTATTAGATATTAGGCTATACTACTAAGGTAAAACGTAAAGGTTTCCCTTGCACATACAGTATGTACTAGTCGTTCACGACTCTAGAGGGCAATGCTCATCTCCGTTTCAAAGCCAAAGAGCCAGCGCTGTACGAAGATGTCTCCGTGGTCATGTGGCCAGCATGACTCAACACCAAAGGTGCATGAAACGCTGTTCCCTTCCCACCAAAGGTGGTGCCTATTTTTCTACTTGCATTTTTTGTGTGCTTTCGAACTGCTAGGTTGGCAGAAGCTGGGACAAGTAACGGGAGCGCCGTGTAACAGAGTGAGTTCCCGTTACTTGTCTCAGCTTCTGCCAACCTAGCAGTTCGAAAGCACGCAAAAATGCAAGTAGAAAAATAGGCACCACCTTTGGTGGGAAGGGAACAGCGCTCCGTGCGCCTTCGGTGTTTAGTCATACTGGCCACATGACCACAGAGTCGTCTTTGGACAGCGCCGGCTCTTCGGCTAAGAAACGGAGATGAGCACTGCCCCCTAGAGCCGGGAATGACTAGCACATAAGTGCAAGGGGAACCTTTACCTTTAGATATCAGTAAGGACATTCCTGTGGTTTTCATTCAAGGAACAAATCAGGGTTTAATTTGGGGGGGAAAATGGCACTGCTCATAAACGCTGCTGGGGAAGCTATCCATGGACATTCTCCATCATCCAGGTCATGGTCATCCCAAAAGAGGCTTTCCAAAAGGCAACTGGAATTTCTTGGCTTGTTTTTCCTTGGAAACGTTTCATTTCTGGACTGAAGAACCTTCTTGGAGAAGCAAAATGTTTTTAACATTTTAAAAATGAGGAAAAAAAGGAAGTCCAGTTGTCTTTTGGAAAAGCACCTTTGGGATTGCCAAGAAAGCTATGGAAAAGCATACCTATATACCTACTTCTCTGCCTGCCTGCCTGCCTGCCTGCCTGCCTGCCTGCCTGCCTGCCTGCCTGCCTGCCTGCCTGCCTGCCTGCCTGCCTGCCTGCCTGCCTGCCTGCCTGCCGAATGATTTGCAGTAGAAGGTCCATTTGATTTGGAGACTCTAGATGTGACTCTAGATGTGGAGACTCTAGAAAGAGTGCAGAGAAAAGCAACAAAGATGATTAGGGGACTGGAGGCTCAAACATATGAAGAACGGTTGCAGGAACTGGGTTTGTCTAGTTTAATGAAAAGAAGGACTAGGGGAGACATGATAGCAGTCTTCCAATATCTCAGGGGCTGCCCCAAAGAAGAGGGAGTCAAACTATTCTCCAAAGCACCTGAGGGTAGAACAAGAAGCAATGGGTGGAAACTAATCAAGGAGAGAAGCAACTTAGAGCTAAGGAGAAATTTCCTGACAGTGAGAACAATTAATCAGTGGAACAGAAGTTGCCTCCAGAAGTTGTGAATGCTCCAACACTGCAAGTCTTTAAGAGGATGTTGGATAGCCATTTGTCTGAAATGGTATAGGGCTTCCTGCCTAGGCAGGGGGTTGGACTAGAAGACCTCCAAGGTCCCTTCCAACTCTGCTATTGTATTGTATTGTATTGATCTGGAGGTATAGGTAGTCCTTGACTTAACACCATTCATTTAGGGATCATTCAAAGACATTGCCATGTTTGCAGATAGTAAAACACGTGAAACACTGAAATTCTCCCAGAAGGCACCGTAACAACGCATAAAACCCTAGAGAGCTATGGAGAAAAGTCACTTAAATTCCACGAACGTTAAGGAATTAAAAAAAAATTAGATTACAAAGGTTTGACTTGGAATTCCGTAATGCATCAGATTCCCTCAAGAGCTCATTTGTTTGAAAACATCAGCAAGCAAGGAAATATTTTTCCCACATCCCTTTTGGAGTCTGCTGAAGTTAAGAACCCTTGGCAGAAAATCAGCAACATCTTTTCATGGGAAACGGCCACCCACTCTGTTTTGAAACCCAAAAGAAGTGAACCACAAGACTATTTCCCTCCCCTTAATTCTGCTCGGTGTTGCGTATAGAGTTGAGACCAGAGTTATTTTTATTGGGTCTCTTAACAGAGAAATATCGTAAAGAAGACACATATTTGATTATACATGTTATAATAGCGGCTAGAATTGTACTTGCACAAAACTGGAAAGCAGGTAAAATCCTTTCAGAAGGAGAGATAATAAAGAAAATTTTAGATTGTGTAGAAATGAATCAGTTAACACTGAAAATAAAAGATAAAGTGGTATCGATGTACTTCAAGACGTGGGGGCGATCTTATGATTGGTTAGAAAAGGAATATGAATAAAAGACTACAGACTAAATAATCCAGGCGACACACTGTTAAAAGGGTAAAGGAGAGGAAGAAAGGGAGTGGTAGTAAGAGTAGGAGAGAGGGCAGGAAGGGGAGGAAGAGGGGAGGAGTAAGGGAGAGGGAGGGGAAGAAGGAAAGAGAAAGGAGAGGAGGAAAGAAGGGAAGGTAGGAGAAAAAAAGAGGGAAGAAGAAGTAGGGTTGTTGAAATACAAGACAGATGTACGGAATGGCAAGAAACCAATCTCGATTATACTATTATATCTTTAGAGGAAGAATGGAATTATTAATATTAAAGGATAACATATAATATCAACAATATCTAAGAGAAATGTATATTTGTGAATGGATGCGTAAGAAAAAATCTGCTTGGTGTTTGTATATTCCAGACACAGCTTTGCTGCGGATGGCAACTGGGGGAACCTTAAGGCTCAGGAACAGCTGGTAGCAATGTGCTGGCAATTTTGATGTTTTGATCCCCAATCCTAAGCAGAGGATATTTGGCTAACTGCAGGTAACTTCCACTTACATAACAATCGGTTGAAGTTATAACAAGACCGGAAAAAGTGATCCATGACCAGTCCTCGCACTTATGACTATGGCAGCATTCCCATGTAATCCCCCTTCGGACACTTAGCAATTGACAGGTAATTGCAATGGGTGCAGGAACCCGGGGTCATGTGATGTCCATTTGAAACCCGCCCAACTGACTTCTGACCAAGAAAGTCAATGGGAAACCTGGATATTTTGCTCAAGGACCCCATGACTCACATAATAATAATAATAATAATAATAATAATAATAATAATAATAATAATAATAATAATAATAATAATAACAACAACAACAACAACAACAACAACAACAACAATAATAATAATAATAATAATTATTATTATTATTATTTAATTTAATTTATAAACCACTCTCTCTCCCCGAAGGGACTCGAGGCAGTGCACAGGGAATTTAAAAAATACACATATAAAACCACAAACATAATACAATATTAAAATGAATTAAACTAAAACCCTGCTCTAAAATCCCATATTAAAACTAAAACTAAACCCCTAAAAACCCTAAAAACAGTTCAATTACCCCAGGCCGCCCAAGCAGAAGTGTGTTTTTAGTTTTTGACGGAAGGAGCGGAGGTCCGTGGTTGTTCTAATTTCGGGGGGAAGGTCGTTCCAGAGGGTCGGGCCCGCCACAGAGAAGGCCCTTCCCCTGGGCATCACCCGCTGGCATAGCCTAGTGGACGGCACTCGGAGAAGTCCCTCTCTGTGGGAGCGAATCGGCCACAGGGATGTATGGGGCAGGATGCGATCCCGCAGATAGCTAGGTCCTGTGCCATGGAGCGCTTTAAAGATGATAACCAACACCTTGAAGCGCACCCGAAAGACGACAGGCAGCCAATGCAGCTCGCGCAGGAGCGGTGTTACATGGGAGAATCTTAACCTCTGCAGTGTTTCATTTAACAACCCTGGCAAAAAATATCCTAAAATTGGAGGCGGCTCACTTAACAGCCACCATGGCATACCAATGGAAGTCCCAGCCGTAAATCGAGGATTGCCTGCATTCAAGAATAAGCTCCACTAAACCCAAGTGGAATCTTTGTTTGGATACGGAAGTTTAGAATTGCACTTAAGTCTTTTAATAAGATAAGGAATTAGATTATGTTCAAGCAGTTGATGCAATTATATAAGCTGAAAGCATCGGGTATTTTGAATCACTTCCTTCTGTCCAGGCAGAGACATTCATCATTCTGTTCCTTTATCCAAGGCTTGTTGTGCAATCTTGATTTATTCAAACCCCCCTTCCTTCCACTTCATTCATTTTTTCATCCGTCTGTTCCTTCGTTCTGTGCTAGCTGGCGTACGGAAATATCTTTGCGCATAAATAATAACCTTATGTAGTTGTTGTGTCTAACTTGAAAGGGGTAAAGGTAAGGTAAATGTTCGCCTTGCACATATGTGCTACAGATTCCTGACTCGAGGGGGCGGTGCTCATCTCCGTTTCAAAGCCGAAGAGCCAGCGCTGTCCGAAGACGTCTCGGTGGTCACGTGACTGGCATGACTCAAAGCCGAAGGCCCACGGAACGCTGTTCCCTTCCCAACAAAGGTGGTTCCTATTTTGCTACTTGCATTTTTTACGTGCTTTCGAACTGCTAGGTTGGCAGAAGCGGTGACAAGTCACGGGAGCTCGCTCCGTTATGCGGCACTAGGGATTCGAACCGCCAAACTTAGCCACTGATCTGGCGTGTCCCTTCCGTATCCGCCAAACCGCCAGGCTCCAAGAAAGTTGTGTACGCATGCACGGGGCAGCAGGGCGGGGTTTCACGCATGCAAGCACAGGGGGCATGGCATGGGGGGATTAAATTATGGGGGTGGGCACCTGAGTGCGTGCAATGGTGCTCAATCGTGTGCTTTTGGCACCCAAGGCCAAAAAGGTTCGCCATCCCTGTTCTAGGGTCAGACGAAGCTGCAGAAGGAAAGCGATCGGAACCTTCCCCTCAACTGCAGGAGTTGTAGAGAACATTATCGAGAAATAAACTTTAACACAACCAAGCGGCCCAGGCGTCACACACTTGCCAAGGGAGCTTGTAAATAGGTTGATGTGCCGTGACGCAATGCAATGCCCTTTTATCTCTGTGCTAACCTTGAACGGTTCTTTTGCAATCTGCTGATCACAAGCACGGCCCTCCACGCCACTTTCCTGTTCATATTTTGGGGTATCTGCACTGCTAAGATAGCACAGATCCCAGGCCTGGTAGTGACACATTCAACCTCCCAAGCGGGAAACAGCGTGGAGAGCAATCCTTTCTCAGGTAGCTTTCAAGCTTCCAGCTTGTTTATTGTTTTTAATAAGAGTCCGAATTTCTACTAAGAGTGGATGGGTAGAAAAAAACCTGGGGTGCCTTCCAGCAGGGAGGCCTTACCACTATAGCCAACCCTGTGAGCATTATTGGAATGCTACTTTACTGTTAAAAGGTAAACGATACAATAATACAATAGCAGAGTTGGAAGGGACCTTGGAGGTCATCTAGTCCAACCCCCTGCCTAGGCAGGAAGCCCTATACCATTTCAGACAAATGGCTATCCAACATCTTCTTAAAGACTTGCAGTGTTGGGGCATTCACAACTTCTGGAGGCAACTTCTGTTCCACTGATTAATTGTTCTCACTGTCAGGAAATTTCTCCTCAGTTCTAAGTTGCTTCTCTCCTTGATTAGTTTCCACCCATTGCTTCTTGTTCTGCCCTCAGGTGCTTTGGAGAATAGTTTGACTCCCTCTTCTTTGTGGCAACCCCTGAGATATCGGAACACTGCTATCATGTCTCCCCTAGTCCTTCTTTTCATTAAACTAGACATACCCAGTTCCTGCAACTGTTCTTCATATGTTTTAGCCTCCAGTCCCCTAATCCTCTTGGTTGCTCTTCTCTGCACTCTTTCTAGAGTCTCCACATCTTTTCTACATCGTAGAGACCAAAACTGATTGCAGTATTCCATGTGTGTGGCTTTACCAAGGCCTTATAAAGTGGTATTAACACTTCACATGATCTTGATGCTATCCCTCTGTTTATGCAGCCTAGAACTGTGTTGGCTTTTTAAACAGAGGGATAGAAACGTTCCCCTTGCACATCAATCAGCCAGCGTGTGTATTTGTGTGTGTTGCGGGAGCTCCACTTCATTCTTGGTGCTCGTGTGTGTGTGTGTGTAGGCCCAATCCATTCCTTTGCAAACAGTATGCGTGTTTGTTATGAGCCCCATTCCATATCTCTGCAGTGTTTGTGTGTCCCGATGTGCCTAGTTCGATTCCACATTCCTCTGCAAACTGGGTGTGTCTGTCTGTCCCATTCTATACTGTTGGTAAAGGTAAAGGTTCCCCTCGCACATCTGTGCTCGTCGTTCCCAACTCTAGGGGGCGGTGCGCATCTCCATTTCAAAGCCAAAGAGCCAGCGCTGTCCAAAGATGTCTCCGTGGTCATGTGGCCGGCAAGACTAAACATCAAAGAGAGTGAGACTTGCAAAAATATCAGCTTTTATTTATGGCCGTAGCAAAAGCTGGATGACAAATATATCCAAAACATACAGACAAATGCATGTAAGGAATGGCCACCCCCTGGAAGCGTGGCTCAGAGGATTACATACATTTTAGGCAGATAGAAACAAAATTTATCCAATCAGAGGCAAAGATTCGTTACCAACGTGATCTTTAAAGCGTCCTTTTGTTCAAGCTCCTGTCTCTGTCTACCTTATCTATGGAGGATTCCTATTGCCTTAAGGGGGTGGCAGCCCCCCCTTTGCATAGTCTTTTTTCTGGCAGAATGCTTTAAGGATTTACGAGCCAGGAAAACTCCCTAGTTTGGTTCCTTTATCTATGGGGCCTGATATTCCCATGCAACAATTTCTTCTATGTTTTCAAGAATGTGCCTAGCTTTGAAGCCAAGAAAAGAAGCGAGATGCAGCAACGAGATAACATTTGCAGTAATGCCATCTGGTATTAAGGTTACAATTTGCTAGGCTAGAAAGCAACTAATCTCTGACAGTATACAATAATATACGCAGGAGCCAATAACAAAGCTTAATTCTTAATAAATGATTTCTACCAGTATATCGTATCAGAAGCAAAAAGCAAATATTGGTTTAATGACTAACAATTATATAGTAATGTAAGCAATTCATAATAAAAGCCAATAGCCAATATTGGTTCATATACTCCTTCAGCTGCTATCATGGCCCCACTGGTCCTCCGTTTCTCTAGACCAGCCATACCAAATTCCTACAACCGCTTTTCATATCCGATGGGAGAACAATAATAATACAATAGCAGAGTTGGAAGGGACCTTGGAGGTCTTCTAGTCCAACCCCCTGCCTAGGCAGGAAGCCCTATACCGTTTCAGACTAATGGCTATCCAACATCTTCTTAAAGACTTCCAGTGTTGAGGCATTCACAACTTCTGGAGGCAGGTTGTTCCATCAATTGTTCTACCCTGAAAATAAGACCTTCCCGGATAATAAATCCGATCGGGCTTTTGAGTACATGCGCTAAAATAAGCCTTCCCCGAAAAATATTGCAATACAGCAGCAGCCATGAGGTGACCATGCTCACCGCCTCCTGCGCCTAAAAAATAAGACCTCCCCAAAAATAAGACCAAGTGCTTATTTCTGGGGTCAAAAGAAAATAAGCCCCTGTCTTATTTTCGGGGAAATACGGTAACTGTCAGGAAATTTCTCCTCAGCTCTAAGTTGCTTCTCTCCTTGATTAGTTTCCACCCATTGCTTCTTATTCTGCCCTCAGGTGCTTTGGAGAATAGTTTGACTCCCTCTTCTTTGTGGCACCCTCTGAGATATCGGAAGACTTCTATCATGTCTCCTCTAGTCCTTCTTTTCATTAAACTAGACCTACCCAGTTCCTGCAACTACTTTTCATATTCGATGGGAGAACCACCCTTTTCCATCTCTGCAACCTGCCCTGATGACCCTGACATTGGGCACCCTTGTCTTTCATGCTACCTGAGTGGAAAATTGACCTGCAGTGTTTCTCTGGAATCCCAGAAGAAAAGAATGAGTCACCTGCCTTGGCAGAGATCCCAGGACAACCTGTTCTGAAGCGTCACCTCCAAGAAGCTGCATGATTGTCAACAGAAACACAACGTCCACTTCAGGCAAGGTAGTTTGGACTCTTGATCAGCTGGGATACGGCTTAGTGGCATAGCCTCTCGGTTGCCAGGTGGTGCTTCGCTCCGGAAGGTTTCTTTCTTTGTGGTTGGGAAGATGGACCTGGTCTGGCCGAGGCTTCTTCCCAAGAGCAACTCCTGGTTCCGACAATAAACCCCTTTTATTAATTTACATGTGAATTCTGCTCATTCACACCCAGCAAAGTCTTCCAAGGGAGGATTTACAGTCACAGACCTTATCTGGCTTGGAGAGCTGCCAGGATGAGATCTGCAAAACTTGGCCAAGAGTCTCGGAGAATCACAAGTCCATTAAGCAAACTAATTGTCTCCTGCAAACTCCACTCCCCTTTCGCTCCACTTTTATTCCCTCTGGGAGGGGGCCATTCATCCTCCATCTGTGGCCCTACTCCCAAATCGACCCCCGTTCTTTAGCTACTCCCTTCGTCTGGCAACTCTGTGCATGCGCACACCCGAAACAGGCTCCAGCTGTTCTTCTGTCTCACTGATCTCCGATGGCAGCTGATAACTGGCATATAGCTCTGGCCCCCTCTCTGCCTCCGACACAGAGCCCTCCTCAGAGCCTTCCCTAGACTCGAGGACTGGCCCATGTTCTTCCCCGACCTCCTCACTGTCCGAATCTGCTGCCACCTCCGCTGATCACTGGTGGGCCACAATAGGACCTCAAATGGAGACTCCACTCAATGGTGAGGAATTTTCACCCTGAACTTACTAAGAAGAACTGAACCAACCTTTTCTAGTTAACGTCAGAAAATTTGGTTATGGAACGATGGGAGTTACATTATGAAATGTAATGTATGGGAGGGCTTTGTCCTCTGAGCTACGGCCCTCCACTCAAAACTACGGGCAGTCCTCGAGTTACAACAGCTTATTTAGTGGCCACGGCACTGCAAAAAAGTGACCCATGGCTGTTTTTCACACTTACAACCCCTGCTGTATCCCCATAGTCACGTGCTCAAAATTCAAACGCTTGGCCACTGACTCACATTGATGGCCGATGCCGTGTCCCGGAGTCACATCATGTGATCCCTTTTTCCGACCTTCTGACCAAGCAAAGTCGATGGGGAAGCCAGGTTGACTTCACAACCCTCTGACTAACTAATTGAACACTTGCAGTGATTCACTTAGCAACCGTGGCAAGGAGTGTCGTAAAATGGGGCAAAATTCACTTAACAAGTGTCCCGCTGAATGACAGAAATGTGGGGCTCAATTGCGGCCATAGGTCGAGGGCGACCTGCAATTTCTTTTAGTTCTGTGCAGACCACAGGTGGGTTGCTGCCAGTTTGGCTCGGTTTGGCTGAACTGGGAGTGGAATTCAGGTCTGGGTCGTAGAAGCGGCAGCGACCCAGGCTGGCCACGCCCGCGAACCGGTTCCCTTGCGGCAACTAGGCTGCCGCCATTTTGGATTTTAGTGACTGTGCCTGCGCAGTTCACTGTAAATTCTTCTGCGCATGCAGAAAGAACAATTAACATTGAACGGCGCATGCGCGCAGGGCACACTTCTGGCATGCGCGTTAGGCGCGCAGGTTGCAAACCAGAAGTAACACCGGAAGCCACCCACCCCTGATGCAGATGCTTTCCAGTCTCTTCATGCTCCTTCCTCAAATCCTCCCGAACGGGAAGAGTGTTTGAGCTGAAATTCCCATGGACAGGTGTGGCCTTTTTGCCCTTCCTGGGTGATGAGGTGGCCACAGGGAGTGTGTGTGAACCTCCTCTCTCTCTCTCTCTCTCTCTCTCTTTCTCTCTCTCTCTCTCTCTCCAATCTTGACTCCCACAGTCTGCAGAATTCCTGCCTTCCCACATTTTAATTAAATCCAAAAAGTATTAAGAGGGAACTCCTCCCACGCAGTTAGCTCAGATTGGGAAGTGTCAGCAGCCAAGGAGGCTGCAAACTAATGGAAGGATGAATCACAGTAAACAACCCAAGTGCACACTTGTTATCACTGCTAACATAGGCTTAAGATACAGAAGGATCTTGACAAACTTGAACATTGGGCAGTATCTAATAAAATGAAATTCAGTGGTATAGAGAGTCAGGTTCTACATTTAGGCAACAAAAACGAAATGCACAGGTACAGCATAGGTGGTACCTTGCTCAATAGTAGTAACTGTGAAAGGGATCTTGGAGTCCTAGTGGACAACCATTTAAATAGGAGCCAGCCGTGTGCAGCAGCTGCCAAAAAAGCCAACATAGTTCTAGGCTGCATAAACAGAGGGATAGAATCAAGATCACGTAAAGTGTTAATACCACTTTATAATGCCTTGGTAAGGCCACACTTGGAATCCGGCATTCAGTTTTGGTTGTCACAATGTAGAAAAGATGTGGAGACTCTAGAAAGAGTGTAGAGAAGAGCAACAAAGATGATTAGGGGACTGGAGGATAAAACAGATGAAGAATGGTTGCAGGAACTGGGTATGTCTAGTTTAATGAAAAGAAGGACTAGGGGAGACATGATAGCAGTGTTTCAATATCTCAGGGGTTGCCACAAAGAAGAGGGAGTCAAACTTCTCTCCAAAGCACCTGAGGGCAGGACAAGAAGCAATGGTTGGAAACTAATCAAGGAGAGAAGCAACTTAGAACTGAGGAGAAATTTCCTGACAGTTAGAATAATGAATCAGTGGAACAACTTGCCTCCAGAAGTTGTGAATGCCCCAACACTGGAAGTTTTTAAGACAATTCCTGCTATGATGGCATCTATCTTGGGGGTTGATCCTGGAGGCCATGAATGTAGCCCTTCAGGCTTTCGATGAACTTAGGAAAAGCAAGTTCCTGGTTCCAACTCTTTTACCTTGAGGTTTTCAGATTCTTCTTCTTCTTCTTGTGAACACCCGGAGTGAAGAATATCAGCTAAAAAAACTGACATAGGTTTTCATGTCAAACCCTAAGACCTGATTGTCCTGTTCGTGCACCTCCACTTCCTTAAAGAATAACAATTGAGGGGAAGCTTCTGTTGTAAACCAGATGGCACCAGTTTGTGGAATGCACCATAAGATGTTGTTCCAGCCAGCCTTGAAGGCTCCCAGTCCTATGAAGTGACCTCATGGAGGGTGGAGATGCCATGGAGTTTTGTCTAGGAATGCAGCCTAACCCATTAGGGAAGGTCGAAGGCTCCATACACACAGGAGCTTTGAATCTGTGCGGGATAAAGGATGGAGCAGCACGCCCAGGTTGATCACCTGGTTCAGTCATTCCGTTGTCTCCATAATGAATGGAAGAGAAAGAAGGGTGTTGTTTGATTGCTCTCTTGCCATGTGCAATTCAACAGTTGAGTTCATCGATCCGTCTGAGCCAGAGGTGGGATTCAGCAGGTTCTGACCACTTCTGGAGAACCAGGAGCGGAAATTTTGAGCAGTTCGGAGAACCGGCAAATGCCACCTCTGACTGGCCCTGCCCCCATCTATTCTCTGCCTCCCAAGTCCCAGTTGATCAGAAGGAAATGGGGATTTTGCAGTATCCTTCCCCTGAAGTGGGGATTTTGCAATAACCTTTTCCTGGAGTGGTGTGGGAATGGAGATTTTACAGTATCCTTCGCCTGCCACACCCAAGCCATGTCCGCCAAGCCATGCCCACATAGCCACGCCCACAGAACCGATAGTAAAAAAATTTAAATCCCACCACTGTGCTGAGCATCTGCTTAGTGTAGCCAGCTCATTGCCACTTTACAGAGGTTTAATTCCTGTTGTTTCTTATTGGTTTTCCCGTTCTCTTGTCTTCTCTAAATGTGCAAACAAAGCCAAGGTGAAAAAATGAAGCAATACGCTATACCAGGGGTCTGCAAAGTTGGCTCTTTGAAGACTGGTGGACTTCAACTCCCAGAATTCCCCAGCCAGCCTAGCTGGCTGGGGAATTCTGGGAGTTGAAGTCCACCAGTCTTCAAAGAGCCAACTTTGCAGACCCCTGTGCTATACTGTTCGCATTTTTAAATTTCCTTTACATTATGGATGCCTAAGGACACCCTCCGGGTTAGAGAGATAGGCAGGATGTCTCTCAATGCCATTTGCAGGGAATCATAAGCAGGTGAAGACATCTGCTTGGGAAGACCCTGAAGCAATTGGGGAGCCACTGTGGGAGACAGAATGCTGGACTGGATGGGCTGTGGCCTGTTCCAGCAAGGCTATTCTTATATTCTTATGTTCTGAAAGAAAGAAAGAAAGAAAGAAAGAAAGAAAGAAAGAAAGAAAGAAAGAAAGAAAGAAAGAAAGAAAGAAAGAAAGAAAGAAAGAAAGAAAGAAAGAAAGAAAGAAAGAAAGAAAGGATTAGAGGAGTGCATGGAGAACAAGGGTATCAATGGCTATCATTATGGATGCGTAAGGACACCCTCCGGGATGGAGAAATAGGCAGGATATTTCTCAATGCCATTTGCAGGGAATCATAAGCAGGTGAAGACATCTGCTTGGGAAAACCCTGAAGCAAATGGTGAGCCACTGTGGGAGACAGAATGCTGGACTGGATGGGCTGTGGCCTGTTCCAGCAAGGTTGTTCTTATGTTCTCATGTTCTTATTTATATCACACCTTTATTATTTTTACAAATAATACAGGACAGCGAACATATCCAGCACACCTTCCTCCTCCTATTTTCCTATAACAATCACCCTGTGAGGTGAGTTGGGCTGAGAGGCAGAGAGTCATCCAGCCATATTCATGCCTAAAATGGGACTAGAACTCCCCATGTCCTGGTGATTGGTCCAAAGTCACCCAGCGGCTTTCAGGGCTAAGGCAGGATTTGAACTCACGGTCTCCAGCTTTCTAACCTGATGACTTAACTACTAACTAGACCAGGGGCCTGCAAAGTTGGCTCTTTTAAGACTGCTGGACTTCAATTCCCAGAATTCACCAGCCAGCTTTGCTGGCTGGGGAATTCAGGGAGTTGAAGTCCACCAGTCTTAAAAGAGCCAACTTTGCAGACCCCTGAACTAGACCAAACTGGCTCTGACATATAAATGGTTTGGATTTGTGTGAATCAGGGCAGTGAAAAGGCAGCCGAATGGGTAGCTATAATCATACATTAAGTGGGAGCTCAGAAAGAAGAAATTAGCAAAAGAGGAAGAAAAAAGGGTGGTGGGTGGGAATAAATGATAATTATATTCTTGGCACGGTTCCAAGAAATCAGCAAAATGCAGTTCATCAAAATGCCATGGCAACAACTCAGACAACCCCCCCCCCCCCACTCAAAAAAGCCCTTATTTACAAAATGTACATCTCAATTGTCATGACTGATTGACTGAGTCAGTCAGTGTTGATTCCTGGTAACTCTATAGATAGACCCTATTCAAGACGATGTGTCAGCAACCTGACCCTTTGATTCTCCCAGCTGTGTTTTTGTGGCAGTGATCAAATTTGTTCACTTTGCTGCTGGTTGCCCTCTTCCTCTTTGTTATTCTATCTTTCAAAGTGTCCTGGATGTCACGAGGGAGCTGAGTCTTCCCATCATTTCCCCAAAATTTCTTAGCTTGATCCTGGTTATTGGTGCCCTCAGTAGCAACAGAGCGAGTCCAGGGAGATTTCACGAGAAGAGTCCTCCACTCCTCTGCTCGCAATAGAATATCAGTGGTGTTTTTATGCCAGTGGTGAAATTCAAAAGGTTTTACTATTGGTTCTGTGGATGTGGCTTGGTGGGCAGGGCAGGGGAAGGATACTGCAAAACCTCCATTCCCTCCCCACTCCAGGGGAAGGATACTGCAAAATCCCCATTCCCTCCCCACTCCAGGGGAAGGATACTGCAAAACCTCCATGCCCTCCCCACTCCAGGGGAAGGATACTGCAAAATCCCCATTCCCTCCGCACTCCAGGGGAAGGATACTGCAAAACCTCCATTCCCTCCCCACTCCAGGAGAAGGATACTGTAAAATCCCCATTCCCTCCCCACTCCAGGGGAAGGATACTGCAAAACCTCCATGACCTCCCCACTCCAGGGGAAGGATACTGCAAAACCTCCATTCGCTCCCCACTCCAGGGGAAGAATACTTCAAAATCCACATTCCCTCCTCACTCCAGGGGAAGGATACTGCAAAATCCCCATTCCCTCCCCACTCCAGGGGAAGGATACTGCAAAATCCCCATTCCCTCCCCACTCCAGGGGAAGGATACTGCAAAACCTCCATTCCCTCCCCACTCCAGGAGAAGGATACTGTAAAATCCCCATTCCCTCCCCACTCCAGGGGAAGGATACTGCAAAACCTCCATGACCTCCCCACTCCAGGGGAAGGATACTGCAAAACCTCCATTCGCTCCCCACTCCAGGGGAAGAATACTTCAAAATCCACATTCCCTCCTCACTCCAGGGGAAGGATACTGCAAAATCCCCATTCCCTCCCCACTCCAGGGGAAGGATACTGCAAAATCCCCATTCCCTCCCCACTCCAGGGGAAGGATACTGCAAAACCTCCATTCCCTCCCCACTCCAGGAGAAGGATACTGTAAAATCCCCATTCCCTCCCCACTCCAGGGGAAGGATACTGCAAAACCTCCATGACCTCCCCACTCCAGGGGAAGGATACTGCAAAACCTCCATGACCTCCCCACTCCAGGGGAAGGATACTGCAAAACCTCCATTCGCTCCCCACTCCAGGGGAAGAATACTTCAAAATCCACATTCCCTCCTCACTCCAGGGGAAGGATACTGCAAAATCCCCATTCCCTCCCCACTCCAGGGGAAGGATACTGCAAAATCCCCATTCCCTCCCCACTCCAGGGGAAGGATACTGCAAAACCTCCATTCCCTCCCCACTCCAGGGGAAGGATACTGCAAAACCTCCATGACCTCCCCACTCCAGGGGAAGGATACTGCAAAATCCACATTCCCTCCTCACTCCAGGGGAACTTTAACTTTATTTAAATTTATATACCGCCCTATCTCCCTTACAGGACTCAGGGCGGTGAACAGGCAATCATAAAAACATAAAAACATCAAGTACAATAAATATACCAAAAACAAATTAAGCTAGAAACCTGTTCTAAAAAACCGAATAAAAACCCAATAGATAAAATAGATTTAAAAGCTACACCAGGCTGGCCGAACGAAATAGATGAGTTTTCAGGGCCTGGCGGAAGAGGAGCAGGTCCGTGGTTGTGCGCAGGTCGGGGGGAAGGATTACGACCCTGATTCAATGTTCTTACAACTGCCCGTCTCCATTCTGGTAATGTGCTTTGGGTGCTTGGCAACTGGCCCCCATTTACAGCCATTTGTAGCCTCCAGTTATGTGACCTTGGTGTATGACCTTTATGCTGGAAACTGGTGTTTATAAGCACTAATAACAATAGCACACTTATAAGCATTGTACAGAGTCAGCCTCTTGCCCACAACAATCTGGGTAGTCATTTTAGCCACCTCGGAATGATGGAAGGCTGAGTCATCCTTGAGCTGGTGAGAATCGAACTGCTGAACTGCAGGCAGCCTACAGTCAGCAGAAGTAGCCTGATGTACTGCACTCTAACCACTGTGCCACCATGGCTCACTTTTAGTTTGGGTTGACTTCCAGTTTGGGGAGGAAAACCTACCATTGTGGACAATGGGTTCATATAAAGACTGCGGCATTCACTTAATAACCATGCTCATTTAATGCTATTCACAAAAAATGACTTACAATCAGATGTGGTCACATGATGACCTGCTTAACAATTGGCACAACCTATAGTTGTTATTCTGGGCTTTATTTATGTTTGCAAGTGGCTGACTATTTGCATGTCATCTGCGTTTCCTCTGCCTCTTCATCAAGGAAGTTCAAGTCTCGGAAGGAATTCCTGCAGCTCTCCTTGAAAATGACAGCTGTCACTCAAGATCATATCGTGGAAACTGGTTGGCTTTGTTCTTCCACTTTAACTTGGCTTGGAAATTCCAGACGATGTGCAATTTGTAACATCTCCACAGCTAGCCTTTGGCCATTTGCTATGATAATTGAGGTCTTCTACCTTTTTGCCCCCTCAAATGTGAACAATCTTTTGAGTTCTATGTGCTTCAACTGGAGACCTTTGTGTGTACAGGCATTTTTGGGTTATTTGAAGAATGCATAAGCAATGAAGAAATCATTGGACTGACAGAAATGGATAAATCATTCTCCGGTTTCATTTCTGTTTTGTAGGTCATTGAAAACTTATTTGTCTCCAACTTTGGTATTCCAGTCACCAACTACAAATGAAACATCTTACTAGCGTCCGCTGTTAATTTCAGGTTGAACCTGACCATAAAACGTACCAACCCCTCTTCTTTTTCAACAATAGTTGAAGCATAAACTTGCATGTGTTAAAACAGGGGTCTCCAACCTTTGCAACTTTAAGTCTGAAGGACTTAAGCTGGCTGGAGAAGTCTGGGAGCTGAAGTCCTTCAGACTTAAAGTTGCAAAGGTTGGAGACCCCTGTGTTAAAGGACGATCTGCAAAATTTAACTGATATTTTTCTGTCCTTGAATGCACTTTACCCAAATATTGGGATCAACTGAGGTTTAACCCCAGTGCTTGTTATTATTATGAGTAATGTTGCTTAAGTGTTGGGTTCCTTCTTGCTTGGTTGCCATGAACGTTTTGGGAGGGAAACATTAAAAAAATGACAAGTTCCCACATCTTTTTGCTCTAAATCCTAACAAAACATGTACAGGTAGATATGAATAATCAAGCAGAAGCTGGAAGATTAGTCAGGCATTTTCTCCCTTCTTATCGTTCTCATTAGTAATGCTTAGTCATTCTATTCTGTGTCACAGTGACATTTTCATTTTTTAGCTCCTATAGGGACAACTGGCATCAAATTATTCTGTCAAGCAAGTTAATACTTAAAAGGAATCTAAAATACAGTGGAAGGAATGGATAAATGGAAACTAGAGGAAGTTGAAACAATAATTGTAAGGTCAAGTTTCCAGGGGCACAACTAAGGACAGAAGACCAGTAGATTCTCCCCAGGGTGGATCTCCAGCACCTATGGTACCTCTCATTTGAGGTTGCCATCCAGTGGTGGGATTCAAAAAAAATTACTACTGATTCTGTGGGCATGGCTTGGTGGGTGTGGCATGGCTTGGTGGGCGTGGCATGGCTTGGTGGGCGTGGCAGGGGAAGGATACTGTAAAAAAATCTCTATTCCCACCACACTCCAGGGGAAGGATACTGCAAACTCCCCATTCCCTTCCGATCAGCTGGGACTCAGGAGGCAGAGAATAGATGGGGGCAGGGCCACTCAGGGGTGGTATTTGCCGGTTCTCTGAACTACTCAAAGTTTCCACTACTGGTTCTCCAGAACTGGTCAGAACCTGCGGAATGCCACCTCTGATGTGATCCATATAATGCGCAGAGATTTCTTTGTGGGAATGATTGATGGCAATATTTTACTTAGCGTATGGCAACCTCACTTCATATTTCAGAATATGAATGTGGGGTAAAATACAAAAGATAGAACAGGGGTCTCCAACCTTTGCGACTTTAAGTCTGAAGGACTTCAGCTCCCAGACTTCTCCAGCCAGCAAAGCTGGCTGGAGAATTCTGGGAGCTGAAGTCCTTCAGACTTAAAGTCGCAAAGGTTGGAGACCCCTGAGATAGAACATAACCAATTTCATTGTATTTAAGTACAATGACCGTAAAGATTATGCTTAGAAAGTCTTTAGGAAGATTATAAACCTATATCTAAGTTGCAAATATAATTTTTTACTTCACTTGTGGCAGCCAGGAATTCAGCACAATCTCCATTAAAGGGTCTGTTTTGACACTCTGCCACTCTGTGTTTTATTGTTTGTTTTTCGACAATCACAATTTGGTGTTCGTGTTTTGCCTCACCTATAGATGGCATTTGCATATCTACCATGGCCAGTGGAAATTCGGTTCAGTATTGTCCATACTGCACAGGCCTGGTCAGATACAATGTTTTTCCAAAGTTTGACTTGGGGGGTGGGGGTGGAATTTTCTATCCAGTGATATTTCTACATTTATGAGTGTCAAAATAATCTTTTACAGGTACTGATGTTAACCAAACTCTGAAGAATTGGCCATAGCTTAGAAGTATAATGTGGGGTGCAATTTGCTCAAGGCTTAATCTTTAAAATATTGTTTTTTATCTTAGGAGTAAGGCAGGTAATAGAGGATGTGATAGATAATAGACATGGATAGATATATAGACAGACAAACAGATGATGGATGGATAGACAGAGCATTGAGAATTTTCTCTCTCTTTCACATAACTAAAATGTAGGTTTATCTACTGATGCTAAAGGATGGAGACTAAAGACAGGTAAAAGCAAACATTTTCTCCAATGTCCCATTAAACCAAGGGTGTCCAAACTTGGGAACTTTAAGAGTTGTGGACTTCAACTCCCAGAATTCCCCAGCCAGCCATGGCGGCTGGGGAATTCTGGGAGTTGAAATCCACAACTCTTAAAGTTCCCAAGTTTGGACATCCCTGCATTAAACCATACGGTGTTTCTCCAAAAATAAGACAGGGTCTTATTTTCTCCCCCCCCCCCTAAAATAAGCGCTCGGCCTTATTTTCAGGGAGGTCTTATTATTTTTGAAGTGCAGGAGGTGGTGAGTGTGGTCACCTCATGGCTGCTGCTGTGTTGCAATATTTTCAGGGAAGGCTTATTTTCAGGGAAACAGGGTAGAATGTATTGCCACTAAAGGATGTAATGGGCAAGAATGATGACCACAAATTTAGATGTTTTAAAAACAGAACGAAGAAACTGTTTGACAAAGAATATTTGATTAAGTGAGACTTCAGCTTAATTTAGCTTCAGAATCATCAGATGTCCTTCCTCCAGCTGTCTCCAGTTAAATAGGACCAGAAAGTACAAGTTATAGAAATAACCGTCTATCAAGGACTCTGGCAAGTTACTAATAGAGTAAACGTTACTCCTGAGCTAATGATCTGACCCACTGTTAAGACGTCTTCAGAGATCCATCTAAGAAAGTCTCCTTTGTATCTGTAGTAGTTCAATAATGTAAAAAATGATCACAATATACTGCTGGTTTTAGAAAGCTGTTTGATTATTTGCAGTTGATCCCAGAAATTGATACTCTGGGATCAACGGCAAAAAATCAAACAGCTTTCTAAAACCAGCAGCACATTGTGATCATTTTTTTTACATCATTGAACTACCTCAGCAGCATTATTTAAAGAAGTATTTCTCAACCGAAGCAACTTCAAAACGAGTGGACTTCAACTCCCAGAATCCCCCAGCTAACAAGTTGGGGAAGTTACTGAAGTTGAGCAATAGAGTGACTAGACAGGCATTTCTCTTCTGTGGAAGTGATTAAGTTACAGAGGGATTTGCAATAGAAAACCATTATATTATTTAAACTCTGGTTTTAAAATTCGGTTCTTACACACCACGGTGAAACAAAGAACAGTTGAAAAACAAGCACAACTGAAGGCTAATCGCTTTAACACCCTGATAATTTAGATTTCTGTCAGCTTAATAAGTGCAGGAGTTTGGATAGGTATTGTTTTCTTCTAGCTGTGACTAGTCCTGGTTATGACTTCATCTTTTAAATTTCCTAACAAGGACGGGAGCCTTTTACAGCTTCCCCAAATCATAAGTGAGGAATGTGGTTGGTTTTCCCAGCCACAACTGTGTGAAGGTAGCTGGATGAATGTCAGGTAACGTTTCATTCCTGGAAAATGGGCTGAAGGGAGATCAGCACGAGGCTTTTTCAAAACCTGAAGACATTGTAAGGAATCTAATGTATAGGACGCATCACAAGTAGTCCTCAACTTACAGCAGTCCACTTAGTGACTGTTTAAAGTTACAACATCACCGAAAAAAGTGATTTCCTTACAACAATCTCCTTACAACAATCCATGCTCACGTGATGCAAATTAAGATGCTTTGGCAACTGGTTCATATTTATGACCGTTGTTGTGATCCTCTTTTTGCAACATTTTGATAAGCAAAGTCAACGAGGAAGCCAGATTCACTTAACATCCATGTTACTAACTTAACAACTCAGCGATGCACTTAACAACTGTGGCAAGAAATGTTGTAAAATGGGGCAAACCACAACAACAGTCTTGCTTAGCAACAGAGATGTTGAGCTCTATTATGCTCGTAAATTGAGGATTACCTGCATTTCTATTTGCTGGGACTGGATGTAACTTGCAGAATAAAATGATTTCTTTTGGGCTGAAAGCCTAAAGCAAACACCTTTTCTAGGATTTGGCCAACACACAAAAACTGAATTTGATGTGATTTAATTTAATTTACATTGCTTAAAATTAAATTTGAATTAAATTTAAACTTGATGGTGTGACTGCTGCTCTTGCAATTAATAATGCATCTTTTGAATATTAATAATTACAATGCAGCTCTAACTTGCATGAAGATCACAAGAGTGAACCTTAATGGGATGGGTCATCCATCAACCCCCAGAGACCTACAAATTCCTTATCTCTGACTAAAAGGGGAGAAACCAGAATATCCCATCATTTAAACTATCTAAACCAGTGGTCGTCAACCTGGTCCCTACTGCCCCCCTAGTGGGTGTTCCAGCTTTCATGGTGGGCGGGGGGGGGGGGGGGTTGTCCAATACTGAAACACTTTCCTTTTTTAAAATTTAATTGACTTCCCTACTTTCTAAATCACCCTTACTGTGGAACTGGTGGGCGGTTAGAAAATTTTACTACTAACAGAGATACAAAAGTGGGTGGTAAGTATAAAAAGGTTGACTACCCCTGATCTAAACTTTGAATGGTCAGGGTGTGGTCTGCTGAGACCCTCTATCCCAATGTAGAACTGAACTGTAATTATTAATATTTAAAATATGCATTATTAATTGGAAGAATAGAAGTCACATTTGTCACAATTTTAAGCAAATATAAATTAAATCACATCAAATTCAGATTTTTTCTGTTGGCCAAATCCTACTGCTCCAATATATTACTGAAGATCAAACATCTTTTTTCCCTTGTTTTGACCGAGGCTTCCTAAGAGCATTAAGCAATCTCCTGGTCCCGACAAAAGCCCCTTTTATTAATTTACTGTGAATTCTGCTCCTTCACATCCAGCAAAGTCTTTCAAGGGAGGATTTACAGTCACAGACCTTCTCTGGCTTGGAGAGCTGCCAGGCCGATAGCTACAAAAACTGGCAAGGAATCTCAGAGAGTCATGAACCAATTAAGCAAACTATTTGTCTCCTGCAAACTCCATTCCCCTTTTATTCCCTATGGGAGGGGTAAGGTGCAGCTGTGGCCTTACTCCCAAGTCGACCCCTGTCCTTTAGCTGTGCCCTTTGTCTGGCAACTCTGCGCATGGGAACTGGGAACAGGCTCTAGCTGTTCTTCTGCCTCACTGCTGTCTGACTCTGAAGGCAGCTGATAATTGGCATACGGCTCTGGCCCCCTCTCTGCCTCCGACACAGAGCCCTCATCAGAGCCTTCCCCAGACTCCAGGACTGGCCCATGTTCCTCCCCAACCTCCTCACTGTCTGAATCTGCTGCCAGCTCCACTGGCCGTTAACAGGCAACAACAGTCCCCTCCACACCCCAATTATACATTCTTACCTTTAAATCACTGGTTATTCAGTAGATTCATCAAGTCTATTAAGAATATTATGAGTAAATTGATGTTCTGAAATTTTGCAGCACAGATCTCTCCTGCAATCATCTGAGGGTCACAAACTTTCCTTTAGCCTACAGTCATTCCCAAGCCGTTTTTAGCCTGTTCTTGGTTTTATATTTAACACAGTTGGAAGGTACCTTGGAGGTCTTCTAGTCCAACCCTGACAAACCTCCTTTGCCAGCAATGTAACCCACCAGTTGAAATCTCTGGTGGGTTTTCTTTTGGGATATACCCCATTGAGGGGTTTTCTTTCCAGTTAAGGAAGTGTCTTCATGTCCTTTATAGAGACTCACTATTAATTTCATTGGTGTTAAGATCTACTTATTGTAGCAATAATGTCTCAGTCCTCACAACCTTTGCCTTGCTTTTAGTAGAACTGTAGGTTTGTGGTTCTCCTTTCATTTCTTTAAAAAGCATGTTTTTGTCACGTGGCCACCCAAGCACAGTTTTATAGACGCTTCAGGTAGAACTGTGTGAATAGATGAACAAGCAGGTGAACAAAATGTACTACACACCCAGAAACTCTCTCCAGCTTGAGAGAGTTTGGAAAATTCCCTGCTTATTGCTTATAGTTTTGCTGCATTCTTGGCTGATCCAAAAAAGGCATTAAAACATATTGTAAGCTTCTGGGTGTCGCCCAACTGACCAAGAGAACCCTCTTTATGAAACCTCTGGTATCTTACAAACAATTTATGTAGGGTAATGGTAAGGTAAATGTAAATGTTCACCTCGCACATATGTGCTAGTTGTTCCTGACTCTAAGGGGTGATGCTCATCTCTGTTTCAAAGCCGAAGAGCCAACGCTGTCCGAAGACGTCTCCGTGGTCATGTGGCCGGCATGACTCAATGCTGAAGATGCAAGTAACGCTGTTCCCTTCCCACCAAAGATGGTCCCTATTTTTCTACTTGCATTTTTACATGCTTTCGAAAGGCTAGGTTGGCAGAAGCTGGGACAAGTAACGGGAGCTCACTCCGTTACGTGGTGCTAGGGATTCGAACTGCTGAACTGCCGACCTTTCTGATAGAAAAGCTTAGCGTCTTAGCCACCTCATCTAATGGTAGTCCTCGGGTTATGACCACGATTGAGCCAAAAATTTCTGTCGCTAAATGAGACGTCTGTGAAGTGAGTTTTGCCCCATTTCATGCCACAGCTGCTAAGTGAATCATTGCAGGTGTTAAATTAGTAACAGATTTTTTAACTGAATCTGGCTTTCCCATTGTGAAAAGTCGAGAATACCTGTAGTTAGTTCTCTGCTTTAATCAATCAATCAATCAGAATAGACCTGATAGGGACCTTTTAGTCCAACCCCCTGCTCAAGTAGGAGACTCTATACCAGAGGTTCCCAAACTTGGCAACTTTAAGACTTGTGGACTTCAACTCCCAGAATTCTCCAGCCAGCTCTGCTGGCTGGAGAATTCTGGGAGTTGAAGTCCACAAGTCTTAAAGTTGCCAAGTTTGGGAACCTCTGCCCTATACCATTTCACACAAGTGAGTGTCCAGTCTCCAGACCCTCCAGTGATGAAGCACCTACAACTTCTGAAGGCAATCTGTTCCGCTGGTTAGTTGTTCTCACAGTGAAGACGTTTCTCCTTAATTGCAGGTTGCTTCTCTCCTTGATTAGTTTCCATCCATGGTTTCTTGTCCTGCCCTCTTGTGCTTTGGAAAATAAATTGACCCCCCTCCTCTTTGTAGCAGCCCCTCAAATCCTGGAATACTGCTATCAGGTTTCCCCCTAGGCCCTCCAGACTGGCCATACCCAATTCCTGCAACCGTTCTTCATATGTTTTTGTCTCCAGGGCCTTAATCCTCTTAGTTGCTCTTCTTTCTCTGATCCTACTTCCCTACTTCTGTTGTAGGATTCCTGAGGAGTTTTACCCCACTGCAAAGTGGAAGGTTGGTCCACATCCTTGTCATGCAGTAACACACACCCAAACTCTCTTCCTAATTGATGTCCTCCTATGCCAAAAAGAGAGACAGAAATGGGAGTCAGACAGCTGTCTTCTCCTACCTACACCATCAAGGATTGCTTAAAAATACAAGAAATAATTTTCTAATTTGTCTAGATGCAAGTCTATTTTTGTTCTTTTGAATGGCTGCCTTTCCCCCACCCCCCCTTTTCCTGAATGAAGGCACTTACATCGCCTGCCTGCCTGCCTCCCACTCCAGCTAGCTGTAGCTCAAGACAGGAAGGCAAATATATTACTTTTCATCATGGATGGCAAAAGTCCAGGCGCAGGGAGCAGAGGAAGGAAGCAATCTTATCAGTCCTGGTTCATTGATAAAACCACAGAAGGAAATCATTCAGCTTTCAACAAGGAGAAGGAAGTCTTAAATGAAAATTAGAAATTGCCTAGGGAGCTTTCAAGTGCCCAGAAATTACACACACACACTAAGCTGAAAGCTTTCAGCTCTCTGGTGGTGTGAGATCAGAGCAAAATGATCTACTCACAGCACTTTAGACTAGTCCATAAAGTTAGTGAAGATTGTATTTCGCCCCTCTTTTTTTTATTTTCGCAAAAATCAGCCACAAGTTTACATTTCAACCCTTTAACCTCGAAGAAACCCCAAAGAATTTAATGGCATTTTACTGCTGAGTAGATGCGTGTTGGATGCTGGCTGGTTTTCCAAATACGTTTAGGTGGTATTTACAAAACAGATGTAACTTTTTATGGATTACATTTAAAATGCGTCTTTATTTTTTTATTTTTTACTAGCCATTCTGTTGCAAGGGCAGAGGCCAAATTGGGAATCCAGCCCCCTCCTCCCGGACTTCCTATGCAATTTAGAGGGTGGCCAAGATTATTATTACTTTTTAAAAATAAACTAGACCAGTCTTGTGTTTGCAAAGGAGGACATAAAATAGTGGTGGAATTCAAATTTTTTTACTACCGGTTCTGTGGGCGTGGCTTAGTAGGCATAACCTGGCTTGGTAGGCGTGGCAGGGGAAGGATACTACAAAATCCCCATTCTCTCCCCACTCCAGGAAAAGGATACTGCAAAATCCCCATTCCCTCCCGATCAGTTAGGATTCAGGAGACAGAGAATAGATGGGGCCAGGGCCAGTCAGAGGTGTTATTTAACGGTTCTCTGAACTACTCAAATTTCTGCTACCGGTTCTCCAGAACTGGTCAGAACCTGCTGAATCCCACATCTGATGTAATCAAAATACATGCACCAGGCTTATTCCTCACTTGGTCTGTGCTAGTCTGTGGTGAAATGTCATGATACCATAATATTCAAGAACCTCCTGATGAGGCTAAGGCGCTGAGCTTGTCGATCAGAAAGTCGGAAGTTCAGCGGTTCAAATCCCTAGCATCCCTAGCGACACAATCTTAAATTAAGATTTTCAGAGTCCACTTTAACTGGAAAAGAACCAGTTAAGCCTTCCTTAAGGGGGATATGCCCAAGAATGGGAGACTGGTGGAAAGCTTTCGATCTGGAAAGCTGCCTATAGTACCAGCAAGCCCTCTGATGTTGAGTGTTAATTCATCCAAGATACATAACCCTTAACTACATTAGGAAAGCACAGTTGCACATGATATGCCTGACATATGATGACTTAAGATGTCCATGATCCCGCAACATTCTAAAATGACGGCTAGGTAACTCAGTGGCGGGATTCAAATAATTTAACAACCGGTTCTCGGCCCTAATGATCAGATGGGTAGGCGTGGCTCGGTAGTCATGTGACTGGATGGGCATGGCCAACTCAACGTCACTCAGGTCGATGGGCCTTGGCTGTTACAATGTGATAAGGGTTAACCGAGAGGCAGTTTCTGTAAACAGGGCAATAAAGATCAGGCTAGAAACAACACCAGAAGGTTCCTTCCTGCCTTCCTTACAGGATCAGCCCTGGAAAGTGGAAAGAAACAAAAGGAGATTCCTTCCAACAACCGGCTCTCTGAACTGCTTAGAAAGTTACCAACCGGTTCTCATGAATAGGTGCGAACCAGCTGAATCCCACCACTGGCTAGGTTGCCCTAATGGGATGGGCGATAAACTACCCAAAACTGTGTTGTGTGTCTCTCCATCGGAACAAAAGTTTCAAGAATCTCTTGGAGGTGCTGCTGACTCACAGCAAGATCAAACAATAACTTTGGAAGGCACCTTTGGTTTTTAAATAGTGTTCCTCAGTCAATCTATCTAAAATAATCTAGGAGTTCTGTTTACTCCTACAGATCTGCTGTGCGCTTTACGTCTTTTAAGGCATCTTATTTTATTATCATCGACTCACAGTGTGGTTGCCAAACCTGATTTATCAGCGTCCTGTTCTCTGGTGACCTTTAAAGTACAGCATGTTATAGCTGCAAAATCTCCCTCACCCCCCCAATAACATGACATGAATCAGATGACACAGCAACGCCCGTCTAAATTTATAATCCGTGTAGCTATGAACAGTTCACCGTTTACATTTCAGGCATACAGGGTGTAAGATCATGCCTAGATCAAGCTTCTCTCTTCTGAATGTTGGATCTCTGGCACTTTTTGGAGCAATTGGTTCACAAAATGCACAAACATCTCCTTGGCACCAGAGGTGGGTTCCTACCGGTTTGGCCCAGTTCAGCCAAGTAGTTAGTAACTCAGCCTGCCACACCCCCAAGCCGGTTCGCTCGTCAGCCCTGTAGGCACCGCCATCTTGTTTTTTGCTTCTGCGCATGCACAGAAGTATTTTTTTTTAGCACTGTGCATGCGCACGCAGCATGCCCGTGAATGTACCGGCAGTAGCAGCAGAAGCAGAACCCACCGCCCTCTTGAAAATAACAAGGAAACAGTAGGAAATAAGCCTAAGGCTGGAAATCAGGCTTCTCAGATGTTACATCTTCTCTATCCTGCTCTACAGAGCAGAGAGGTGGTCTCTGACAGAAAACCACTTGAAGAGACTAGAAGCATTTGAAATGTGGATTGGCAGGCGACTGTTACGTATAATCTGGGTTGACAAAATCACAAATGAGGAGGTGATAAATCGCCTGGGAAAGCCAAGGAAAATCAGCGAAGGCATTAAAAAGTGAAAGTTAGAGTATTTTGGACATGGGATGCAACGCCCAGAAAAATACGGCATCCTTCACTTAATCCTCCAGGGAAAGATTGAAGGCAAATGAGGTCCAGGCAGAAGAAGAACATGATCACCAATATCCAATGATGGATATGGCAGAAAAGGAGGAAGGAGGAAGGAGGAAGGAGGAAGAGGAGGAAGAAGAAGGAGGAGGAAGAAGAAGAAGAAGAAGAAGAAGAAGAAGAAGAAGAAGAAGAAGAAGAAGAAGAAGAAGAAGAAGAAGAAGAAGAAGAAGAAGAAGAAGAAGAAGAAGAAGAAGAAGAAGAAGAAGAAGAAGAAGAAGAAGACTTTTAACTAATTACACCATTCGGTCCATTTTCATTTTTATATAAGACTGGAAGGAGGAAGGAAGGAGGAAGGAGGAAGAAAGGAGGGGAAGAGTCTGATTTGAATATGCACCCCCGTTGAACCTGAGAGTGCGCACAAGCAGCCTACTTGAGGAAGGAATCCAGTAATTAGTACACCACCACCATCATCGCTGATCTGATGCCCTCTTCAGACTGAGTTTATCATGCCAATTGCCGCCTTTGAAACCACATCAAAGCCTCGCCTCGCCTGATGTTTGTTGTCTGTGTTTTTCAACGCCTGCAAAAGAACACCGTGTCCTTCTTATTTTTTAACGTCCTCTCCTTTTTTTTGCAGGGGCAAAAGGCTTAAAGAATAAACAAAATGTCAATAACTTGGGGTTCTCCTGAATTCATCCTCATCTTCTCCACCATTATATGGCCCTTCCTCACGACTGCAGCCAGTGTTCTGCCTTTCTTCAGATGGCAGAAAATTAAATCTGAATGAAATTTGATAACTCTGCTTCTGCTTCTGTTGATAAAAAAGATGTCGAGGCTCTGGAAAGAGTACAGAGAAGAGCAACCAGGATGATGAGGGGACTGGAGACTAAAACATGAAGAACGGTTGCACGAACTGGGCATGGCTAGTCTAGTGAAGAGAAGGACCAGGGGAGACAGGATAGCAGTCTTCCAATGTTTAAGAGGCTGCCATTGAGAGGAGGGGGATCAGCCTGTTCTCCAAAGCACCCGAAGGCCAAAGAAGGAATAATGGATGGAAACTGACCAAGGAGAGATTCAACCTGGAAACCAGGAGGAACTTTCTGACAGTGAGAACAATCAACTAATGGAACAGAAGTTGCCCTCAGAGGTTTTGGGAGCTTCATCACTTGAGACTTTCAAGAATTTATTTTTTATTTTATTTTAATAAATTTATACCCCGCCCTTCTCCTACAAAAGGACCCAGGGCAGCGCACAGGTAAATTAAAACACAATGTACATAAATAGATCAATTATTAAAATCCAATTAAATTAAATTACCCTGTGCTAAAACATTTTAAAATTCTCTAATTAAAATTTATAACTAAAAAGTCCAGATCGGGTGTTTATCCTAGGCCGGCTTGTTGGAATAAATGCGTTTTCAGACGCCGGCGGGAAAGGCGGAGGTCTGTGGTGGTATGGAGTTCAGGGGGCAGGTCGTTCCAGAGGGTTGGGCCCGCCACAGAGAAGGCCCTTCCCCTGGGTGAAGAAGAAGAGATTGGACTGCCATTTGTCAGAAATAGTGTAGGGTCTCCTGCTTGACCGTGGGTGTGTGTTAGATTAGATGACCTATAAGGTCCCTTCCAGCTCTGTTAATCCTGCTTTGACCCCAGTTCCTGCAATCCCTGATTTGCTCCCAGGGCAAGGAATGACAGAGTCATTTTACCATCTCGTAGCTCTCTCTAGAAAATAAGGAGAACATAATTACAATAAGCTATTTAACCACACTATAGCTAAGGATGACATGAGGCTGTCATGTCTCCCCTAGTCCTTCTTTTCCTTAGACTAGACAAATTCAATTTCTGCAACCGTTCTTCACATTTTTTTAAACCTCCAGTCCCCTAATCATCTTTGTTGCTCTTCTCTGAATATTCTAGAGTCTCCAGATCTTTTTCACATCGTGGCGACAAAAACTGGATGCAACATTTCAACTGTGGTCTTATCAATATTTCAACATTTAAGGGGTTAATTCCTCTCTTTTCCACTTTCCTTGAGTTCGTCAAAGAGTCGAAAATGGCTAGATGGCGAAGGGACAGGTCTCCCCCACCCAACTCGTGTCACCAGGAAGCTGCACGAGGAATTACCTTCAAGGAGGAATGTGTTGTTGTCTTTATCGGAGAGACAAGAATGTGTCCCTGGAGACACTCGGCAGAAGTGAGGGCTGGATTTGCATGTGGAAACATTTCTCAACACAGTTTCCCCGTAGTGCAGAAGACTTCCTGAAAGGGATTACTGGAACGAGCGCTGCTGAAAACATCCATCTCACGAAATGTTTGAGGTTGAAGTGTTTGGAAAGGGCACTGGGTGCATCTGTTAGACGTTCTCTAAAACAGGGGTCTCCAACCTTTGCAACTTTCAGTCTGAAGGACTTCAGCTCCTGGGAGCTGAAGTCCTTCAGACTTAAAGTTGCAAAGGTTGGAGACCCCTGCTCTAAAATATATTAACATCATGTAAATGTTGGTAACATTATTAGTACTAGACAAAAAGACAAAAAAACCCCAACCCCTGCTCACCAACAATATCTAGATAAGATATAAGGTAAAGATAATAGTTCTCCTCACACATCTGTGCTAGTCGTTCCTGACTCCAGGGGTGAAGAGCCAGGGCTGAAGAGCCAGGGCTGTCTCTGTGGTCATGTGGCCGGCATGACTAAATGCCAAAGGCGCACGGAACATTGTTACCTTCCCCCCAAATGTGGTCCCTATTTTTTTCTACTTGCATTTTTACCTGCTTTCGAATTGCTAGGTGGGCAGAAGCTGGGACAAGTAATGGGAGCTCACTCCATTACGCGGCGCTAGGGATTCGAACCGCCGAACCGCCGACCTTTCTGATTGACAAGCTCAGCATCTTAGCCACTAAACCACTAATACTAAAAATGTATTAACATCATGTAAATGCTGATGAGCAGCACCTTATCAGTAATGAACAAGTAGATAAGCAAAGATTAAAACTAAGATTAATAATAGACCAACAATTACGCAACAATACCCCATTCAAGGAACTACCAATTCAGCAAACAATCAAATTAACACCAGCCTAATCAAGTAACCACCAAGAACATTCCCAACGTCACTGACAGGGAACGCGGCTGTATATAAACAGAGAGGAAAACCCCACTCTCTTCTAGCACTGATGAGGTTGCCTAGCTGGGCAATGAAACATCATGCAAGAAAACTGCATAAACAGAGGGATAAAATGTAGATCACGTGAAGTGTTAATGCCACTGTATAGTGCCTTGGTAAGGCCACACTTGGAATACTGCATACAGTTTTGGTCGCCACGATGTAGAAAAGACGTGGAGACTCTGGAAAGAGTGCAGAGAAGAGCAACCAAGATGATTAGGGAACTGGAGACTAAAACATATGAAGAACGGTTGCAGGAGCTGGGTATGTCTAGTTTGATGAAGAGAAGGACCAGGGGAGACATGATAGCAGTGTTCCGATATCTCAGAGGGTGCCACAAAGAAGAGGGAGTCAAACTATTCTCCAAGGCACCTGGGGGCAGGACAAGAAGCAATGGGTGGAAACTAATCAAGGAGAGAAGCAACTTAGAACTAAGGAGAAATTTCCTGACAGTTAGAACAATTAACCTCTGGAACAGCTTGCCTCCAGAAGTTGTGAATGCCCCAACCCTGGAAGTCTTTAAAAAGATGTTAGACAGACATTTGTCTGAAATGGTATAAGGTTCCTGCCCACGCAGGGGGTTGGACTAGAAGACCTACAAGGTCCCTTCCAACTCTGCTATTGTATTGTATTGTATTATTGTATTATTGTATTATTGTATTATTGTATTGTATTAAAACGACCAAATTCAGAGAACATCAAGGGTTTCACAATTCAACCCGGAGCTATAAATAGTGCCCTGTATTCAATTTTGTTGACGATTATGAGCAGCCGTGTAGAAGTTTCCACGGGGCCACAGAATGCTTCTATTTGCAATTTTATCTTTGTATTGGACATCATTTCTGCTTTCCTTGTCCAGTCATTAAGTTCCCCTCCCATCTGATTTTCCTTTTCTTCCGTCCCCTCCCAGCTATTTCATTCCATCACTCTTCCCAGCCCATTTTTAGACCTCACCTTGTCCTCATTCTTGTCACTGAGTAATCATTAGATTTCTTAATTTTGCCGTTGCGTTGCGTTCCCCAGAACATAGTCATCTCCATGCAAATTTCAGGATTACCTAATGCGTACTGATTATTTATTTATTTTCCTCCTTGGCCGCACGGAGTGCAGCTTTGGGTTATTTTTGTACAAATATGGAGAAAAGTCAACTGGTTTTAGAAAGAAGTCCTGCAGTGGATGCGATGAATGGATTTTTCAAACAAAGCAGCTGAAACTAAAGATGATGTCGAGGGTTTAATTTTACTTACTTCAAAGCTGCCTCCTTTGTGTTAGGATGAAAGTAACAGTCGATTGCTCTGATGCTCCTAAAAAATATTGTCATTGGGCAGAGAAATTCTCTGGCATCGTTTTCTACCAATTCTTTTTCAACGTTGATTGAATTCGAAAGAGAATTCGCTTCTGTTTATGTGAATTATTGTTTAATAGAAACTTATTTTAAGGGAAAATATATATATTAAGTTTGGAACGTTGAAATGCCACCCCCAGAACCCATCAGAGAAAATAAACAAGCAAAGGCAACAATGGAAAGAGGAGAGACGAGGAGGGAAAGGAAGAAAGGGTAAAGTAGAGAAAGGAAGGGTGGGGAATTAAGAGTAGGAGAGAGGATAAGAAAGAAGAGAGGAGAGAAGGAGAGAGGAAAGAGAGGGGGGAAAGAGAGAAGAGAGGAGAAATGAGAGGAGGAAAGAAGAAGGCAGAGAAGGGAGCTTGAGAAGATAGGAGTAAGGATGTTGCAAAATAAGATGGAGACAAGGGGTGGCAAGAAAGCGATCCAAACTGTATCATACAGTATATATGTAAGAATGTGTATAGAGATTAATGATGAATAGATAAATGTTAAATAGTATTTATAAGAATGTATATCAATGAATGTTTGTGAAATGGGAAAAATAATAAAAAAATTGAATCTGGGGAAAAAAAAGAGAGTTTGCTTCTGAAATTCAGCTTTGCAGATTCTCATGGAGTGAGTCCACCATTCAGTCTAATGTCAAGTAGCCTTGTCTGCATTTAAGATGCTCTCACACAAACTATTCGCCTGTGTTTTGATATTTATTTGCTGATGAGGTTGCCAAGCAAGGGTGGGAATATCCTTTATTTTACTCTGTGCTGAGATGCTAAGGGACCCTCCCTAGTTTTTGGGCTGTGTGAGAGATGTATACTTTCAGACTTGAAATACTCTATGACATTTTACAGTTAAGTAAAATTAGTCCACCAGGTCGTATTTTACCCTAGAAAGAGTGCAAAGAAGAGCAACCAGGATGATTAGGGGTAAAAGGTAAAGGTTCCCCTTGCACATATGTGCCAGTCGTCCCGACTCTAGGGGACGGTGCTCAGCTTTATTTAAAAGCCAAAGAGCCAGCGCTGTCCGAAGACGTCTCCGTGGTCATGTGGCTGACATGACTAAACACCGAAGGTGTACGGAACGCTGTTCCCTTCCCACCAAAAGTGGTTCCTATTTTTCTACTTGCATTTTGTACGAGCTTTCGAAGTGCTAGATTGGCAGAAGCTGGGACAAGTAACGGGAGCTCGCTCCAATAGGTGGTGCTAGTGATTCAAACTGACAAACTGTTGACTTTTCTGATCGACAAGCTCAGCGTCTTAGCCACTGAGCCACTGAGTCCCAATTAGGGGACTGGAGACTAAAACATATGAAGAATAGTTGCAGGAACTGGGCATGACTAGTCTAGAGAAGAGAAGGACCAGGGGAGACAGGAGAGCAGTCTTCAATATTTGAGGGGCTGCCACAGAGAGGAAGAGGTCAATCTATTCTCCAAGGTACCTGAAGGCCACGCAAGGAAGAATGGATGGAAACTGATGAAAGAGAGATTCAACCTAGAAACAACGAGGAACTTTATCACAGTGGGAACAATCAACCAATGGAACAGAAGTTGCCTTCGGAAGCTTCCTCATGCAACATTTTTCAGGCGCTGAATCGGTAGTAATGGCAGCAGGAACCCACCCTTGGATCCAACCCTTGGTAGCCAGCACCATATCTTGTGGCAAACTCCAAAGTTAAATTATTCATTTTGTTGTTGTTGTTGTTTTTAAAAAATCCTTTTATCTGTTCTGTTTCTTTCAGGATTCAATATTGTTGGGTGATTCACGGTCCTTTTATTTTGGGATAAGAAAAAGAGCTTCTCCTCATCCACCAGGGTGTCAACAGGAGGTATTAAAAGTCTTTCTTCTACATCGCATGCCCAAGATGGGGTTCTGTCGCGTTTGAGGAGAGCTTCGGGGAGATGATTGTCCTTCTCAGGGATGCAAGGGGTACCCTATACCATCATCGGTTCCAGGTCCAACTGTGAGAACTTCCTGGGACCCCGGGGGTACCGTTCAGCTACGTCTTCTGCATTGTAGCTTTCTGCTTTGTAGCTGTTTTGTAGCTGTGAGGGAAACGGGTGACCAGAAACATGCAATCAATGCTTCTCCTCTTTTGAATAAAAGACGGTTTCTATTCTTCCCAGGGACGCAGTGGCTCAGTGGCTAAGATGCTGAGCTTGTCGATCAGAAAGGTCAGCAGTTTGGCAGTTCAAATCCTTAGCGCCGTGTAACAGAGTGAGCGCCCATGACTTGTCCCAGCTTCTGCCAACCTAACAGTTCGAAAGCACGTAAAAATGCAAGTAGAAAAATAGGAACCACCTTTGGTGGGAAGGGAACAGCATTCCTTGCGCCTTCAGCATTTCGTCTTGCTGGCCACATGACCACGAAGACATCTTCGGACAGAGCTGGCTCTTCGGCTTTGAAACAGAGATGAGTCAGGAACTACTACCACTTATGTGCGAGGGGAATCTTGAACTTTACCTTATTCTTCCCAACCAACCCGCCCCCCTCTCTCTCACACACAATGTACACGCTTTCCTTTAACTCAGCCTTAATATTACTTCAATCAATAGATTTAGAAGTTGGTGATGGTAGGGAGTACATGAAACTAATATTTCTTCTTTGCACGTGTCTCTGAATCATCACCAGCTGTATTTAGGACATTATCCACAAGAGCATCCTTGAATATATTCAAATATTGTGGTGATTTTTAGCAACAAAAGAGCTCTCACATCCTGTCATACTAAATAGGAACACGGAATGGTGGGGGTGTGGGAGAAAAATTTCTAAAGCATCCAAATAGGGTTGTCAGTTGCTGCGTTCTGAAGGTTTGAGATGTCCCTCTTGTACAAAGGAAGAGTGATGACCTCAAGCACTTCCAGATTTGGTTGTCCCTGTAAAAGAGCCAGTGTTGGTGTAAACCAACTGAAGTTGCAGGAGCTTTATCACTTGAGACTTTCAAGAAGAGATTAGGCTGCCATTTGTCAGAAATGGTGTAGGGTCTCCAGCTTGAGTGGGAGGTTGGATTAGATGACCTATAAGGTCCTTTCCAACTCCGTTAATCTGATGTTTCTCAAATCAGAGCATCCCCAAAACCAGGAAGAACTGTTAAGGAAACTGAAGAAGTTAGAAGGCTCCTGCTGGATCAAACCAACAGGCAATCTTGCTTGGTTTTCTTTGTCACGCAAAGGACTCATGAAGTAAATATGTAAATATGAACGGGATAGCACAAATTGGTATCCATGGTCTGCATGGTTCCACAGGTAACAAAGCATCATCAAGGCTATTATCCGTGGATAAATCAATCCTCCAAGAATCTGTAGAATTGATTCTCAATTCCATCTACATTTTGTAGCTGTCATTAAATCTATAACTTTTATTTTATTTTTATTTATTTATAGTGCACCTTTATTATTTTTACAAATAACTCAAGGCAGTGTGTTAGCAACTCTGGGTTCAGAACCAGTGTCACAACTCTGGTCCCTTAACCAGTGTTAGCAAATAAATGTGG